>JARHVA010001886.1:937500-1347500 GCA_037957365.1 Torreya grandis
GACTAGAGGCTTTGTAACCCTCTTTATTAATATTATATTGATAAGATACCCCTTGGTTAGGTCTAGTAGATTCATCTTGGTCATGACCCTAATTGTATAAACATATCAACAAGCAGAAGTGTAAGTATGACTTATCATCTCTGAATTAGGATTGATTTGTAGGTTAGCTACATTTTATTTTGTATACATTATAGTGAACCTAACATGAACCTAACCCTTGTATGTTTTATTTCATGCATTAATTTTTTTTATCATCTTATATATTTTTATTTTTTTAGTATTGTATCAAACTTATCGATATAGTCTAAAACTTTGTGTGCAGGTTTAACACATAGTCTCTCCAAATCAACTCTATTTTATCTGTGTAGGTATTCTCTAAATATAGGTGACTAAATCAATTATCTGAACATATTCCTCTTCTTCAATTACAATAATTCATACTTTGTCAACCCAGTCGACTCTATTCATAGTTCTCTTTTTTAGCATATAGGTTTACAAACATAGTCGAACTAGTTGACACTATTCACATATTATTTTCAGCACATAGGTTTTGAAGACTTCATCAACCTAGTCAAATATATTTTTTAGGATATAGTTTTTTATTTGGGATGGTGTATTTTTATGCAAATTTACCTCATGGGTATGTTCATATTAATAGGGTCCTTCATTGTCAACAATTTCATTGATCTCAATGTGATGTTATTAATTTCCAAATTAGAAATGGTCATTTCCAAAATGTTTTTATCTAAATGTAGGATTATTTAATAAATTCATTTGTCTTGTAATTGGAGACATTACTTTGAAATTTTGACTCAAAAAATATAAAATTCAAAAATAACTTTGAAGTATAAATGTTTAACAACAAGTTTTTTACATTTGAACTTTATTTATTGATTTTATGATTTTGGTTTTTAAAGGCTTTAAAATTCATTTTCAAACATAAAAACTTAAATCATGTGGTCTTCATAATGAGTAAAAAAATAAATAAAATAACAATCAAGGTCTATTTTAACCAAAAAGAAACATGAAAGTCACATAAAGGGATTAAACTAGGCAAATGACTTTAATGTCTTGTAGGCTCTCATATATACTGACTCATCTATTGGAAAGTGTCAGCTCAATGTTTTAGAACACTAGCTATAGAGTTATAACCATACTCATATCCCACTTAACCTATTTTTGAGGGTATGTTGAGAGTAATTTTATATAGCTAACTAATTATCAGTGAACTTCAATTCAAACAGTTGGAATGGCTATCATAGGATTAAAGTTTATACAATCTTATCTAAAAGGGAGTCCTCTATATACTTTTTGGTATGTTGAGGTCCAAAACCATGTAATAATCTAATTTAATAAATACATAGTCTCAATGTGCCCAACCCATCTATAAGATTTCAATAGGTTGATGTCGAAAAAATCAAACTTTGAGGTCATTGTTAAAACCCTAGGTATTGGAGTATGAAAACTCCTCACATCATGATGTGCTTAAAACACACAACCAATTAAGTAACTAAAATAGTGTATCCTTGATTTATATACCATGTCTATACATGAGATTTGTCTTACCACATGATGGCAAAATCTACAATCGATAAAGCCCCTAGAAATTAAAAAAAATGTTGGTACTTGTCTCTGATTTCTAGGTATCATTGCCAATGTGATGTAAAAGAAAGAGCATAAGCACAAGTGTAATATAAATAACACAAATTCATAATAGGTTATTTTAATTTCTGAGTGTAGTTACTAATTTGATTCTAAGGAAAGAGCATACACAACTCTTTGTGATACAAATAAGCAAGTTTTACAATAAATAAAAATGTAATTTAATTACCAAACTTATAAATATCAAAAACTTGAAATAAGCAAGGTTAATAACAAAAAAAAAATCTTTTTTGTTTTGGATTTTATTTATTTGACAAGCGATCTTATTCAAAAAAGTTATTGAATTATTTTTAAATAGGTAAGCAACCCAAAGAACCTGCAAGTTAATTAAAATATTAAAAAAAACATACAAACTTAAAAGTTAGACCCAAAAAAAACTTTAAAAAATAATAAAAATAACAACCACTATTTTATTAATATCTCCTAGACTAAAATTCATATTTACACAAAATTTTAACATGTTAGTGTTAGTCTAAAATTGAACAATCTTGAAAATTTTAAGAGAAACCCAAATTGTAAATTAAAAGTTATAACTATTTTGAGTTGTGTTTTTTATTAAAAAAATTAAACACAAAAACAAACAATCATGAATTTTATGATATCTCCTAAACTACAATTTGATAGAATTCATGTATACATATATGTAGCAATACATATAGGATAGGATCTAGAGTATAATTGATAAACAAAACATAGAAATCCACACAGGCCAATTGACACACTACATAGTTATTTACCGTGAGAAAACCCCAAAGAGGTAAAAAAAAAAACCCACCAATGATGATTATTCAAATTATTAAGAAACTAAGACCCAATAAAACATATTCTTCTTTTTTTCACTTCTTTTATCAAATAGCTTTCATAAATTTTGTAGGTTGAATATAATAAAATAATCTCATATTCGAATAATTTCACAATAAGGATAAAACTCTATTTATAGTGAAATACCAAGGGAGATGACCATTGTAAAAATAACGGGTCCATCCATCCCAATAAAATAATTTTATTAAAATTTATTAATAATTAAATAATTATAACTCTTTTATTTATTATCATGAGGTTTCCACCTTGTAGTAATAAATAATATATTATTATTTATTTAATTAATACTAAGGTTAAGGGTCAATTAAATCCACTTAGAATTAAATTTTCTAACACTCCCCCTTAATGTTAAGTGGGGATAACTGTCATAGTCACCTCAAAAAAAGAATTATACTATGTACATAATTAAAGGATTTAAAAACTTTCATCATGTCAATCATCACCTTTTGAAACAAAAAAAATTGTAATCCATAAACTAATCGAAAGTAAATTTAGGATATCATGATCATGAGACTACATCTCACAGTTTCTTTTGAAAAATTATCTAAGCATATTTAGAGCCTTTTATAACATAAGGACCTCCATTACAAAGTATTTTTTTCTATATTAGATAAAAAAATAAAACTTCCACATGAAGTTTACAATGCTTTAAAATTTATAAGTATAAAGAATAAGAAGAAACACATGGCCATTAGGAAGTGACATTGTCATGCATAGTCTCCTTCAATGGCAACTCTGAGAGGCCCAACATTGTAAGAAACTGACAAAACTTGGTAACACCAAGTGATTTTTTGAAGATATCTACCACTTGTTTATTTATAGAATAAAACTAAAGATAAATATCACCATTAAGGACTTTCTCTCAGATAAAATGCACATAAAATTAAATACGCTTAAATTATTGGTGTTGTGTAGCTACACAAAATTTAAACATATATCCAAAAATAGATTCATAATAGCATAGTATGGTTAGCATCACAATAAACACATACATAAAAATATGGCACATATTTTTCAATGGTAAAACACATTTTAAAACAATCAAGTCATATTTTAGGAAAATAAGTTCACTACTTTGATTACAAAGTGAAAAAAACATAAATTATTGTATGCAATTCATTATTGGACATCTCCAATATTGATAAGATAAATGTCCTAAACTTTCATGCGATACACATACAATAATTTAAAAATAATATGATACTAAGTTTAGCCAAACATTAGATATCCTATTAGTATTAACTCATTTTATCATTTGAGTCTTATCAAAACTTTTTAAGTTTAATATGCTTCAACAAAAGATTGAGATATAGCCTCTCATACATTGAATATGGATAATTTTAGCATGAAATGTCATCATCCAATCAAACAAATATGAGATTAAAATAAATAAGTTTAGGGATGTGTGAATAAAATTTTTAGTAAAGTAAATGATAAATAGCCAATAATACATACTCCATTTACACTTTGCATTTCATAACATATCATATTATCAAATGAAGCATATAAGGATGTTAGCATAAACAATCAAATGATAAAATAATAAAATGAGAGTATCTAAGCATATTAGCATGAAATTACCTCAATAATAAAATCAAAGCATTAAAACATAAAAGATCCAAAGTTACTTTGCATGATCTTTTTACCAAATGTAATAACTAAATATGATCATTTTGTCAAATTAAGCATGATGTTATACATATAATATATTTCCATAATAACTCATAAGAATTGAAAATAAACATAACATCTATATATTTTATTTGGTTTCTCATCTAATACAAATATATCTATTACAATAGAATTATAATAAATAATTTTCAAGAGTCAAACTAAATTATTTTACTAACAATTACAATGTATATGAGACACTATCAATATAGTTAGTATCTCTAAAGTAATAAAAAAATATTTTTATCAAAACAAAATAAATGCTATGAGTATACATGTATTTTTGATGTAGAAAAATGCATATATTAAGTAGGGATTCTATTCAGAATATGCGTAGTAGTATTCATGGCTTCGACCCATAAAAACTAAGAGAAACATTTGTAGAATGTAACGTTGTTCGAGCCATCTCAATAATGGTGTAATTTTTCCTTTCAACAATACCATTTTACTACGGTTAATAGGGATTTGATAATTCACTTTTAATACCATAACTAATTAAAAAAGAATCAAACTCTTTACTAATATATTCATCACCATTATTAGTTATTAATCTCTTAATAGAAAAAATAGATGTATTTTCAAACCTAGTTTTAAATTCATTAAAATTAGATAACACATCAGATTTATTTTTAATGAAATATGACCAAATCACTCTATTTTAATAATCAATAAAAGTAACAAAATACAAATAACCATTAAAATATACAACTTCAAGAGGTTCTACAACATCACTATGAATCAATTCTAAAGATGTGAGTAATTTGCATCATGATTCTTGTGAAAGGGGTTAGTATGTTGTTTACCACATAAGCAACCCTCACAAGTTTCTTGTTGAGAGGGGATAGAAGGAAGTTCAAAAACAAAATTTTTCATAGACATATCATGTAAACTTATAAAATTAACATGTCTTAATCTCTCATGTCATAACTAAGATTCATTATTATTATGCAATGAAAGTAAACATGCAGAAGAAGAAGAAAAGATATATAAATCATTCTTTTGAACACTTTAAATAATCAAGGAACCAGATTGATTTTTAATGGACCAACTTCTTTAAGAAATATTATAATGAAATTATAAGTTGAGAATAAGACAGCTAATTTTTTTAAGCTTAGGTACAAAAAAATATCATTAATAACAACATTTAAAAAATTTGTTTTTTCATGTTTAGTTGCTTCTAAAAATGAATTATCTTCTAAGTAAATTATTTTAGATATATCTCTAGAATCATACAAAATATCAGATAGACATGTCATATGGTGTGATGCACCACTATATAAGATCCACTTATTTTTATTTAAAGCAAATAAAATACCATATAAAGTAACAACATTTAAATCTTGATTGTTATTCTGATTAGGGTTTTGATTTTTTTGCTTATTTTGATTATATTTCTTCCTTTTCTTATTTTTATAAGTTTGATTTTTATTTATATCCTTTATTTTATAATAGGTTTTCTTTTTATGACCAAATTTACCACGCAAATTTTATTTTTCATTAAACTTAGGTTTATTATTCTTATTACCAGATTTCTTATTCCCGTATTTGCTTTTAGCAAAAGTAGGGTTAGATTTCTAATTTTTAGTGTTATTAGAAACATTATTTAATGTGATAATTTATTGAGTTTCATTCTCTTTAGAATTAAAATTTCTCATAATTTACTCTTCTTGAATTAGGAGAGCAGACAAGGTGGTAAGGTCAGGGATATCTTGCTCAGTTTGATACTTATAATTCAAAATTGAAATAAAAATTTTAAATTTTTTATGAACATTTATCTAAATGATAAAATAAATCAATTGATCCTGAATCAAATTATAATTACATTTATCTAACTAAACTTTAATATTTTTAATTTTAACAAAAAAATTCACAACTTTCTCATCACTTTTCATATGTGTAGTTAGAAATTTAAGTATTAACTTAATAATATTCGAGAGATGAGTGCCCTTGTGGACAGATTAAGGATTTTTCAAGCATCACTAAGATTCTTTTGATTACCAATGTGGATAAGAAATTCATGCTTAACACTCTGTAAGATAATAGACATAGTTTTTTACGATTTTTGTTGAAATGCATTAGTAAGCTCAGGGCTCACATGTCATCTAAAAGAGGATTTTTTAGTATCAATGACAATATTAAACAATTTTTAGGCCATAAGTTTTGATTTAACATAAATTTTTCATATATTATTGTTATTTCAATTAATCATTTGAGATTTATCTAAGGAAAAATGAGGTGAAGCCATAGCTTCCCTTTAAAAAAGATAGTAAACAAATGCTTAAAATAAAAAAATTTAAAGTGAATTTTAATTTAATTTAATATTAAAACAAATTTTAAATTTCAAACACATAATAATTTTTCAATTTAATGCTATAAAAAGTAAAAAAATATGAAATATTATGATAAAATAAGGTGTTGCAAGTGTCACAAAAATATACTAATGTGATAACGATTTTAAGAAAAATAAATTTTTTAATCCATTTTTATGCTTTGATTGTAAATTAAAGTAAATCACAAGTGCATATTGAATTAAGTGTATAATTAAATTCAAAATAATGTAAAAAATTAGAACGAAATTGCATTAAATTAGGTGTTGAAAGAGTCGTATTAAAAATGATCGCTTAGATACTATTATTAAAAAAGTTGTCAAAATAATAGAATGAAAGTTCAAAAAACAAAATAGACCATGTAGATGTGTCTATAAGGTTCCAAAACTTAGAAATCAATTGGTTACATGACTATGTTTATCAAAATATTCACTAGGTTAAAAGTTGAAACAAGTTTGATAAAATAACAAGGGTTTAGACATGTAAAATATTGGCACACAAACCAAAAAATGGAATTAGAATATAATTAAATTTCAAAAAATATTGATTTTAGGGAGGTTTGAACACACAACTACCCTATTTGTATTTTTTTAGCAAAATTGTTACTACCAACCCTTTGAAGACCCTTTTTTGAATTTTCACATACATTACGTAATATTTAAATCCTTTATTATTTTATTTAATTTAAATAAATAAATATATATATATAATATTAAATTCGCCGTGCATGTAAAAATATTTTTTTAAAATGTAAAAAGTTATTTACTTTTTTTAGTAAAAAAATAGTTAAATAATGGTGGGACCAAGGTTGCATGGAAATTTAAAAAAATAAAAACAAATTATTTTTTTAAATACTTATTAAAAACTATATTCAATAGAGAAAAGAATGGTGCTCCTGTAGGATTTTAATATCTTATATATTTATCCATAGACCTTCGTTTGCTCTAAAATTTTAGCAACCCTCTGAATTTTGCAAAATGAAGCCACTTCAATATTCAAAAATGCATTTTTAGCTCAGAGCTTGGATGTTGGAATTTGTCATATTGCTCATGGTGTCCAGGTGAGATAAAAAAATACCAAAAGATTTAGAAAGCCTCTCAATCTTTACAAATGCTTCTAGAGGTTTAAACAACCAAGATTTGACTTATTCAAGCAACAAATAAGATAAAAATGACTGTAAAAATTATTTTGAGATTTCTTTCCTGCACAGGGTGTACTTTGTCATACAATGACTCTTACGATAGCAATATTTAAAAAAAATGATCACCATTCACTTGAACAAAGATTTAAAATACTTGTTTAAGCTTTTAAATTGAGTTTTGGTTGCTAAAAAGTAGAGAATAGGTAGCATAAAACTAAATAAAAAAATTATCTCTCCCTTTTTGTCATAACAGGCCAAACTAGTCTTAAAAATAATTCAAAAAATATTTTAAGTTATATATATATATATATATATATATATATATATATATATATATATATATATTGATAATGGTAATTGATACTGGCTTGCTTATTCAACTACACCCTAGTGGCTTTGAAACCATGATAGAATTCATGTATATATTGATAATGGTAATTAATACTAGCTTGCTTATTCAACTACACCCTAGTGGCTTTGAAACCATGACAAAATTCATATATATATAACAATACACACAGGATACGATCTAGAGTATAATAGATAAGCAAAGCATAGAAATGAACACAAACCAATTGACACATTATGCAATTATTTATCATGGGAAAACTTCAAAGAAGAAAAAAACCCACCAATGATGATTTTTCAAATTATTGAGAAACCAAGACCCATTACAACATATTCTTCATACACATAGGATATGATCTAGAGTATAATGGATAAGCAAAGCATAGAAATGAACACAGACCAATTGACACATTATGCAGTTATTTATCATGGGAAAATTTCAAAGAATAAAAAAACCCACCAATGATGATTGTTCGAATTATTGAGAAACCAAGACCCATTACAACATATTCTTCATACACACAGGGTATGATCTAGAGTATAATGGATAAGCAAAGCATAGAAATGAACATAGACCAATTGACACATTATGCATTTATTTATCATGGAAAAACTTAAAAGAAGAAAAAAACCCACCAATGATGATTGTTCAAATTATGGAGAAACCAAGACCCATTACAACATATTCTTCCTCTTCTCACGTCTTATGTCAAATAGTCTTCACAAGTTTTATAAGTTGAATATGGTAAAATAATCTCATATTCAAATAATTTCACAATAGGGGTAAAACCTTATTTATAGTGAAACACTGAAGGAGATGACCATTGTAAAAATAACAGGTCCATCCATCCTGATAAAATAATTTAATTAAAATTTGGTAATAATTAAATAATTATAACCCTATTATTTATTATCATGAGGTTTCCATCTTGTGATAATAAATAATATATTATTATTTATTTAATTAATACCAAGGTTAAGGGTCAATTAATCCCACTTAGAATTAAATGTTCTAGCATAATTCATATTTACACAAAATTTTAATAGGTTAATATTAGTCTAAATTCAAACCAGCCTAATTTTTTAGAAAAAACTCATATTATAAATTAAAAGTTGTTTTTATTTTAATAGTCATGTGTTTTTTTAAACTAAATTAACTTTTGGAAAATAAAAATAACTTCTTAGATCCAAATTAGCTTAAAACTTACATAACAACAAAAAATGAGTTAATTAAATCTTTAAAATAAATAAGAAAAAAATGATAAGATGAAAAAAAAAAATGAGAAAATTTCTATTAAATGTGTCTTAATGTGATAGTTAAAAATGTAGAGTTATAATACAAGCTAGGAAATGAAACTAATGCAAATCATATTCTAAATATAAATTAAAACCTTAGATTTGACAACAACAATAAAATAAAGTTAAATAACAAGATAATTACAAAACATGTAACATACACTTATCACCTTTTCCATTATGAATATGAGATTTGATCTTACTTTATTGGATGTGGGTGCTCAATTAATTTCTCTAAAAAAAAGTGAATTGGGTAGCATATGGGTGCAAATAGCTTGTATTTTTAATGAATGCATAAGTTAAATTCAAAAGCGATTTGATAGCTTGAAGGTGGATGATGAAACTAGAGGCTGACACTTTCATTTATAGACGTGTAAGTGAGAAACTAAATGGTTGGAATAAATCTAGATTTATTGGATAATATCAATTATTAACAGTTGGATTTGAGTCCTCATCTCAATGGATGATGACTAATTCCCATGTGTGTGAGTGAAAAGGGGAAAGTTAATTGATAGTTAAAAATGTCTTAGGAATGAGTCAAGATAGTTAGATGACTCACTAAGGTAGTTGAAATATTCAATGATAACTCAATAATTGGTTGAGGAAGTTAAGGAGTTGGTTAGATGACTCAACATTTTATTGAGAAAAATATGGAAGATGTCTAGATGAGGTGAAAATTCTAAATTTTAATTAATTTCAAAAATTATTTGTGCATGATTAAGTAATGAATATAGATTAATCAATTATTTTAAAATGGGAGTTAAATGATGTCATTAAAAAATACAAATTTGAGATGGTGATTGAGTTAATATGTTGATTTTAATCAAAATAAATTATGACACTAAATGTGATAGAATTTAGGTGTCTATAGCAATATCACAAATCATCATTTTACTAAATTGGGGGTATAATTACCTTATAATATCCCTCTTCAAATATCTAATGTTCAATTTTGAACCTCTCTCAACTCTAATATTTCATAAGAAATTATCTTTACCAAGTCAAAGTACCAAGGGGAAACATGGTTGCATCAACATAGAGGTGTACTCCTTCTTTGCTCTCTTTCTTTTTAAGTATTTCAATTATGTCAATTTCTAAATTATATGCATTGATTTATATTGTAATTTATTTATTTTTATAGGTCATACACCAAAAAAACACTCAAAGTGGGCTCATGAAAAGGCAAATTATGTTATACAAACTCGGGTACATATTTCTTTCTTTTAAACTGGTAATTTCATCCTTATGCATTACTAGATTAAAGGGAGAGAAAATTTGGATAATAAAATCTAATTTATATAGCATCTCAATATTTTATACTTAACAGATAGCTAGCAGGGCTCTACCCTTTAGTTTTATACCTCTATGTTGTCAAAAAGCTCACACTCATCATCTCATTATGTCTAACTATTTATATTATAGTTTGATCCTATCATTTTTAATGACCCAAATTTTAAGAACTATAAAAAAAGCCTAAAAATTGATATATATCCTTCATTTTAAATTTCATATCCTTAAAACTTCCTATTCTAATAGAAACTTACATCCCACATAGGGACACTTGGGTCAATGAAAGTGTCTAGATTCTCGTCAAGTGTCCAATCCTCAAAAGTCATCTAATTTTTAAATATTTTAAATCCTATGGGTCAGCCCACTTATTTTATTAAACTTTAATGTGATATATTTTTAAAAGGCATGGTATAAATGTAAATAAAATTCTACTCATTATTCATCTAACAAATACCAAGAAAACACATATTCAAGTTTATTCAATCGATTGCACAACTGAGTTTTAATGCCCTATTTTTCTCTATTTTTATATCAATCACAAGAAAAATCATATTATAGATCTAAATCACTTATAGAAAAAACCATAAGTAGTATTTTTCAATTTATAATTTAAATTATTACATGCCTTTACATATAGTATATTGCACTCTGGTTCACACACAAGCCAACACCTATGGGGAAACTACATATATTTGAGGCCATCCTTAGAGAATTGGATATGTGAGTAGTGCTCATTGATAGAGGGTTCCTTGGGGTTGACTTGACACTATGATTGCACTAACTCATTTTTGGCAAGGTACAAAAAACTAAGTGAAAAGTTAGGGTTTGATTTTAAAATACTCATCAAGAACCTATGTGTGAATAAAAGTGTTTTAACCTTTCAGGGTTTTAGCTTATGTAAATCCTATGTTGATTAAAGGATTGAGAATGTATAAATTATGGAAATAATATTCATAAAATAACCATTAATTTGTTATTTATTTTAACTATCTTTAACTTTCTAAAAATAGTAATAAATATGTGTAATTAAAGACTTATCTAGAAAATATCTGATACAGATGATCTGAGTGTTGTAAACTAAGATAAAAATAGGTCTGAGTGTCATCAAATATATCCCTATATCATAACCCCTCCTAGATAGTAGTGTCACATTTGTAGACAGGCACCATGTGACTCTAGTATCCTAATAATGGTGTTAATATTCTTTGTGCAGGACTATCCCAAATTTTTGGGTGAATTGGTATCTGTATTTCTGGGTTTTGTTCTTATGTGCATGAATTCTAGAAATTTATATTGTGATTATAATAGATAATTTATGATACATACCCTAATATTCCTTGCAAGTAAGGCATGAGCTAAAAAGTGTGTTTGTTAATAAGATAGGCTAGACAGCTTCAACACCCTATTTTGAAAAGAGTTGCTTACATACTAGTACTCTAAGGAGGGATCAAGCCTAAAGTATTTCTCCCCATATAAGTTTTGGTGAAAGTGTAATTGATTCTAGAATGATAGTGGCCTTGAGTGCCTTGAGTATGCTTGAGATTGGAAATCTAGAAAATCTAAGCTTAAGACTATTATAAATGGTAGTTAGCAAAAGTTGGGAAGAATAAGGATTAATAACTTTGATTTTTATCAACTTGTTTCATGTTTGAATAAGTATTTTACATCTTATTTCCATATAGTGGATAGAGGGTTAAAATTCATGTATTTATAGTGTTTTTTTGCTTTTACGAACAATAAAAGATGCTTAGGCCAACCTTAGGAGGGTTTTTCCTTTAAAAATATATTTATTCAAGAAAGATAAGGTAAAGGACATAGGCACTATTTTGGGGACACTAGTGTCATGTGGCTCTAGTGTCCTTAATATGGCACTAATGTCCATGTGGCATAATTTTGGGCACAAAGGGCCAAGATTGGGAAACAAGGGTCTACGATGATATTTAAGCTAAATAGGGATGTCTGTGGCCTATACAAAGGCTAGAAAAATATGACAATAGGCTCTAGTGTTGGTAGAAGAATGTGGATTGTAAAGTTGTGTAATATATTTGTTTCATATTCATGCATTATGTACTCATTTTGTCATTGTATAGTCTATTTTGTCTTATCTTCATGACTTTTAATAGGCTAGAATATGAAGAGACTCCACTTGTGATGCCAAGTATAAGAAGAAGATGAGCAGTCATAGATTAGAAACATCTATATACACTTTTTTTTGTAAGAAGAAGAGGGTTCCACTTTTTAGAAGAGATCAATAGAGATTATCTGGTTATGGTACCTGTATGATTTCTTTTTATGTTTTTTATATGCATTCTCATGTGTAATGTCTTGGTTACTTTTTGTCTGAACTATTATGAATGCATTATTTTAATTTATACAATACTAGTTGCTCTTAATTCCTCAATAATGTAGAATAATTAATTCTTTTTATGTTTCTATCATCTAAATTTATATCTTTTTATAATAAACTATTCTATGCACATGAAGTATCTCACAGTTATCCTTATCCTTAACATGTTTTGATGCTTTAAGAACCTCTATTAAAAATGGTGTGGTGAGCATGGAGACTCCTTTTAGAAAAAATTATGCTAAGATGGTTGCCAAGGTAGAGAGATATTGAGATATTGTTGAACCAAAGGATATGTAATTTCACAAAAGAAGAATAAAAAAAGACTAGTCTTACCATTCAAGAGATCATTTGAGTGCATATTTATGGATAAATTTATGGAAACTTTTTGGTGTGAGTTGTATGAATTTATAGTTACTTGGTTAGCATGATTGAAATATTATTCCTTTAAACCAAGGATAGAAGAAACTATAATCTAGACTAAATAAAAGATAAACCGATTGTAGAGATTGAAAATTGATTGGATAAGAGAAATAAAACATTGGGTTACTACTACAGGAGATAGATATATAACTAAGTTTGTAGTGTAAGGATACATAGCTTTTGAAGCTATGAAACATTTATTCATTACAGGAATTCAAAGAAATTTTTTACACTGAATACCAATCCTAGCGAAGATGTTGGTTATAGACAAGGCTATGGTGCCTATTTCAGCCACTATAGAGTAGTCACTTTGGGTGTATGAAGGTGTGTGTGACATGACAGTAGTGAATGATGATTAGATGAGTAGATAAGTCTTGGACCTAAATCCATAATGGAAACACAAGGGAAGATGAGTCAAAATAAGATTCTATATTTTAAACATGAGCTACAACAATAGAATAGATGGGGTAAATAAAGAAATGTCCAAGTAGTTATGAGTAGAGTTAAGAGTAGCATTAAAATAGCTGATAAATGAGTAGGAAGAAGTGGTGAATGATAAGGAAGAAATGAATAATGAAAGATGAGATGAAAGAAGAAGATGAATGTTGATAGAAAGAAAGAAGTGATAAAGAACAAGAGGAAGAAGGGATGATTGAAGATGAAGATGAAAATAATGTAGAGGTAGATCAGTTAGATGATAGATGTAGTGAATAGCTACAAGAATGGTTATTACCAAAAGGACATGAAGAATTAAGCAAAGAAGAAAGACAAAGTCACATAGTAATCATAGGTTCAAGCTTGGAAAAAGAAGAAGTTGCTATAAAAAATCATTCATTAGAAGAGTACACATCCCTGTAGCCCAATTTGTTATACTCTAGTAAAAAATTTCAACCAAAAGGATAGGCAAAAAGTATTTGGAAAGGTTTATTTTTAGAATAAGTGCATCAATGGGGTAATAAAATTAAAATAGCCTCTATTTGTAAGGCTTTAAAAGTCATAGGGTTTATTAAAACTAAGCAAAGAAAATTAGGAAATACATAAAATTAGAGTGTGCAGATAAACTCTCCCAGTGCATAGGTAAATTTTCTTAGTGCACAAGCAAGATCGCACAAACACATCCTCCCACTATAATAGCTATGAAGTAGATCTCCTCAACACTAGTTTATAATATGGGTGCTTTAAGACCATTTATAATCTTGGCAACATATGATGGGTCTACAGACCCTGAGTAGTACTTACTAACATGTGAGATGAGATGGCAAGTTAAGGGTATTACCAATGAGGCTATAAAGAAGTATGATTTAATAAGGGCATTGAATAGAAAATCCCTTGAATTTATATATTATAGAGATATTACTCAATTAAATATATATCAGATTAAAGAGTGGCTTATCATAGAATTTAAAATAAAAAAATGTATAAGTTAGACTATTCAATACCTAAAGGATATTAGTTAGAAGTTAGGAGAATCAGTCTATGATTATGATTGTAGGTTCTTATATGTTATGAATAAGGTGGAGTTTGCCTTATAAGATAAAGATAAAGCTACATGGTTTATCAAAGAACTATGTTCCAAGATCAGGTTTACTATAACACAGACTCAATATGCTATTAAGGTAGATGTCAAAGGAGTTGCTCTTCAAATGAAGCAAATTGAAGATTATGGGGAAGTTCCCATAATTGGTTCTAAGATTTAAAATATATTACAAGATTTTATGAATAAGATGGAACAATATCATGAAGTAGATAAACCTATGCTAAATCTATGGTGCATGGAGTATGGAAAAGGACATCACAGGGATGATTGTCCTAAGATCAAGTTAGAGTTTTGTGAAATTTTTAAAGTAGTAGGGTATGCAACAATGCAGTGTCATTTGTTGATGCAATTTTTATGCACACCAATTCATAATGAGGTAACCTCTAACCTTTTATGATATCAACGGAGGTAAACTCCACTCTAGGGCATGAGTTATAGGTATGTAGTTTTAACAACCAGGTGATGGAATAATAGGTAGGGCATGCAGGTTATTAACAAGGATGATGAATGGATGAATGGTTTCTAAAATAAATTCAAATCTAGACGAGTTGGTGGTTGGATGATTTCTAATCTAGAGTGGGTAGATCTAAAAAATAAACTCAAAAATGGAGGGGAGGGTAGAGCAAGAAAGAAATATTATATGGCTTCAATAATCATCTATCAGGTTGGTTTATAAGTGGGAAAGTTCTTTCAAAACTAATGTCTATTGTTAGCAGTTGGTGTACACACATAGATAGACATGGTCAAGTAGTCAAGGATAATTTGATATAAGAAACCCATGGATCTCAGTCAAAGGTTGTTCCTTTTAGAGTAGTTTTTGTACACCCTTAGTTAGGATATTATGACTTGGCCCAGAGAGGTATTTTAGATAGCTATAGCACATGCATAGGAAACTATATCATTGAAATCACCTCTACACACTTAGAAATATGAAACAATCAACTTACTTGCAAATAATCAATATATTTGCTAATCATTCAATAGATTTTGCACATCTAAAACTATTATATTAATCATGACAAGAAAAAATTCCTTGCAGTTATTGCACATTAAGAATTATTGAATCAAACAACTACATAGAGCTTGGAGAGAAAATACACAAACACATTCATTGACAATCAAAATTAATTTTTGCTTCTGTATTGAAATTTTTTGATGACTTAAAAATATAGGTTATATATTTTTAAATAGACTTAGGGAGGGTCATCTCATCCTCCAAGTACATGAAAAAAATGTGATTACATGGCATAGTTAGAACCTTATTTCTAACTATAGTCTGAAAACTGTATGCAATGAATACATAGAGTTATCTTACATTTATCAATAATTAAAGTCAACCTTTAAAATATCATGCAACATGTGTATGTTTACAAAATATTTAATCAACTTTTACATTTATTTGAATCATAATAAAACTACAAGTACAAAATTGATGCCATTATATTGAATTTACATGCACAAAATTGGCCCTTTCAACTAAGGTTGAGTAAATGTTTGCATGGATATGTTAACCTTAGTATGAGTGGTCAATGTTTATGTTAGAGTTGAACTAGATGTAACAACCTCAGTCTTCTTCTTCTTTACCTCCAATCAAGATAATGTTTGTGAATTGCATCATGTTGTTGCCTTATAATATCTAAGTTTAATAACAAGGGTATGTGTACCTTGTTAACTTGTTCTAAGAGATCGGCATGTTCTACCTTTATGTTTTGGAAGTTAATATTGAAATTTTCAACTTTAGTTACCTTATTTCTTGCAAAACTTAGCTCATCTTCAATGTCTTCTAGTGTTAACCAATGTAGACTCTACTTAAAATTGTCAAATGCTTCTTGAATAAGTTGGTCAAAATTAATTATGCTTATCAACTTGCCTATTGCATCCCTTGCCTTGGATAATTTTAAATCATCCAAAATCTTCAATATGAGCACCTCATGCTCTTGGTATTTAGGCATCAATGCCCCAGCTCTTGTCACCCACTCTCTAGCTTCTTGTGTTCTTATGACCACCAAATTGAGGTCATTTGATGCCTTCAATGGTGTCATTAAGTCTAGATGGTTGTACGCCTTATTAGTAGTGTACAAAATCAATAATTTTAGGTTATTCTCATCTTATTTTAAATAATTTATAAATTGATGTGTTTGAGCTATATGGGGGGATAATTAATCCCTCAATGCTTCAAGTGCCTCAAGAGCATTATAACATTTTAAAGTAACTTCTTGAACTTCAGTCTCAATTCTCGATGGAATATGAACTATCTATTATTGTTCTTTGATTTTTTATAATTATTGTTCTAGCTCTTATCTTTCCATCTCTGCCCCTTCATGTAATGCTACCATAGCATCTTTGTGGGCTTCTATTAGGGACTTAAAATATTCTATGTAGGGGGATTGTCCTAGTTGCTTGTTCTTTCTTTTGGACAAGGCATAGACCTCCTACCTTTCCTTAAGAATAATTTCCCTCCTAGCTTCATCCTCTAGTTCCTCTTACTAACCTTTTGAATACTCCCTAAGGGATTATCAAACAATGAGGTTATGGATGATATTACTATAATTTTTAAATTGGGTATTTGGGAAGCCTTCACTATGAGATCAATTTCCCATGGAAGAATCATTAGTTGGGTAGGGTCTATTTGTTGTGCATCATTAGTTATAGCCTCCACCTCAAGATTTTTTGTTGATTGTTTCTTCATTGCTCCTTTGAGAACTATGTCAAGAAGGGATGGTCAAATGATTTTGAACCAATCCACACCTCCATATTGGGGTAGTGGATGGACTATGAAGACTTATTTACCCCTTTTGCACTTACCTAAGGATACGATAGTAGTCTCTTGGGATGAACTAGTGGATGGTATTGGCAAATTGATCTATGTGGTAGAGACATAGAGTTGGGAACTGACTAGTATTGTTTCAATTTTTGTAGTGGCCCTTTTATTTTTCATGGTCTAGACTATGATAGTCATAAAGAGAATATAGTAGTATTGGCAACAATAGATGTGGATGACACTATGGGGGAGAATGAAACAATGGTGGTAGAAGAATCTTCCTCTATCTTGGGAGTGAGGAAAAGGATTTGTAAGATATTAGAAGAGAAAAATGAAACAATAGGGATGGAGGTGACATCCTCCACCTTGGGAGTTCTCAAAATAGTACTAATTAGAATTGAACCAAAAATAGGAACATATGAGGAAACTAGGGAAGTAAGGTCTGAAGGTTGAGCCTTCTTACCTATTGAGTCATTTGTGCTTGGTGACTTCCCTTTATTATTCACAAGGCTTAGTACCTTGGCTCTTTATAGCTCTTCTTCTTTATCTATTTCTTGCTCTACCTCCACTTATTTTTGAGGAACTGAAGGCATGCCCTCTAGTTGATCCACTATTGGATTTTTTGGTAGGGGAGGATCCCTTAGCTTCCTCTTATAACAAATAGTAGTCTTTGTGTAAAATGAGAAGCCTTTTTGGATTAAGTATCTAACTTTGTAACTCCCCCTTCCATTGTAGACCCCTACAATTATGGTGAAATAATAGGTGTTTGTAATGCAACTACAATTGGGTGTTCCTGGTCCTTTGCATTATAGGAATCCAAATCAATTGGATTGCTTAAATATCCCCTGAGATCAGTTTCAGTCAACCCAAACTCTTTCTTAATAGTGTTTAATAGAAAGGAAAGTTCTTAAGAAGGTTCCCCTTATACCTTTGTCTTTTTATGGGGGTTGGTTGTACTATAAATATAAATTAGTCCATCCTTTAGGAGGTGACAATCTAGTTTGCATTTTTTATACTAAAATTGAAAGCTCTTGCTGAAATATCCTCAAATGTTCTTCTTTCAGGCCTACAAGTTTTATCCTTTCTAAGACCTGGGCATCATCCTTTACATTCAAAAATAGAAAATTATGGTCATAGGGGACATGTTGGTATGGAATACCAAAGCCCTGAATATGCTTTTGCATATGACCATGGGGATCCCAATCTTTGTGTGGCAAGGTAGGCAACTAATAATTCTTTTTTTATTGACTACGTCCCTAAAATTATTCTTCATGGTATAACACATTCTACTAATGATCATGTGAAATCCATAAAATGTGCCTTTCTTTTATTTAATCAAGTCCTCTTTCACACTCTACCTAAGTTGATATGCAATTTCTTTCTCTACTAGCTTGTCTAGTACATAATTAGGGAGGTGTAGGGGGTTGACTTTATGGTCAAAAACCATGATCACTATATAGTCTGAATACAACCAATAGTCACCTTGAGGAGCTAGTGTATCTACTATGCTCTTTCCAATTCTAGGTAGTGGAGGTTCATGAATTGCCTACCACACTTGAGGATATATGTCCTCAGTAATTTGGGTCATGTCCTTTGTGTATACATATATATGAATAAACTAATAGTAATCACAAATGCAATTCCTAATCTAATCTGTGGTTGGGCTCCAAAGCTCGTCAAGGTCCCTATACACTATGCTCATTATTGCATCTAATAAGTATGACATCATTTAAAAGCATCTCACTGAATTGAGCCTCTTTGATTTGTGTACAACTTGTTCTCTCAACTTAAAAATAATGATTTCTCCTAAGGAAAAATTTGCATCACTAGTCATTATCATATCTAGTAATGGCACCCAATCCAAGTTGAGAAAATGGATACTTGGCATGCCATACATTATGTTTAATGAGGTCATCCCTATACATACCTCCATTATAAATTTGCTTATAGGGGTGGGATACTTTCCTTTTAAGACCTTAGTTTCCCCAAGAAGAATTCATGAGCTCAGCACTTTGTCAACTGAATTTTATTTGTTCCATGTGACTAGCCTATGTTTATCAAAAATTGCATCTAGAACTGGTAGAGATAGGTACCTTTGAAATTCATCTCCTATGATGCAATCGATGACCATATGGTGATCCATATGTTATGATAAGGCATATTGCATAATCGTCTTATCAAATAACAAGTCTCATAGAAGGTTGATGTAGGGCATGACCTCAGACTTGGTCACCACATATTGCAATCTTTATCTTTTAAGAGCCATTAAGTCTGTAACTAGTTAATTTTGTGTGGGTGATAGATTTCCTTCATGTGAAAATGCCTCTACAACATCAACATCCTATCATAATTTTTAGTGATTAACATACCTATTGTCAAATATTATCACATCAAACATCATGTTTGTGAACTCTGTTGAATCCTTGATGGATAAAGGTGATGGTGGCAGTGCTCCTCTAAAACTCTTGGATGATGAAACCATTGAAATTTTTTGGTGTGCTCAAATTATGTTTTATGTGTATCATAAAAAACTCATGTCTACTAGTCTCTTGTTTGCAATGGATTCATAGGTAACAAGGGCTTTTGTTCATGGGATAGAAATTAAGTTTGAATTCACTTATGAAAAATGAATACATCGTTAGCTTCATGTCATGTATATAGCCTTATAATTCAATTCTAGTTCATGCACTTTTAATGTCCAAGTTTATATATATTTTTTACCTGCACAATTCAAATATCATTAGTTTAGTTGCCAAGTTACATTCTTTGGCAAATATTGGGAATTAGTTTGTTTTATTGGCTAAGTCTAGTAAGATTTCATTAGTCAAGATTCAAGAGTCAGGTTTCATGTTGGGATCGAGCCAATAATTATTTCAAATCAAAGGCTCTGAATACAAAGATCAAATAAAATGCCTAAAGACCAAATCCCTCATAACAAATGTTTGAATAAAAGCTCTGAGCAAAACCTCTAAAGTGCATAAAGCTGATGATGACTGTTTCAAATAAATTATACGATAAAAAGTCCCAAACAAAAGTTTTGAAAAGGTTCAAAAAAAAAAGCTTGATACAAAATGTTTGAATAAGGAGTCCTAAAAAAACTAAGTCATGTAGAACATCATTCGAACAAAATGTCCAACGTGGAAACTCTAGATAAAAAGTCTAATACAAAAAACCCAATCAAAAAAAAAATCAAATAAAAACCTGATGAGCAAATACCAAACAAATCTTCTGATGAACAAAGTCCCAAACAAAATTTTCAAATACCAAGTCTTGAATAAATTCTTAGAATAAAATTAAGTCCTAAAACCTACATAGTACAAAACTCTCAAAAGGCATTATTAAGTTAGTCTAAAATGTATAATGTCATTGTTTGTACTTCCAAGTGTAAAGATTAGGGATTAATTTGATAGATCTTGCATAGCTACATAGAGGAAGGGTTCAAAAAACAAGGCCAAATCACAAAAAAGTGGGTCCCCATTTATTCAAGAAGGAAAGGGGAATGTTGGGTACAAAAAATGGTGACTTATAGGGGGAATACTTCTAAGTATTTGAGAACTCAGAAATTGGTTAACAATTTCAAATCAAACATGAACTATGCCATAAAAAAATATTAGAATTAGAGATATGAAAGACTCTTAACTACATCATACAACATACTTGCCTTCTCATTATCCATCGATATGTGTGTGCTATAATGAGTTTCATTTAACCCTTATTGTGAGGGTCTTTTCAAAGGCTTGGATTAATTATAGGTTTTAGTCTGGTTCTTCTAAAGCTTATTAAATTAAGGAAGCTCAGGCATTGCTCTACTACTAACTAGGAATCTATAGCCCTGACAAAGATACCTTGGGTTCCTTCTCTCCCCTTCCTTTTTTTTTATCATGATGCATGGTAAATTGACCTCATTTCATCATGTGAGCCTTTCATCTTCTTTGGATTTCCTTTGGGCTTTATTGATCACTCTTTTGAACTCATTAGTTCTTTTTCTTCTATTTTTTTATGTGAATGGAAAGAGGAGAGTCAAAATCCCTGTGAGCTAGTGTATCTATAAAACAAATAATTACCATAAGATTCTTGCTAGCCATAGCTACCATAGTGATTATCACCTCCAAACAAGTATTAATATGAAAAAGTGTGCTTGGTTTAATGGAATGAGAAAACTTTTTAAATTCATATGAAGTATTTGAGAACAACTTTCACATACCTAGTAGAAATATTCAATTGTGACCCAGCCTTGAGTGACTATGATTACATACCTAGACCCTAAAGACCTCACACATAAAAGTATAACCAATTGGTAAATAGGCCCCAAGTTGTGAATCCCTCTTAAAATTTTCCTTTCCCTTATATGTTTATCTAAGCATAAAATAGGGGGCCAACTAGTTGGATGTTATCTTGGTGTATCAAAATAAACCAATTCAGATTATCACAATAAATGAAAAAATGCCTAACCTATAAAGCTAGCAAACTAAACTAAGAAAGAAGTAAAACTAAACTAAAAAGCAAGAAACTAAAATAGAAAGCAAGAAAACTAAACTAGAAAGTAGTAAACTAAAACCTAGAAAGATGGAAACTATACTAGAAAGTAATAAACTAACATAATCCTACCTCTACCATGTTTTTTTGTCAATCAAGGGAATATTTAGATGGTATAGCCATGAATTAATGCTTAAAAAATTATCTATTGACTAGATATGTGAGTTTATTGCCTTGTAAGTCCCTTAGATGGAATGCATTATTTCCCAAGATCTCTAAAATCTAATATAGTCCAATCCATAGTGGGGAAACTTTGTCATGCTAACCTTTATTTTCATGGGATTTATCCCACAAAAGCACTAGATCATAAATTCTAAATGCTTGAACTTTGGCTCTTTTGTCAAACCATCTATTGACTATATCTTGGTTTGCTAAAAGTTTGTAGGGGCTAAGTCCTTGAGTCTTTCATTTTTATTATATTTAGTAGTTGAAATTATGCTTTGTCATTTGGATCCATATATTCTTGCATAAATTGATAAGTCAACAACTTTAGCATGATTGGGAATATTGGCCTTCATCAATACACAGTAGATAGGGTGAGGCCTCGAGGGCCTATTTATAACTCATTTAGTCTGCCTAAAGGGCATACTTTAGTATATTATGCCATTCCCTAGGCTTATCCCCAACTGATTTCTTTATTGCATCTATCAAGTTTTTATTCATTGATTCAGCCAATCCATTTCCCTAAGCATAATGGTTATAAGATAACTTGATGGTGATCTAATTCTCATGAGCCCATTCAGTGAATTTAGTTGATATGAATGCTAGCCCATTATCACAAACTAAAGAAATGGGGGTGTCAAATCTAGTTGTGATGTGTTCCTCCAAGAATTAAATTGCATCTTGTGCTTTGGAATTCTTTGTGGCCACTACCTCAGGCCATTGAGTATAGTAATAGATAGTGGTGAGTACAAACTTATGATTTGCTAAGGAGTTTGGGTCAATGACACCAATGAAGTCTAAACCCCACTAGGCAAATGGCCTTCCTTCAATAATAGGTTGTAAGGGCATTGTTGCATGTACTTATCTTTTTACTAATGTTTGACATTCATGACATGTCCTTACATGGGTATGAGCATCCTTGAAGAATGTTGGCTAGTAATAACCCATTCTTAGGATTTTTTTAGTTATGGTGTTCCCAAATGGGTGACCACTACCTATCTTCTAATGAAGTTTTTCCAAAATATATTGAGCTTCTTAAGTAGATACATATCTAAGGTAGATGTCTTCATAATTTCTCTTATAGATAAATCCTTTCTTGAACATGTAGTGTGCAGATTTGAGCCTCAAAGCTCTCCTTTATTATCAATTGAGTTTTGGGGAACAAGTACCTATAATCAAATATTGAATTATGTTAGTATACCATTCCCCTTTAGATACATGGGCTTTAAATACCTCTTCAATAGTAATACATGGGTCAGGGCCAGTCATGATTTGGGTGATGCCCTGACCCAAGATGATTTTAGTAGGCTTGATCTCTATATAAAACTATTGTAGCTTTGCCATCCATTTGCTTCTGCATTCTCCTAATTCATTCTATGAAAAGGTAAGCTTGACAGTAGGATCAGGCACGATAGTGATAGTCTTATTCCTCAAGATGTAGTGTTGAAATTTCTTTACCACTTTGACAAGGGCAAAGATATATTTATCAATCATGGTGTACCTAATTTTTTCATGCTTTAGATTCATACTCATGAATGCAATAGGATGCTCAGTTTCATCTTTCTTTTATATTATGACAGCATTAATTGTATGTTCTAAAGCAAATGAGTACAAGTAAAAATCCTTTATAAAATCTAGACTAATCAATACTAGGGCCTGAGATATAGCATTTTTTATGTCTTAAAAAGACTTCTAGGCCTCATTTGTCCATTATATTTTGGCATCTTATTTGAGCATTGCATTCAGGGGTCTCATAATTTTTACAAATCCTAAGATAAACTTCCTTACAAAATTAATCTTTCCAAAGAATGACTTGAGCTCCTTCTTGTTATTTGGTGGTGCAATCTCTAAAATCCCCTAGATTCTATCTAGATTGATAATGATTCTTTTTTTGGTAATGATATATCCCAAGAACTTACCCTTAGTAACTCCAAATATGATCTTCTCTGGGTTTAGTGAGATGTCAAATCTTCTGAATCTTTTGAAGATTGACTACAGATGGCCTACATGATCATTCCTATTCTTGGAGAACATACAAAGATCATCCATATAGATGATTATATATTTACCTATTAATCCTTTAAATGCATGATCCATGGCTCATTGAAAGGTGGTTCCAACATTTATTAGGTCAAAAGGCATCCTCTTATATGCATAAGTACCCCATTTTTTGGTATATGTAGTCTTTATTCTATCCTCTAATTATACCAACACTTGGTTATAGCCTAAAAATCCATCCAAGAAGCACATCATTTTAGAGCCACTAACTATATAAATAATTGGTGACCCACATAGAATGCCTGATTGGGAAGACTATTCTTGCACTCAACAACTTTTCCACTTCTCTCTAAATGAGATGTTCTAGGATAGGATTCACTGGTCTATACATCTATCTAAATGAATTATGGTTTCAATGAAATTATATGAGTGATGAACTTTGGGTCATAAAACATCAAGTCTTCATATGTGCATGAAATCACTTCTCTATATTGGGTGATTAAATCCTTCATCCATTGTCTTTATTTTGGAGTAAAATTGAGGCTAATTTTGAAATAGAATGGGCTATGCTCATCGCCCAAATTCTCCCTTTTGAAATCAAACTCATTAACTTTGGGTTGCCTTTATTGTTGAGCTTGGGGATCTATATCAAATGGTCTTTATAAGGAGACCAAACTAGTTGGAAGACAATTCTCTTTGAGCTAAAGGATACTTTCCTCATCTAAATCCTCTTGATAGAGATGACTAACTTCCTTATCATCAATGATTTGGGACTCAAATTATCCTAAGTTAGTTAGAAACTGAATGATCTATTAGTCATTATTAAAGGCTTAGAAATTTTCTATGTTGTCAGGGATAGAAGGACAAGGTACTAGCTCAATGTAGAATCTCTTTACCTTATATTCTTGGAGAGGCTCCAAATTGGTAGCAGATGTAGCTAGTGAATCTACAGTTTGATTTTACTCTCTAGGAACAACTACTATGTTGAGCCTCAAAGCTATCAATCAAATCCCATGCTCTGTGTTTATATCTTTTTAGATATGATAGCTTACACTGGTATTTGTTTCTAACATAATTGACTACCAGCTTCAAATCCATAAATACCAATATCTACTTGATATTATTCTTGAGTGTAAACTACAATCCCAAAATTAATGCTTCATATTCAGCCCTATTGTTAGTGCAAGGGAACTATAATTTGTATCTTTCCAAGAAATTTTTCCCTTGTGGATTAACCAATTCAATTCCTATGTTAGGTCCTTATTTGGATCTAGTTCAATCAAAGTGGAGAGTTTATAGTTGGTTGGGGCCCTCAGATTCTGGATTTTATATTTGATTTTATGTAGTGAAAGTATAAATAATAAGGCTAGGGGATTCATAACTTACCTCTTTGTTCTTGACATTGTATTCTATGGTATTATACTTCATCCTTAGTTCCCTATCAATTTATATTTGATTTGTAATGCCTCTCCATAGTAGCCAAATGTGAGATAAATCTATTGAGAGATATCCATTGAGTGTTTTAGACCAATCCTTACTCAATAATAGTCCATAGCCTTCAGTTATGTCTACTAAAATGATGTCAATAGTCATTTGGACTCATGGCTTAGATGTTACTTAAATACGCACATTAGTGTGCTCCCCAATTATTGGTACCACTATCTTATCCAACTATGAGACCATTATTTTTTATGGGCTTGGAGTTAGGCCAAGATTTTGACAAATAGAAGTAAGCATCACAATTACTAAAGCTCTAGAATTGACCAAATAATTATGAATATTCTTACCAAATACCCTTATAGTCAATAAAAATGGTGGTACCTATGGCTTGATTTTATATATGACATTGGTGTCAAAGGGTTTTTATTTCTCTGTATGAGCTTTTATCTTTTCCACGGGGGCCTTCTCTGTGATATATTTCTATAGTAGTTCTTTTTATTCAGTGATCTAAGCTAGTTCATGAAGGGTGATGTTTGCTTTAATTTTTTTCATGTCTTCTACAATGTTATACCCTCTTTTACTTTGTTCCTCATTATTTTGGGGTTGATCATTCCCTTTTGGGGGAGGTGGATTGTTATCATCTTTTGGATTAGGTGGAATGGTTGTGTTATTTGGAGGAATAAAAATTTTGAAATTATGCTTGTTCCTGAGGTTGTAACCACCTTTTTCAAATTATTGGAAAACATGGATCTCATCGATGTTGTCTTTTGATATGTGGTCATCTTCATTAGGAAAAGGAAACTCATGAGTCTCAAAAAACATAGTAGTGTTTGAAGGGTCAGAGTCCTAGTGGGATTATGGTGGATTATGCATTTGATCTTGCCTTACCACTTCTCTTTGATATATCTCAAATGTTGCACAAAATTCAACACAGCCAAGTTCACCATGCTAAGAAGTATTATGGATTTTGCATCAGTTGGGTAATGTTGTCTCCACTATATTGATCTCTAGAGGCTTGTTGGACTGCTTTGTATTATTTTTAGGCCTATGGGATGGTCTATTATATCTCTGGAACCCTAAATTCTAATTAGTATTTGGGCCATTGGTGTTGCATATCTTTCTTTGCATGCCAAGGAAGTCATTTCTTGACTTGTAAACCATATTTTGTATGGCATCTATCTCTACTTTAATAGACTTAGTGCCTTGGACAATTATAGTAGAGGAGATAACCATCTATTGAGTTTGTTGGTAACCTTTGCCTTATGCATGGTTGTTTAAAAAATTATAATTTGGATGTGTTATTTGTGTCAGAGGAGGCAACCTATATAACTATTATAATTAAACGTAGGGACATTTTGCTTCACATGTGCAACTAGATTCAATGTTGTTAGACCATTATTGACACCAGGTGTGTCAAGCACCAAGGATTAAGCTACCTATCAATGTTGATGGCCTCTTTATAAGCCAATGCCAAAGTGTTTATAGTAGTATCCCTTCGTAAGAAGATTGCATTAATTGGATCCAAAGTATTCCTATACATTTCTAATGCCAATACCACATCTAGTTTATGCATTAAATTGAAGGCCCAAATTGGCTTTTTAGGCTTCCTCTTCAACCTAGTAAAGTGTTAGTATATCAAGCTGGGGTTGGTGACCTGACCAAATTGTGCAATAAAAGTAGCTTGACATGCATTCTAGGAAGTGATGGAATTCTCTTATAGATTAAGATACCAATAATAAGCAGCATCCATTAGTGTAAAAGGGAAAATACAACATGAAACATTTTCATTAATAACATTCATCAATCTCAATGTAGCTTTAAAATACTCAATGTGTTCTTCTATCATTCTTCCTCCTAAGGGAGAGAATGACTATAGATAATTTTTAGGATTCCAGGGTAGGTCATGCACATCCTCTGAGATGACAATATCATATCTAACCAACCAAGGTGGTTGAGCCATGAGATGATTAACAGGGGGAATGTTCCTTATTTGGGAAGGTGTTTTAGCTCTATTATGGATAGGGGCAGTTGTACAAATCTAGGCCTCCTATGATTTGACAAGGGTGAGACTAGAAGACTAGCCTAAGAACTAGATTTGGTCACTCTCTTGGGTGACTCTAGTGTAATTAAATGTATAAATTAACCTTTTTTATTATAGAACCTCAAGGCCCTCCTTCTACCACTAGAAATAATGTTGATGTAGTTTTTATGCACACTAATTCATAATGAGGTAGCCTCAAACATTTTAAAATCTCAATGGAGGTAAACTACACTTTAGGGCATGAGTGATGGAATATAAAACAAGGTGTGTAGGTTGTTAACAAGGATGATGAATATATGAATGGTTTCTAAAACAAATTCAAATCTAAGCAAGCTAGTGGTTAGATGGTTTTTAATCTAGAGTGGGTAAATCTCATAAATAAACTTAAAAAAGGAGGGGAGGGTAGAGCAGGAAAGAAATATTATATGGATTCAGGGATCACCTCTCAAGCTGGTTTCTAAGTGGATAAGTGATTTCATAACCAATGTTTGTTACTAGTAGCTATTGTACACACACACATAGACATAGTCAAGAAGTTTAAGATAATCTGATATAAGAAACTCGGCTCTCAATCAAAGGTTGATATTTTTAGAGTAGTTGTTGCACACCCTTAGCTAGGAGATTATGAATTAGATCAGGGAGGTATCTGAGATAACCATTGCACATGCACAAAAAACTATATCAATGAAAGCACCTCTACACACTCAAACATATGAAATAATCAACATACTTTCCAATAATCAATATATTTGTTAATCATTCAATAGATTTTGCACATCTAAAACTAGCATATTAATCATGATAAGAAAGAATTACTCATGGTTGTTACACACTAAAAATTATTGAATCAAACAACCAAAAAGATTAACCCTAATTACATAGAGCTTGGAGAGAAAATACACAAACACATTCACTGACAATTAAAATTGATTTTATTTCTATATTGAAATTTTTTGATGACTTACAAATGTGGGTTATATATGTTTAAATAGACTTGGGAAGGGGTCACCTCATCCTCCAAGTACATGCAAAAAATGTGATCACATGGCATAGTTAGAAAATTAGTTCTAACTATAGTCTCAAAAGTGTATGTAATGTATACATAGAGTTATCTTACATTTATCAATGTAGTCATATAAAATGCAAAAATTGATAACTTGAGTGTGACTTGTGACATCCATCCCATACGTCCCTTATACTTATTTTTATGACCCTTATAGGCATCTTTTCACTAATTCCCAATCATCCATAGCATTTCAAACCTGATCCTAGCTGAGCCAAACTCTTTTTTCCATAACAAATCCATCCCCTAGGTCCTATCAGCTTAGGATTATAGCACCTAACTTGAAATATATTATCAAACCCTAAGGTGTCCCATTTTTGGTGCTCCTATCTAATCACATTTTGAACCCAAACAATCATTTCTTTTTGGTTCCTATCCTCTTTATTAGCCCAACATGAAAACATTCAACCCATGACCAACAAATCCCTATAAAAACCCATTCAAAGTTTATTTATAAAGGGTTGGAAAATATCACAAAGTAAGCAAAACTACTCAAGCATATTTCCCTATTCTCTACATATAGCCATCCAATACCATTTCTAGCTTATTTAAATCCTTACACCAGTCCCTAATCATGTCAAGCATACTCATTTTAGCATTTTGCATCTTCATACACACTATTACACAAAGCACATCAAGTGGGAGAACTACATATGACTTGATCCCTCTTCACAGTATTGGTATGTAGGCAGTATGCCCACACAAGGGGTGTGGATACACGTTCAGTAAATATTAAACACACTAACCCCCCCTCTTTCTCAAAATTAGTCAAATCACAATAGAGTCTAGGATTTGAAGACAAAATCAGCTCTACAAGGAGTTCTACAAACATCCAACATCAAAATTTCATAGGCAAGGTCTCACAGACATAGCAAACGAAACCCAAAAAGCTCAGGTCTCTTGGATAATAGTGGTAGAATAAAAATATAACAATGAAGCCTAGGGTATCCTATTTTCAATGCTCTTATCCAATCATAAAACAAAGGCCAGATCTTGATTTGTGATAGTGTCTTGATCTTGTATAGTGAATTCTAGACTCTGTCTCAGTCATATCAGTCAGTTTCTAGCTAAGTCTTGTTTTTTTCCCTTATTACTAT
Source organism: Torreya grandis (assembly GCA_037957365.1). Classification (NCBI taxonomy): domain Eukaryota; kingdom Viridiplantae; phylum Streptophyta; class Pinopsida; order Cupressales; family Taxaceae; genus Torreya; species Torreya grandis. The sequence continues at coordinate 967,460 of JARHVA010001886.1, forward strand.
TTTTAGAAATGTTCAAATTGTAATCAAATTATATAAATCAATAGCTTAATTATTTCATATTTATTTACTAATTTTACTACTCATACCCTTTAACTAAATTAGGAATAATACACTAATATTCCTAAAAAGGTTAAATCATTTGGTGAACCCGGTTTTCTTCATTTGTGCATAAAAACCCTAGGGTTAATTTCCTATTGATTTTTCTTAATTTTTTTATTTTTTACCTACATAATAAAATCAGAAATTAGCATTAAATTTTAAAATTTTGTAGTAATTTTAAAATAATTTTATTTCAAACCCTAGTTGTCCATACTAGGTCCCAGTATTTTCCCAATAATTTTCTAATTTTTTAATAGCATATTAAAATAAAAAATTCACCTCAAATTTCAAAATTCAATAGTAATTTTCAAAAATATTTATTTTTCAAAAACCTAGTTGTATCTACTATGTCTCTTTAAATCACCAATTTTCCAATAAATTCATGATTTCTTACTTGCATATTTCACTCAGAAATTCACTTTAAATTTCAAATTTTCATAGTAATTTTCAAAATAATCATCTTTCAAACCCTAGTTGTATATACTAGGTCCCATTGCTTCTTGAGGTATCGCCTTACATGTTTGTGAGCTTCGTATCTTTTTTATGCATATTTCAGTTCCTTGTTTAGATTATGTCTATTTAATATTTTTTATTATTATCCAAGTGGTTTTCCTTATGCCACCTAATCTCCTTACATCTCTTCCTTTGAGACGAAGTGCAAGACTTAGTGGCAACCCTCCTAAATTTACCCAGATTCCTTTAACTCAACCATATACCATGGATAAACAACCAACTCAGACTCTTGCTATAGATTCTACACATCTAGATTACACCAAATTCAATGAGGATAATTTTGATGATGAGCAGTATGAGAATAATAATGATGATACAAACACTAATGTTCATGATCCACCACATCAGACTCTTGATCAACTTCAACCAATTATTAATAATGAAGTTATCATCAACAAATATTTGATCCTATAAAGTTTTTGAGAAAGAGTCAAGGACCATCCCTAAGATCTTACTCTTATTTTACAATCTATCATGGAAATCAAAAAGGCTAAACAAGTTGAGTCTTATATTCCTTCAGAGAAACTAGTTTCAAATAACACTACAAGCGTAACTATGTCTCAACAACCCCCTATAGTAGCCCAACCTACCTCTATGCCACTAGCTACAGCTAATACATCTTTGTCTCTTGATGTGGCAGCCATTGTCAAAGAGATAAGATCTCTTCAATCTAAGGTGCTACATCTTGAGAAAGGTGCCTCTAGACTTACGCAAGCTTTGGATTTTTTTGATCTATTACATACACCATTGGCACATCACATTGCTTATACACCATTGCCACAAGGTTTTTTTCAACCCAAGATTACTCTATATGATGGCAAGGATGATCTAGAGATACATTTGAGAGTTTTTCACGTAGCATGCTTGGACTATGTACCAAATGACTAACTACTTACCAAGCTATTTTTATAGATCCTAAAGGATTGTGCTTTACAATGGTTCTATATTATATCAAATCAGTCGTTCAATTTATTCAATCCTTAAGCTAACATGTTCTTATCTCATTTTAGCATTAAAATTAGTGATAAGGTTTCCTATGCCCAAGTTGTATAATAGAAATAAAGGTCAAATGAGCATCTCATAAATTATGTTCTTCGATATAAGACTATTTTGGCTAAGATGACTGGCCCCATGGCTAATCAAGACTTACAAGATCTCTTTAATAGAGTCTTCTACCAACTTTGCATGAATCAATTATGTTTAAAATATTCTCTTCCTTCACTGCATTATGTCACACACTAAAGGAAAGAGCTGTCAAATTAATTTCAATGGGCAAACTCAAGCACACAAGTATCTCAAAAATAATAAATAAGAGTAAAAATAAATTCCTATACAAATTCAAGGTCAATGATAGTACGAGTTAGAATCAACTAATATTTAATGCAGCTTTTGAGCCCCCTCAGTTAGTGGTTCTATCAACACCTCAATGAACTTCTACCAATCTACCAGTTTCTCTAGCCAAAATTTTATAGTAGATTTTGCAACGTAATATCATATCTCTCCCTCTTATTCAAGAAGTTGATCCAACAAGCCTCTTCCATGAGAATATGATCATCATGCATTTTTTTAGTTCCATAGGTTACCAAGCCATACAAAAAATAGATGCATTAGTTGGAGACACAAAATAGAAGATTTAATAGATGGTAATCATATTAATCTTGGCACTCTAGTTGAGCCTTCTTAGGCCAAGCCAACATAGGATAAAGCATTGAAAATATTATTTGATCCTTTTCTATAGCATTCTAAACAAGAGATAGGGGATACATCAGGGGTTCACCATGCATATCATGCACATCCCCCACCAAATACATACTGGGCATCTTTAGTTGAGACATATCCTTCGAGCAACATGATTGGTATATAAAATTCTAGAGTTCCAACTAGACCTTCCATCTCCTTCTCAGAGTAGGAGATCATCAAGGAAGATTTATATTATCATGTACTCTTCATTAGATCTTATATTCATAATCATCTTATTCATAATGTTCTCATAGACAATGGATCTAGTGTGAACATGTGCACTATGACATTACTACACCATTTGGGATATTAAGAGTAGGATATTACCCTGATGGACACAGTTATTAGGAGATTTAGTGGGAACATATAGAGTTCATTAGGTGAGATTGTACTTCCTTTACAGATTGGTTTGACACATGTGGCCACATCATTTACTATAGTTTTTATTGTAAGAGTTTTTGATATGTTACTTGGTCAACTATGGATTCAAAAACTTTGAAAAGCACTTTTTATAGTTCATAGATGTATGAAATTCATTCACACTAATCATATTTTTATAGTTGGTGGAGTTCCATATGAGTTACCACTCCCCACTTTAGAGCCATCTACTATTTTGTAGTCACCAGTTTCAGTTCAGCCAACAGTTTTAGTTTCTCTACCATTTTTAGTTATTTCTCTAGTTTAGATTTAGACATAGTTGAGGCCTCCCTCACTAGCATAGAGAGTTCATATACTTCCACAAAGGTCTCTTTTATATCATCCATAGCTTCAAGATTCTAGATAGCTTATAACTATAGTATTCACACCTAGGTCAATATTATTGAGATATCATGCATCTACTCACAAAGCACATGTTTAGAGAGATTCTCCTACTACCAAATAGGTCCCCAAGAGCCTTACAGCTGTATCTACTTCTCAGAGTTATAGGGGGACCCCATAATTGGTTTCTACTTGAAATATTTTAGAGCATTTATAGCATATATAGCATTCAGAGCCATAGTCTCAACACATCCATTTTGTTTCATGATCATGCATAACTTCTCTCCTTGATACAGGACACCATGATAGGGAGTCTCCCATGAGACTCATCGATTAGTATCATTTCTTATCAATTTTTATTTTATATAATCTCCTTTATGATTGATTTTACATAGCTTATTCCAAAAATCCAAAAACATTCAAATATTTCAAAAATCCAAAAACATTCAAATAATTTGAAACACCAAAAATATTTTTATTATATGCATTATCCATGCTTTACATTTCTACTGCTACATTAGACTTACATTTGTTATTCTATGCTATTTTTTTTCAATTTAACTACCTTACCATGCTTCACTTGATCTCCTTTGAGTGTGTGTAGTGACATCCATCTCTTTGATTGCTTCACTCTACCCATTGAGGTGGCATCATACTTCTACATTCAAGACATTGATACATATACCCACCAGGGGCATCTTCTACATGACTACACCATCCAAGTTATGTAATTCATATACTACACGCTTTAGTTATCATATTGATGTATATTACTTACTAGCTTACACAGTTACCATATCGACATTCACTAGTATATAGCACTTGTGTATTTCTTGGCATCTACCTAGTCTTGTATTATATGTCTTGTATACTTTCATTTTTTGCTTTGATTAGTTAGATGTGATTGTATTTAAAATATTTACATGCTTTACTTTCTTGCTTTGCATAGATAGATTGTTTGCATTTCTTAGTTCTTATTTTGTTTCCATTGTCCTTTGCTTTTATTCATGTGTGTGCCTTAGGACATTTACCAATGTCTTTTACCTGTAATATTCTATGTGATTGTGGCTTTCATGTCAACCTTGCTTTTTTTCAAATGAATGTATATGTGGAATTTGAACATACTTTGTATGTTTTTTTTCTAGTTTGAGTGACATGTTTCCATGTCCCTTGTTTTCCTGGCCCCTTGGCCACACTTTTATGCTTCTTGCTTCTTGCATTGCATGTTATGTTTCTTGTTTGCTTTTCAATTATTTGCAATGTTATAATCTACATCATTTACTATCTTGTTATCTTGAATACCATGATGGATGTCATGATCCATCCCTCCTTTCCAACTAACAACTAACAACTAACGAGACTTCTAGTTCTCATTTCAATTCAGTACATTGTACATACTATTACATTATTATATCTATCTAGGCATACCCCTATTGATCTAACAATCTCATTTACAAACTATGTTATATCTTGAGATATCTTATCGATTATCATTACTATATCATGTATTTCATAGCATAACACACTTATAGAGCTCTTTTTTTTAGGGTAGTCATTACAGGGTTTTCATTCCTCTCCTCAAAAGAGGGGGCAACAAACAAGGGTTTTGTCACAAAGATCAGAGTTTCTATCAATTGAAAAACTAGTTTTAGAACACTTAAAATAGAAATCAAAGGTCAAACCAGGTAGAATAGACTAAAAAAATAATGATGATTCTAGAATAATTTTTAGTTTTAGTAAAGGATAATAGCGTCAAACATGGATAATAGCGTTACACACTAGGGTGTCCTATTTTTTATGCTCTTATCCAAATAGTAGCAAAATTAGATTTTCTAGAAGCAAGCAGAAAAGTAGGTTTAGATACAATTTTTCACTTTCAAACCAATTCAAAATCAGTAGTTTTCAATACACTTTTACTCAAAAAATCTAGATATAGGGGAAACATGCATAGCATGATGGATCTCACTTTTAGTTTTAGATACGGTAGTTGGTATGACTTCCAAAATAAAATCCATTTTTCAAACACCAGTAATAAGGGGCAATGTGCATGACACATTTATTTTCTTTTCTTTTTGAGTTTAGCATATTACCTAGGTATCCTTAGTATTTGTGTGCCTTACTCCATCTACAGGTAGTTGTCATCACTTTGGAGTGGCTTTTATATAAGCCTAACCTTAAATTTTTAGAATGGCTTTCATATAAGCCTAGTGCTCAGTTTCAAAGAGGCTTTCATACAAGCCTAATCTCCATCTTTTGGAGTGGCCAAGAGTGGCCTAATTTCTAATATACATTCAACTATCCACATCAACATTATCAAACTAAAAAACATTCATGGGCTTTAGGAGCCATCTCATACAACACACACTTCATACTAGGATCAGTGTATAGCTTCACTTCACGGGGCAAGGATGGATCCAAAGGACTAGCTAGCCTTTGTGTTCTTGAGCCACCTATTCAGAGGGATTAGACACATAGTCCAAACATCAATCAATACATGTATGACCATGTATCTTCACTTAGTGGGAAATGATGGAGCCAAAGGACCAACATTTGTATTCTTGAGCCACCTATTCAGAGGGATTAGACACATAATCTAAACCTTGATCAACACATGTATGACCATGTAGCTTCACTTAGTGGGCAATGATGGAGCCAAAGGGCTAGGCTTTGCATTTTTGAGCCACTCTTAGGGAATCAAGTACTCAGCTTTGTTCATGATATTACTCTTGGTAGAGCATCATCCAACATTACTTAGCATCATCCAGCATTACTCAACATCACTCAACATCATAATATGTTTTGTATTTGTTTGCATTCATGGTAAGGTGTATTCATTCCTTTATCTTCCTCTTTCTCTTACCCAACTTTGTACATTCTTATCTAGATATAGCATATCTAGTAAGAATTGATCTACTCTTTGTTTTTTTACAGGTTCACACTTCACAGTGTGCTCTCTCTATGCACACTCAGTGTCATAATAGCTTCATAAGCTTCACCTTTATAGGTAAGTTTAGGTACACTTTATATTTTTACTATATCCTAGTATTTTGCTTTGTTGCATCACTAGAATAAAGGGGGGGAAATGTAGTCATATAAAATGAAAAAATTGGTAATTTGAGTGTGACTTGTGGCATTCATCCCATAGGTCCCTCTTACTTGCTTTTATGACCCTCATAAGCATATTTTCACTTATTCCCAATCATCTATAGCCTTCCAGACCTAATCCTAGTTGACCTAGACTCCTCTTTCCATAACAGTTCCATCCCCCTAGGTCCCATAAGCTCAAAACTATAGCACCCAACTTGGATTATACCATTGGACCCTAGGGTGTCTCATTTTTGGCACTCTCTTCCAATCATATTTTGAGCCCAAACAGTCATTTCCTTTTGGTTCCTATCCTTCTTCTTATCAGCCTAATGCAAATACATTCGACCCATGACCAATAGATCCCAATAAAAGCCCATACAAATTTCATTTAGAAAGGGTTGGTAAATATCATAAAGCAAGTAAGAATACAAGAAAGACTATTCAAGCATATTTCCCTATTCTCTGCATACAGCCATCCAATACAATTTCTAGCTTATTCATATCCTTAAACCAATACCTAATCACCTCAAGCACACTTAGTTTAGCATTTTTCATCTTCATACACACTATTTCACAAATCACATCCAGTGGGAGAACTACATATCCCTTGATCCCTCTTCAAAGTATTGGTATGTAGGTAGCGTACCCACAAGGGGTGTGGATACATGTTCAATGAATATTAAACACACTAACCCCCCCCCACTATTTCTCAAAATTTGTCAACTAATAATGGATTATAGGGTTTGAAGACAAAATTATCTCTATAGGGAGTTCCACGAACATCCAATAGTTAAAATTTTACATACAGGGTCTCACAGACATAACAAATAAAACACAAAAGGCTTAGGTTTCCTGGACAATAGTAGAAGAAGAGGACTATAGTGCTAGAGCCTAGGGTGTCTTATTTTTGGTGCTCCTATCCAATCATAAAATGAAGGCTAGATCCTAATTTATGATAGTGTTTCAATTTTTCACAATGAATTCAAGGCTCTGTCTCAATGGTATCAATCAGTTTCCAGCTAAGTCTTATTTTCTTTCCCTCATTGCTATTTTTAGAAAAGTTCAAATTTAAATGAAATTATACAAATTATTAACTTAATTATTACATATTTATTTACTAATTTTACTACTCAAACCTTTTAACTAAATTAGGAATACTACATCAATATTCCCAAAAAGGTTAAATCAATCAAGAATTAAAGTCAGCCTTTACAATATCATGTAACGAGTGCATATTTAGAAAACATTTAATCAACTTTAACATTTATTTCAAATCATAAGAAAACTACAAGTACAAAATTGGCATCGTTATATTGAATTTACATTCACAAAAATGGCCCTTTTAACTAACGTTGAGTAGACATATGCATAGATGTGTTAACCTTAGTAGGAGTGGTCATTGTTTGTGTTGGCACTAAACTAGATATAACAACCTCAATATTCTTCTTTTTTGCCTCCAACTCAAGATAATATTTTTGACCCATATCATGATGTTACCTTATAATATCTAAGTTTAATAGTGAGTGTTTATGTATCCTGTTAACTTGCTTTAAGAGTTTTGCATGTTTTGTCTTCATGTTTTGGAAGTTTATCTTAAAATTTTCAATTTTAGTTATCTTATTTCTCATAAAATGTAGCTCAACCTCAATGTCTTCTAGTGTTAACCCATGTAGAATATGCTTAAAATTATCATATACTTCTTGAATAAGTTGGTCAAAATTTATTCTACTTATCAACTTGTCTATTGCATCCCTTACCTTGGATAATTTTAAATCATCTAAAATTTGTAAGATGAGTACCTCATCCTCTTGGTATTTGGGCATTAATGCCCCAATTGTTGTCACCCACTCTTTAGATTCTTGTGTTCTAATGACCATCAAATTGAGGTCATTTAATGCCTCCAATGGTGTCATTAGGTCTAAATGGTTGTGGGTTTCGTAATAATATTGTGTCCCACTAACCAACCAGAAAAAAATTAAAATCAAAATCAAAAAAAAAATCCTAAACAATACTTAATGATTTTTTTTTAAATGGAAAAATGTATATGCACTACATATTTGTATATATAGTCTAAAACATATTTATTGATTAATTTCAATGACCCAAACGCAAGATATTTTGATAAGAAGATGAATGTGTATTTAGGCTCTTTATGCCAAATATTAGGACACACTATTATTCGTTAACCCTTATATGACTTATTAGTAGTGTATAAAATCAATAATTTTAGTTTATTCTCATCTTATTTTAAATAATTAAAAAATTGATGTGTTTGAGCTATATGGGGTGCTAATTCAACCCTCATTGCTTTAAGTACCTCAAGAGCATTATAAAATTTTGAAGTAACTTCTTGCACTTCAGTCTCAATTCTTGTTGGAATATCAACTATCTATTGATGTTCTTTGATTTGTTCTAATTATTATTCTAGCTCTTATCTTTCCATCTTTGCCCTTTCATATAATGTTATCATAGCATCTTTATGGGATTCAGCTAGGAACTTGAAATCTTCTATATAGGGGGACTATCCCAGTTGTCTATTCTTTCTTTTAGACAAGGCATAGACCTCCTACCTTTCCTCTAGAATAATTTCCCCCTAGCTTCATCCTCCAGTTTCCTCTTCTTAACCCTTTGAATACTCCCTAAGGGCTTATCAAACAATGAGGTTATGGATGGCAGTTCTATAATTTTTAAACTAGGCATTTGGGAAGCCTTTGCTCTAAGACCAATTGCCCATCAGGGAATCACTAGCTGGGTAGGGTCTATTTAGGTTGCATCTTTAGTTGTAGCCTCCACCTTAAGATTTTTTGTTGATTATTTCTATGTTGTTCCTTTGAGAACTATGTCAAGAAGGATAGCTAAATGATTTTGGACCAATCCACACCTCCATATTAGGGGAATGGATAAACTGTGAAGACTTTTTTACCCCTTTTGCTCTTGCTTGAGGATATGATAGTAGTCTCTTAGGATGAACTAGTGGATGGTATTAGTAAATTTATCTATGTGGAAAATATATGAAGTTAGGAAGTGGCCAGTGTTATTTCAATTTTCTTAGTGTCCCTTTTATTCTTCATGGTTTGGACTATGGTAGTCTTGGAGGGAATACTAGTAGTAGTGGAAACAATGGACATGGATGACACTATGGGGGAAAATGAAACAATGGTGTTAGAAGAATCCTCCTCTAACTTGGGAGTAAGGAAAGGGATTTTCAAGATATTAGAAGAGGAAAATGAAACATCAAGGGTGGAGGTGACATCCTCCACCTTAGGAGTTCTAAAAATAGTACTAATCAAAACTGAACTAAAAATAGGAACATATGAGGAAACTAGGGAAGTAAGGTCTAAAGACTGAGCTTTCTTACCTATTGAGTCATCTTTTTTTGGTGCCTTCCCTTTATCAATTGTAAAGCTTAGTTCCTTGGCTCTTTCCATCTCTTCTTCTTCATCTAGTTCTTTCTCTACTTGCACCTATCATGTTCTTACTCTACTTCTACCTATTGTTGAGAAACTAAAGGCATGCCCTATGGTTGATCCACTATTGGATTTTTTGGTAGGGGAGGAGCCCTTGGCTTCTTCTTATAACAAATAGTAGTCTTTATATTTGAGGAAGAGCCTTGCTGGATTGAAGAAGTAGCTACCTCTATAACTCTCCCTTGCACTATAGACCCTTGTAGTTATGGTGCAGTTGTAGGTGTTTGTAATGTAGTTATAGTTGGGTGCTTCAGGTCCTCTACATCAAAGGAATCCAAATAAATTGGATCCCCTGGATCTCCCTTGAGATTAGTTTTAGTCAACCTAGGCTCTTTCTTAATAGCCTTTAATAGAAAGGGAACTTCTTGGGAAGGCTCTCCTTGTACCTCTATTTGTTATGGGGGTTGGTTATACCACAAATTTGAAGTAGTCCATCCTTTAGGATTGGTATCATAGTTTGCATTTCTTGTACTAAAATTGAAGGTTCTTGTTGAATTATCCTCAAATGATCTTCTTTCAGGCCTATAAGTTTTGTCTTTTCTAAGACTTGGGCATCATCATTTGCATTTAAAAATAAAAAATCATGGTCATAGGGGACATGTTGGTATGGAATATCAAAGCCCTAAATATGTTTTTATATATGACCATGTGGATCCCAATATTTGTATGGTAAGGTAGGCAACTGATAATGATTTTTTTTGTTGCCTACATCCCTAAAATGCTTCCTTATAGTATAACACATTCTTCCAATGATCATGTGAGACTCATAAAATGTGCCTTTCTTCTATTTAATCAGGTCCTCTTCCACACTCTATGAAAGTTAATATGCAATGTCTTGCTCTGCTAGCTTGACTGGTACATACTTAAAGAGGCACAAGGAGTGGACTTTATGATCGATAATCATGATCACTATATAGTCTAGATACAACTAGTATTCACCCTGAGGAGCTAGTGTATCCGATATGCTCTTTCTAATTCTAGGTAGTGGAGCCTCATGAATTGCATACCATACTTGAGGATACACATTCTCAGCAATTTAAGTCATGTGTTTTATATATGCATAAATTGATAGTAATTACAAATGTGATTCTTAATATAATCTATGGCTAGTCTCTAAAGCTCACCAAGGTCTCTATACACTATGCCTATTACTACATCCAATAAGTATGACATCATGTAAAGGTGTCCCATTGAATTAGGCCTCTTTGATTTATGCAGAACTTGTTCCCTTAGCTTGAAATTGATGATTTATCCTAAGTCAAAAGTTGCATCACTAATCATTATCATATCTAGTAATGGTACACAATCTAGGCTGAGAAAATGGATACTTGGCATGCCATAGATTCTATTTAATAAGGCCATCTCTATAGTACCCCCATTCTTAATTTGCTTATAGGGGTTGGAGACTTTCCATTTAAGACAATAGTTTCCCCAGGAAGAAGCCATGAGCTCAGCACTTTATCAATTGAATTTTGTTTGTCCCATGTTACTAGCCTATGTTTATAAAAAATTACATCTAGATATGGCAAAGATAGGTACCTTTAAAAGTCATCTCCTATGATGCAGGCCATGACCATCTAGTAATCCATACGGTGCAAGAAGGCATCCTACGTAATATTCATAGCAAATAACAAGTCTCTTAGAAGGTCGATGTAGGGCATAACCTCAAGCTTGATAGCCAGATAGTGTAGTCTTTATCTCTTAAGAGCTAGTAAGTCTATAACTAGTTGACATTACATGGGTGATAGATTATTTCATGTGAAAATGCATCTACATCATCAACAACCTTGCATAATTTTGAGTAGTTTACATACCTACTATTGAATATTATGACATCATACACCATGTTTGTGAACTCAGTTGAATCCTTGATGGATAAAAGTGATGGTGGTAACGCTCCTCTAAAACTCTTTGATGACAAATCCATTACAATTTTTTGGTGTGATCATAGTATGCTTTATGTGTATCATAAAAAACTCCTTTTTTTTGTCTCTTGTTTATAGGAGATTCATAGGTAGCTATGACTTTCATTCATAAGATAGCAATTGAATTTGAATTCACTTATAAGTAATGAAAATATTGATAGTTACATGTTGTGTATATAGCCTTAGTATTAAATTCTAGTTCGTGCATTTTTAATAGCCAACATTTATATGTTTGTTTTACTTGCACAGTTCAAATTTCATTAGTTTAGTGGGCAACATATGTTTTTGGCAAGTGTTGGGAAGTAGTTTTATTTGTTGGCTAAGTCTAGCAGGCTTTCATTAGTCGAGAGTCAAAAGTTGAGTTTCATGTTGGGATCAAGCCAATAATTATTGTGAATCAAAGGCTCTAATCACAAAGCCCAAAAAAAATACCTGAAGACCAAATCCTTCAAAATAAATGTTTGAACAAAATGTCTGGATAAAAGCTCTGAGTAAAACCTTTGAAGTGCTAAAATTCAATGATGATTGTTTCATACAAATTATCTATTGAAAAAGTCTCAATTAAAATTTCTAATGAAAATCTCTACACAAAAAACCTGATACAAAATGTGTGAATAAGGAGTCCCAAAAAAACTAAGTCCTTTGGAACATCATTTGAACAAAATGTCTGACACAGAAACTCAAAACATCAATATAAAAAACCTGATGAGAAAAAAAAATTGAATAAAAACCCAATGAGCAAATACCAAATAAATCTTCCAATGAAAATAGTCCCAAACAAAATTTCCAAAGAAAATGGCTGAAGACCAAGTCCCAAATAAATCCTTTGAATAAAACTTTCATAGTATAAAACTCTCAAAAGGCATTAGTAAGCTAGTCCAAAATGTATAATGCCATTGTTTGTACTTCTAAGTGTAAATATTAGTGAGTAATTTGATATAAATTTCATAAATTTGTAGAGGAAGGGCTCAACAAATAAGGCCAAATCACAAAAAAAGGGAATGTTGGGTACAACACCATCTCCTGCAATAGTATGTAAAAAGCCCATAGAGTTTGTATTATAATTTTTGTAAATCACACAATCATGATGAAAATAATTATAGGGATTTATAAGAGCTCAAATAATATATTAAAAATAATGTATTCATCATCATTGTGCAGTAAGTGTCCTTAGCAAAGTAGGTGATTCAAGGCTTAGAGGTCGCTAAGGATTGCATAAACCAAGTAGGTCCATAATGGATTCCCAGTTTGCCTCAGTACCAGCCTCAAAGTCTATCTAGATGGACCCTTTCTTTACTAGGTTGGACACCAACATCACAAAAATACCAGTACTCATCACCTTGGAATTCGATAATGACACAATAGCAGCAAGCGCATTAGACTCCATAAGTTATGTAACAACAATTTTGGATTGGAGATAATACCCAGCATCATCAGAACTAGAATAGGACGTAGTATAGGGAGGTTATGAGTCAAATATAGGAGGATCTAAGGGAAGATACATAATTAGTTATCAAGGTGGTAGAGGAAATAATTATCAACGCCCTCCTTTACAACGTTACTTATATGGATAGTATAACAACGAGCAATGTAATTATCTTTTGAATCCCTAAAGTTAGTCTTACTATGCATATTATAGGGTATATGAGTAGCATGAGATTGACAATTATCCTATTTTGGAAAATCAAAGAAAGGAAAAGGCCATCAAGAATGTTAGCATGGTGAATGTGCAGCCTAAGGAGGATGCATTTATGAATGTCATTACAAAACACCAACATGCAGAGAGAGGATTGCCTCCTCTTGAAATACCTTAGGACTAGGGAATTTGGAAAGCAAAATAGGATAAATACCTAGACCCAACTATAGAAAAGGGGTTGATGTATGAAGTTGTACAAATGTTGAAGAATATCCAACACCAAGCCACTACTAAAGGAGATGTTATAGCAATAGATGCCAAAATGTATGGTCAAATTGTGCACATTATGTGACAGGATGGAGTTGTTACTAAGTTGATATATTTACTAAAGTTGCTAAGTAGACTACATAATGAAGACATTGCTTAGAACATTATAAATTTACTACATAATTTACAGGAGTGTCTACAACGAGGGCAATAGAAGATAGAAAAAATTGTTTGATATGTAAAAAAAAAGAACCCATGGGATGTAGATGTGTGAATTGACATTAAAGTTGTAGGATATGAAATTCAAAATGTTGTCTTTGATTTTGTAGCATGTTTAACATGATTCCTAGGTTTACATGGGAGGTGATTGGATGGTCAGTTCTCAATTATAGTCCAGTGACTCTGAGTTTAGCAGACTATGGAAGAGTTGAACACATTGGTTGGTTAGAAGACATTGAGATTAAAGTCACAGAATTGAGCCTACAAGGTGATTTTAAACTCATCAATATGAAGATAGTAGCAACTCATTATCTTATGTTGATTGGCAAGAAAGGGGCATATGATGATTAGATGACTTAATACTATGGAAAATCAATTAGAAGCACATCAAGGAGATAATATTGTAGTCATTATTTTACATAAGGTGCACAAATCCTATACATCATTTCAACTAAACTAGGCTCTCATAATGTTGCACAAAAAACTAGTTGGATGAAGGTAAACTCTGAGGAGAACCTGAAAGCTTTGCATGTAATCGTGTGCAATTTCTTGTATGAGCATAATAAACCTTAGGGGTAGTCTTTACTCACTCAATAGTTTAAGAAATATGAGTAATAGAAGCCTAAACCAATAGTTACTCAGCTATTGGTACCTCAATTTATCATAGAAGATTGTGTATCCATATCTGCTAAATTGCTTACTCGCTTAGAAATTGATTTTCTCTATCAAGAAGATGATCATATGAAAAATTATATAGATCTAACCAAAGAAGTCACCTTGCCTTGGGAAATAGCTTCATCTATAAGTAAAGACTCAGATACACATCTACTCAACTAGGTTCATAGCGATCATGAACTCTAACCTATAAGAATGGTCTTCCCCACAGAAAGACAACTTTATTCGTACTATGTGACCAAGGATATCAAGCAATTCATTCTATACCTACAAGTGCATATGCCTATGATTAGTCAGTAGGTTAATGCCTTAAATTACACTTTGAAGGGAGTTGTAGCAATAAGGAGGATAATTTGTAGCAATATGGTGGATAATTCATAGATATGATCATCTCGATTGGGATGATGCATGCAAAATTATGATTAGCATATTTCAACTACCATAGGTAATCAAAAGTAATTGGCCTTATTTTTAGGAAGGTAAGTGCCCTAAAATCCATATCCACAAATATGTTAAGGTTTGGATTGAAGAACATGTGGCACCTAAGTATTGGGTTCATATCTTTCATTATACACTTACCCCTTTACCATCAACTTGGTATATGCATCAAGAACGTAAGAGGGAGACAAAGCATTAGGTATATGTGTAGAGTGACTTCATACAGACTTTTGTGTTTGAAGATGAGAATCTTATGGTTAATAATGTGCTACTCAAAATCAAACATTTCATATGCCATGGGTGCACAAAGTATTTAAGCACCATGATGGAGTCTATCACATATAAGAATGTATCCTATGATATAAATATAGCACTACAAAGATATAAAGCTGCTAAGATGGAAGAATATTCTCTTATGTAACCATGCCACCAAATATAGAATGAAGAGGAGGAAACTAAAAATTTAGATATTGATGGTGATATCGATTTGATTGATTTATTTGAACCTAAATGGCCAGTAGAACCATTAAAGGATCTAGTCACAGAACCCACTGAAGAAGAAAAGTTGCACAACATACAAATTCTAGAGCAAGAAGGGTAAAGAATGTTGCAAGAATTTATGTTGAGGAAAAGCACAAGATTTATCAATAACTTATTAAAAATAATGTGGAAATCATTGAAAGTGAGGAGATTCCTAAACTGGCACATATAGGTGACCATTAAACTGAATTCAAAGTTTTAAAAGCTATGTAACTCCTACAGGATTATCGAGATGTGTTTCCCACAAAAATTTTAGAAGTCAGAGGAGTAGATCCTTCCCTAGGTGAAATACATATCAAACTCGAGTGTACATGATCCATAAAGAAAAGGTCATATAATTTGAATACAAATATGAAGTTGAAATTGAAGGTTAAAATAGATAGAATGTAGGAAGTAGGTATAATCTATCCTGTAGAGAAGGCAGATTGGGTTAGTCCCATGGTAGTACATCCAAAGAAAATAAGGGAGATTAGAGTATATGATGACTATCAAATTTTCAATGATGCATGTGTGAATGGTCCATTTATGATTCCCTTCATAGACGAAGTTTTGGAATCTATCATAGGCATCACAAACCCCAAACCTAATGAGAGGCTATGGTTTCTCTTACTCTCAAAGAATGCACATTTGGTAGGATAGTTATTGCACATGAAGTGCAGCCTTCTCCTTCCTCTAATTCATTTCCACCTAAATGTAGGATAGTTATTTTGGGATGGAAGAATGCATCAGTGTCTAGATAAATGATTTTCCACCCATAGAAGAGGCCCTGAAGGCCAAAGAGTTGATACTAGATCAGCCTACATCTGAAGAGCAAAAGGCTTCATGGGAGGAAGTAACTCATGTAGTAGAATGATGAGTTTGACAAGAATAAAATAAACACCAAAAGGAACAGGCCCAATAATAGTAAGTTGAGCAAGCACATTGTCAAGTTGAGGTAGTTGAGGCCAAGCAAAAGGACCATGACATATAAGCTAAATGACAACAGGCTATCAAGGAGGCGAAAAAGGCACAAGAATCTACCAATTCAGTAAAGGAGGCACATGAGGTACATCACAAAAAGAGGGATGATGAGCAGAGGAATAAAGAGGTTGCACTCGCTACCAAGGCCAAGGTAGAAGAAGATAAATAATGCCAAGACATAGAGGAAAAACCAAAGAAGGCTCTATAGGATGCCACTCTCACATAACAACAAGCCAATGAAGCTATGAAGAAGAATAAAGAAGAAGAAGATGAAGCCTTTCATAAATAATAGGCTTAAACATAAGAACAATAAGCATATATAGTGAAGGCACAGGATAATTTAGAGGCACAGACATAGGCCAAGGCCAAACAATATAAGGCTACTATATTTCTTAAAAATATAAGGCTAATGTGCTTTATGAAAATAAAAATGAAGAAAATTGTGCACAAAATTAGCAAGAGGAGGAATAGGAAAAGAAGAAAGCTATGCAAGAGGAGCAAAATTAGAAAGTAGTAGAGGAAGCAAAGATGCTACATAGCAAATGAAGATTGTAGAATATGCCAAGGTATAGTAATAATAAGTGCCTAAACAACAATAACTAGGTGGGTCAAAGTAGCCAGTACAAGAAGAAGATAAACTTGTAGTTACAACAAGTGAGTAGTAACTAGCCTTGCCTTTGGGAGGATTCTAGTTATGGGACATTCCAACTATGGGTGCTCAATACACCACCTTTTCACTTCCACTTGCAACCATGCCATGACCTAATCCTTTAGCTACTGTGATAACTTTGAAAGCCTTCCCACTTCAACAAGAAGCATCATGAAATATTTCTAGGTTATCATTGAAGAAGCATTTAGAGGGTGATACAGCATTCTAAAAGTCCATCACACAAAAGGTCACCTCATTGGAATAGGAGGTCGATCAATCTAAGGTCGAGAATATTGATTTGAAAGCCTGACTACACAAAGCTATAAATCTCATCCAGGATACTTGTCCTGAATTAGTCACTCGAGCAATTGGGGACCAAGTAATGTCTAACTATCATAGACTCAAGACACTTATCTCAAAGTTAACAAAGGGCTGGTATGTAGTGTAGAAACTCTATGTAGTAGGAACACTGGGGCAAGATGTTAAGGTTGAGGCTACCACACTCATCACTCTTTTGGAGGAGTACCAAGGAATGCTTGATGTTGTCACACTTAAAGCTTAATAGGTCACACATAGATTATTGGATTGAAGGAAGAAATTAGATACCACATTAGCCAATTCTGATGCAAACTTTGAAAAGGTCACCACAACCAAAGCAACCATGTAAAGTCACACTACAACTAGGGAGGGAAATGATGAAGCACTCTAGGAATCATTGAATGCCAGGGATAATTTGCATGATAACCTTTTGAATTGGTAGATCACGCTATTACATAGTTCCTTGTTGAACTCCAAGCTCAAAAACACACAAATAAGATGGAGTAATTGAGTGGAGAGATTTAGACAAGGTTTGTGAACATCAAGGTTGCCTTGAGCATAACTAATGATGTAGACCTTGAGAAGTTCATCAACTACCACACTCTATTATGCACCCTACTATGCCTAATATAAGAAGTGATGATGGATTGGAATACATAAAAAATAGATCTAACTCCTTTCACCATCTCAGTTGCAAAGATTATCAATACACCTACCTATAAGCTACCTTATGAGCTCCAACATATCATCACACAGTGCAAGGCTACATAGTCATAATCCAAGGACTCTTCTGATCAACCTTTGTATGTGTCCATGCCACCACTATCAAGATAAGTACTACGTAGAGTATAAATTTTGAAAATTTTGTATAGCATTTTGTATTGGGGAATACTTCATAAGATGAGTAGGGCCAAGTTGGTTGAAAACCCATAAAGGGAGGCCACCTAGTTATGCTAGCCTATTCAAAACCTGTAAAGGGTGATAGGTTGGTATGCTACGTAGTTGAATACTTGAAAGGGTGGCTAAGTAATGTGCAAGAGGTGAAAACCAAAAATAGTGCCTTGAGAAATTACTGTGACCCTTACTAGTCCAACCATTTTTTAGTTCCATGTAACTTGTGCATTCTCAAAAGATCCTGTGACATTATCTTAGGATGAGATAACATTTTAAGTCTGAGAAAGTGTTGGTAGAATAACATGGATTGTAAAGCTATGTAAGATATTTATCTGATATTCATGCATTATGCACTCATTTTATAATTGTCGAGTCTATTTTATCATATCTTCATGACTTGTAATAGGCTAGAATATGAAGAGAATCCACTTTTGGTGCCAAGTACGAGAAGATGAACAGTCATAGATTGGAAATGTCTATATATACTTTTGTTTGTAAGAAGAAGAGGGTTCCATTTTTTAGAAGAGATCAACAGAGATTATCTAGTTATGGTTACCTATATGATTTATTATTATGTTCCTTGCATGCATTCTTGTGTGTAATGTCTTGGTTACTTTCTATCTAAACTATTTTGAATGCATTGCTTTAGTTTATACAATACTATTTACTCTTAATTCCTTAATAATACAGGATTAATTAATTTTTCTTATATTTCTATCATCCAAATTCCTATCTTTTTATGATAAATTATTCTATGCACATGAACTATCTCACAAGTTCCTTGTCTTTTGCATGTTTTGATGCTTCAAAAGCCTCTCCTAACATCTAGGATAGGTCTAGGGCTAAACTAGGACTAGGTAGTCTTAAGTAGCACTCTTAGCACTCAAATACCACTTTTAGATGATTGCTTTTTCCCCCTCCCTTTATGTTATAAATGCATCAAAGTGAAATGACTAGTATAAAGGAAAAAGAAGTGTACATCGACTTACCTAGGAAATAAATCCCATGAAGTTGAGTCTGAGTATGTGAAGCTGGGTTTGCATATGTGAAGCATGATCCAATACAAGACTTACAAATGAAATGTGCATAAATCAATATTTACTTAAGAGATATCAAAATCAAAAGACTGTGATGAGTAAAGAAGTAACTAAGTAAAGAGATAGGAAAGAGGAAAGGAATGAATACACCTCATTGGGTATGTGAAACAATGCATGAACCTGGTGACAACTTGTGTATGTGCATGTATATAGTGATCAAATCATTAAATATCTTAGACTAAAATGATAGCTTACTCAATCCTCATGTGTGGATGGCTCAAGAACTCAATCTGATTTTGAATACATTGCCCACCCCTGTTTGGTGGATCATGACCTATAAATAGCTTGGATTGGACCGATAGTGTATCCAACCTTCTCATGTGGGTGCCTCAAGAACTCAATTAGCCTATGACTGCATCATTACCCATGTATAGTAGATGCATCTAAAAATGAATTACATAAAGTACCAGATATGTCTAACTAAGTATATCTAACTATTTTAACCATTTAGGGTTTTACTAGTGTAAATCCTAAGTTTGATTAAAGGGTTGAGTTGTCTAAATAGGTGAAATAATATGTAATAAATAACCACTAATTTTTTATATAATTTGACTTGCTTTGACTTTCAAAAAATAGTAATAAATATGTGCAAATGGAGACTTATCTAGAAAACATCTATTGTAGAAAATTTGAGAGCTAAAAACTAGGTTATGAATAGGTTTGAGTGTTGTCAACGGGACCCCTAAGTAAGGCCCTCTCCTAAATAGTAGCACCATACTTGGATAGTAGCACCACGTGGCTCTAGTGTCTTGAAAATGGTGTAAGTGTTCTCTTTTTAGAACTATTCCTAAATTCTAGTTGTACCTATGTCTATGTTCTTAGGTATTATTCTTGTGTGCACAAAATATTACTTTTTACTATGCCCATAATAATTGATTTATCATGCAAATCCTTATCCTCCTTGCAAGTATGGCATGAGTTGAAAATGTGTGTCCATTAGTAGGATAGGTTTGACATCCTCAAAACCCTATTGTGAAGAGAGTTGCATACATACCAATACTCTAAAGAGGGATCAAGCCTGATGTAGTTCTTTCACTTAAGTATTGGTGGAAGTGTAATTGAATGCTAGAATGATAGTGGGATTGAATGCCTTAAGTGTGCTTGAGATTGGAAATCTTTGAAATTTAGGCTTAGGATAGTTGTATATGGTTGTATGCATAAGTAGGGTAGAATAGGGATTAATAACCTTGATTTTGCTCAGCTTATTACTTATTTGAATAGGTCTTTTTCATCTATTTTAAATCTAGTGGATATAGGTATAAGAGTGTTGTATTTGTATTATTTCATAGCTTATGTGAATAATAAATTATGCTTAGGCCGACCTTGGGAGGGTTACACATTTAAAAATATATCCATTTGGGAGAGTTAGGGTAAGGGACACTAGTGCCATGTTGGGGACACTAGCACTTGTAGTGTCCTTAATGTGGCACTAATATCTAGTTGGTTGGTTGTTGGGAATGAAGGGATAAGATCTAGAAATGAAGGTCTAGGACTGTCATTCGGCATACTAGGGACATATGTGGTTAGCACGATGGCTAGAAAAGTGTGATAAAGGCTTTAGGATAGGTTTAGGTCTAATCTAGGAATAGGTTGTCTTAAGCAACACTATTAACATCCAAATACCACTTTTAGGTGATTACATCTCCCCCCCTTTATGCTATAAATGTAGTAAAGTGAAATGACTAGTATAAAGGAAAAAGATGCGTACCTAGACTAACCTAAGAAGTGAATCTCGTGTAGCTAAGTTTGAGTATGTGAAGTTGGGTTTGTGTATGTGAAGCATGATCCAAAGCATAAAATTCAACAAAATGTGCATAAACCAATCCTTACTTAATAGATATCAAAATTAAAATACTATGCTAAATAAAAAAGTGACTAAGTAAAGAGATAGGAAAGGAAAAAATACACCTCATTAGATACGTGAACCAATGCATGAACCTAGTGACAACCTATGTGTGTGCATGTATATAGTTATCAAATCATTGAATAGATTGAACTAAGATAATAGCTTGCTCAATCCTCATATGTGGGTGGCTTAATAACTCAATATGGTTTTGACTCCATCATTGCCCACCCCTATTTTGTGGATCATGACCTATGAATAGCTTGGATTGGACTGAAAGTATGTCCAACCCTCTCATGTGGGTGGCTCAATAACATAAGTAGGCCATTATTTCATCATTTCCCACCTATGTGTAGTGTATGCATCTAAAACTAAAATGTACAGAGTACTATAAATATCTAACTAGGTATATCTAACTTTGTATGTTGGCTTCGCAGCCACTCGAGTACATTAGGTAGCTCTAGGCCACTCAAAAATGCCAACCACTATAGATGGAGTAAGGCATGAAACTGGTGACAACCTGGAATATGATGTCAAGTGTATACAATACATAAACCGACATATATTTTGTCATTTCATTTTATCAACCTATGTGTAACTAAGCATATGAAAACTATGTGATGTGCACATGCCCCCAATATGATATCTAAGGATATTGATTATGGACAGAGTTGTAATATATATATATATACTTAATGTGGGGATGATCATGTCATGCATGATGCCCCTAATTTGAGCAACTGATGTGGATTTAAGTTGAACTAGTTTGAACATGAGCAAAATTTGAGCATAATTGTCAATCCTATAGTTGTATCTATGCAAACTTGTGTTGTACCTAGTATACTATTCTATCTAATTTGAACTTCCCTAAAATTAGGGATACTGGATAGTAGCACCATGTCTTAAATAGTAGCACCATGTGGCACTGATGTCCTAATATGGGCACTAATATCTATTTGGTTCAAAATTTGAGTCATTAAATTACTTTTTGAGTCCCTATTTTTTCTTGTGTCTTACCTATGTCTAATTTCCTAAAATTGAGCTTATGTATTGAAATTTATTTTGTGAATGCAATGTAAGAGCTTGATCTCTATGACAAACCCCTATGAATTCCCCCTCTTTTAAGGGTAGTTTTTGACCTATGCAAGAATTATCCTCAAAAGAAATATCTTTATAAAATGTGTTAGTTAGAGCATATATGATAATTGTGTGATAATCCAATATAATGTGCAAACATAACATCATAATGTAAGAGAATCTGAACATAAGTATGTAGTGTAATATGTATGTTATATCTATAATTTCATGAGGGTGTCAATATAGATGTAATCAATGTGTATAATAATAAATCTAAGTAGCTACCTAGGGGGATGGGCATGATGTCCATCATGACACCAAAGTAGGAAGGGTAGATGCATGAGGTCCCTCATGGCATCTAAAATTGGTGTGTAACAAACAAAGGAAAGTGTCATGGACATAATGCGTATAATAAATCATACATATAAAACACATGAGGCATGCAAAAATAGGCCAAGGGGACACAATACAAGATACATGGGCACATGTCACTAAATATGAGAATAGAAGACATGCAAAGACATGTTTAAATGTCCACATACATAAGCAACAAGCAAGTTGGATTAGATCCACATAGAAGGACATATTCAAATGTTTGCATACACAATCAATAAATCACACACAAGGGACATGGACACATGTTCAAGGCATACATGAATAGAAGTGGCATGAAAACAAAGAAAATGGCATTTTCAAATTCCCTCAAATAGAAGAAGCATAGGAAACATAATTAAGTCTAAACTAGGAAAGCTATAAATGAAAGTATGCATGAATTTATTACAAATTTGTATAAATTATAGGATGTACATATGTTGAGTATGAACTAGTGATAGTTGGCAAAAAAATATGAGTATGATTAGCAATGATCAATATCAAGATATAATAATGTTAAAACTATAAAGTATAGAATGTAAGGATAGAACCTAGTAATAGAAACAATGTATGAGATGCCCCCAAGTGGGAAAATATGTCAAATGAATAACCATGAATTAGTTTATATGCCCCAAGTGGGTAGAAAATATCAAGTCTAGATCAGTGTAGTGGACCTGAGTCCTATAAGCAATATGCAATTGCTCGACAAGAACAAATGAAGCATGTATGTATGATAAAACCAACTATACTAAGATAGCTAGCATATGTAGTGTCTATAAAATATAAGAAATGTAAACATATCAATGCATATAATATATTTATTTTGTGTTTTCTAAGTAATATTTGAATTTTTTTTTGTTTTTGGCATGTTATATCATTTTTGAATTTTTTGGATATAAGTTATGTACAAGTAAATGAAAATAAACTATTTACAAGGAGTGAGAGAGAAAAAACTATATACAAGAGGGTAGGAGCCATAATAATAGATGAATCTCATGGGAGATTCATTGTCAATGTGACTTATGTCAAATAAAGTAATTATGATCATGCATGTTATATGAAAGGGCATCTGTGAGCCCATAATCTATTGTAGTGAGTAATATATGTATGTATCTACCTGTGTAGTAGTGTTATGAATCTATGGCACTGATTGTGGTGCCCTATGAACTATAGGGGTCCTAGGAAACCATTTGGTAGAAGTTATAGGTGATGTAGGTGCCCTATGTTGAGAACCCCAAGAACCCAATAATAATGATCTTGGCATAAACTGAGTGAAGGAAGGTCCTCTCAAATTTGTGACATATCTCTAACATAGGGGTCTCTCTAATAATGGTCTATATGAGAGAGTATGCATACATTCTAATACTATAGGAGTAGACCTCGCCTCCACTAATAGCTCTACTAAACTCTGTGATATATGGATAGGAACTATACTTTGAGTTATAAATGATAACTATGCAATATCTAGTAATGGTGTTAGAATGGTAAGTGGTGATTATGATGAAAATACCTATGGGATGGGTAAAGGGTACTCATATGGGAAACCCTCAACTTTGACCACCTGATTTTCATGTTTGGAACTTCTATAACCATGGCTTACCCAATACAATATCAAATACACTTGCACTAGGTACAACTAGGAATTGAGTGGCTATATGTGTTGGTCCAACCTGTAATGGAAGCACAATCTCCCCAATGGAGCTTTGAACATGACCACTAAAACCACTGATGAATATATATGTGGGTTATATATCCTACTAGGTGTACCCTAAATGTTGTAAGAGTGTCATAGTGCACATGTTAATGTTTGACCCATTATCAACCATAACACTCTACATATGATGATGATTTTTATATGCTCATATAAATATTGCATGTAAATATGTATCATCATCAGTAATCTCCTACTCTAAGAATGTAAAGAGTGGTTTAGGTGGAATTATAGTATGGTACATGCCAATAATGTTATGTAATAGATGTGCCTCCTCTGTAATAGTATGATTTGAAGTTGGTGGTGGATGTGTTTGATATGTGTAGTGAACACCAGATGTGATCCCTACCTCATTCATTGTGTGCTTTGGAAATGGATCTAAGGATATATTCAATGCCTTATCTTTTTTTTGTTGTGCTTTTGATGCTTCTATGGATGCTCCCATATCAATAATATTATCCTTAATCAAATCTTGGAACTTATGCTTTAGGCTTATGCATTTGTTTGTTGTATTGCATGGTTCCTTGTGATACTTGTAAAATATATTAGAATCATAGTTATTTGTAATAGGCTATGTCATATCAACCTCTTTAATGGGAGGGAGAGATATGATATGCATTCCAAGAGCTACTATAAAATCCATGCTAGTGACTTTGGAAGGTTGGTAAAGATTTAGCACTAAGGAGCAGATAAAACCAATCTAGGAGATAGATCTGAAGCTGCATTGATTATGGCCTTTTTATCACTCTTGTTCTCAATAGACCTTACCTTGTATGGAGGTTTATTTTAACTCTTAATATTTTATTTTGATCCATTGGTATACTTGAGTTTACCCATTGATAGAAGATTAACCTCTCTCTTTGATTGTGTGGCACAAATCTATAAATGTAGGAAACTTATTGAACAAGATAGCTTTGTGTAATCCTAGTAAGAAACTTTGTTTAAATATTTCTTGAAGCTCCCTGTTTGTCATGGGGCTAGTCAATTTGTCTAATATATTCTGGTATTGTAAGACATAATCTATGATAGGCTCATTTAACTTTTATTTCAACTATGCCACTTGAGTGTATGGTATCTTGTCACTGATGTTGATAGAGAAGTGTGCTAAGAACATGTCAACCCAAGGATTAAATTCTATGATAGATTGATTTGATAACTCATAAAACCATTGTAAGGAATAATCCTTTAAACTACATGGAAACAACTTTATGAGAAGGTAGTCCAAACATGTTGCACGAAAAGATCTGAGATGATGCCTTGGGTCACCCTTGCCATCATATAATGTGAGCTTAGGTGTCATAAATCTAGATGGCAATGGATTTCTTCTATAAGATGTGTCAAAGGTGTATGTAAGAGAATATTAGAATCCAAGGCATGTGATGGCCTAGTGGATCCATTCTCAAGATGTAACACCTTAGCCTACATAGTATGAACCTTGTGCATAAGGGATTGTACATTTGGAATAAAAGGACTAGCCACAAAAGGCATAGCTATCACTGAATGTTATTGAATTATAATTTTAGGTTGTGTTAGCTGAGTTGGCCCCACTATAGGTGTAACAATGTTATTAACTTGGGGAATTGAAGATTGACCATTATTTATTTTATTCTTGATTTCCAATATGGCTTATAGGATTTATGCATGATCAAGGGGATGTTCCCAAATTTTATCTCTAAATCCCTATAATATTTCATCTTTGTTGATAATTATGTCATCATTGTTAAGTGGAGGGAGAGTGTCCCAATTTTTAATGTGTATATCATCTTGCTCTTGATTGTATTGTTCATCTTCAAATGCATTATCATTGAAATCTTCATAATCAAGGTGTGAAGGATGCATAGCTAGAGTTATGATAGGTCTCTTATCCATGTTATAGGCTCAAATATCTGGAATTTGAATATGCTCTTTAGAATTACCACCTAGTCTAGCACTACTTCTTAATGAAACAGAGATAGCTTTTGGAGATGGCATATAGCAAACAAATTGGAATAGAGATGCTAAAATAAAATATATGAAATCTGAAAAATTTAAAATACCTAATGAAAACAAGAAAAAGAAGGATACAAACCCTAATATTATCTAAGGTTAGGGTCTTTGATTTAGGGTTGCTTTGCAAAAATTTAAATTATATTTAAATAAATAAAACCCTAATGTGAGATTGGTTTAATGAGCTAGGTTATGCCAAAATTTTAGAAAAACATGAGTTTGGAACCCTAATTTAATGCACAAAATTTTGGAGAATGCAAACTAGGGTTTATAGCAATATACAAAGTAAGTTGGGCTCACCAAATGTTTTAACCTTTTAGGGTTTTACAAGTTTAAATCCTAAGTTTGATTAAAGGGATGAGTTATCTAAATCAATGAAATAATATGTAATAAATACCCACTAATTTATTATGGAATTTTACTTACATTGACTTTTTTAAAAATATTAATAAATATGTGCAAATAGATACTTATTTGGAAAACACCTATCATAGAATATCTAAGTGCTAAAAAATGGGTTATAAACAGGTTTGAGTATTGTCAATAAGACCCCTAAGTCAAATCCTCTCCTGGACAGTAGCACCACACTTGGATAGTAACAACATGTATCTTTGGGGTCTTGAAAATGGTGATAGTGTTTTCTTTGCAGGACTATTCTTAAATTTTGGTTGCACCTACGCATGTGTTCTTAGGTTATGTTCCTACATGCATGAAATTTGAAAATTTGTATTATGCTTATAATAGCTAATTTATGATGAAAATCTTAATCCTCTTTGAAAGCATGGCATGATCTAAAAATGTGTGTTCATTAGTAGGATAGGTTGGACATCCTCAACACCCTGTTATGAAGAGAGTTTCCTACATACCAATACTTAGAGGAAGAATCAAGCCCAATGTAGTTTTCCCACCTAAGTGTTAGTGCAAGTACAAGTGAATGCTAGAACAATAGTGGTCTTGAATGCCTTGAATGTGCTTGAGATTGGAAATATTTGAAATTTGGGTTTAGGGTAGTTGTAGATGATAGTATGTATAAGTAGGTTAGAATAGGGATTATTAACCTTGATTTTGCTCAACTTGTTTCTTGTTCAAATAGGTCTTTTGCATCTATTTTCCTTATAATGGATATAGGTCTAAAGTTCTTGTATTTATAGTGTTTTGTAGCTTATGTGGATAATAGAATGTGCTTAGGCTGACCTTAAGAGGGTTACATGTTTTAAAATATATCTATTCAAGAGAATTAGGGTAAGGGACACTAGCACCATGTTGGGGACACTAGTCCCATGTGGCTCTAGTGTCCTTAATATAGTGCTAATGTCCAACTGGATGGTTGCTAGGAATGAAGGGCTAAGATCTAGGAATGAAGATTTGGGACTATGATTTGGCTAACTAGGGACATATGTGGTTCACACAATGGATGGAAAAGTATGATAAAGGATCTATGATAGGTCTAGGGCTAAGCTAGGAATATGTTATCTCAAGAAATACTCTTAGCATCAAAATACCACTTTTAGGTTATACATTAACTATGTATGTCAGCTCCAGAGCCACTCAGGTACACTAGGTGACTTTGGGCCACTCAAGAATGTCAAACACTATAGATGGAGTAAGGCATAGAACTGGTGATATCCTATATTATGATGTCAAGTGTATACATCATATAGAATGACATGGAATTTGCCATTCCATTTGATCAATTGATGTGTAACTGAGCATATGGAAATAATGTGTTGTGCACATGCCCCCAATCTAATATTTGAGTATGTTGATTCTAGACTGAGTTTTAATAACTATATTTGGGTATCTAAACTAAATATGAGAATGAGCATGTTGTGAATGATGCCCCCAATTTGAGCAACTATTATGAATCTAATCTGAGCTAGGGTGAATCTAAGAAAAATCTAAGCATAACTATCAAACCTGTAACTAGATCTATGTAAACTTGTATTGTACCTGTTACCCAATTTTCACTCCTAGGCTTTACATCTTTCATTTTGGCTAAGTGTAGCATTCAAATTTTGTCTATCGGAGGAATATTTTTTGTAGTCTTTTGTATAAGTGTTATTTCCTTTATAAAGTTTTTTTTTTGGGTTTTTTGTGTAAGTGTTATTTCCTTAAAAAAGTTTTGTTTCAAGGTTTTTGTTCAAAAGAATTATTTTAGACATTTTGTTTAAAACAAAATGTCAAAAAGAATTATTTTGAACAAAATGTCTGAAACAATATTTCCAAATGAATTGTTCTACAGGAAAAGGGACATTTCAAATTGTTCAAAGGGACACTTGCAAAAAATCCAAAGGAATTATTCCTCATACAAGTGCCTTACATAGTTTCTCGAAGGGTCATTTCTCATGCAAAGTGTCCTTTTCAAGATTGTTGAAGGGCATGTTTAGGATTTCTGAAGGGACATTTCAAAAATTTGAAGGGCATGTTCAATATTTTTTAAAGATGAAATAAGAAGGGGCCTGAAAAAAAATTTCTTTCAGAGAAAACGGTCTGTGGGAAAATTGTTTGAGAAAATGCTGAAGCAAAGGTCCAAGGAAAATACCCTAAAGAAATGGTTATAGTATAGTGATGGTTGCATGGACATCAAATTCAAGGTGATGGGCTAATCATTGGTGTTTAAATGGTGATGGGCTAGCCATTGACATTTAAATAGTGGGTCCTAAGTAGATTAGAGGGGTTGCATCACTTGAAGAATTTTGATCAAGATTTGAATCATTATCAATGGCCAATCAGAAGGTGAGAGGCTAAGGGACTTCATGAGAATGGAACATCCAACCAAGGTCAAGCTAAAGTAAGCTTCCATAGAATTTTTATAGACATACACATGGAGCCAGTATCCTAATAATGCTAGGTAGGCATACATGTAAGCTTCAAGTGGATTCATCTCCAAGGCCAAAAAAATTCCCCTACACTGTTATACACCTCATCGAGCTGATGAGAAGCTGTTAGCATCAAGACAAATCTATAAGTGGACTCATTCACAATAACCACATTGGTCCTATCACTCAGCTTGAAATATCTTGATTCTATTAGTGAAACTGTTGGGAAAGCATTTTTGAGAGAGCAAGCTAACCACTTGAGCTGACATGGATCAATCAAATGGCTTGAATGACCATCATTTGGAAAAATGGTTGCAACTAAGGATGGAGACTTCTAACAAATTGATTCCTCTTTTTGACACAAAAGGCCTCCTCTTCTCACTTCTTTTTTGCTATAAATACAACCCTTGGGCTAGTGTAAAGAGGTTCTACATGATGTATGGCAAATCCTTATTGGATTGATATCACATTTTGCCTTTAAAACATTATTACTAGTCTATTTATTTCAATTTTTTAAATAATTTTCAGAGCATGTAAGTGATGTATAGCAATAGCAAGTGATGATTTTCTATCCTTCAGTCCTTTATCCTTCACGCTTGAGCAAAAGTTCTTAGTCTAACAGGTCATGTAGAGTGTGTTTAAGTGTGTTAAATTATTGTAAGTGTATAACTATTCCTAGAATGTGAAATATGCATTTCAGTTCATTTACCTTATGTTGTTTTATGCATCTTGCCTCTATACTAAAATATTTGTGTTAGAACCCTTAAAGATTGAAAATGGTCCATGTTTTATTGTACTGTGCATTAAAATATGATATCCATGTGGAAGATAATCCTGGTGTATCACCTCTCTTAGAGTAGGTTTTCCTTTTTTATAATTTCTAACTCTTCTCCTTTCAATAAAATTAGTTTAGACATAAGCTATTTTGCAAAGATATATTAAGGGAGCTAGCCCTTTAAATCTAGAGGTTCATTTCCTCTATAGGTATACCCACATGCCTGGAAATGTTCCAACTTTGCCCAAATCTAGAAGAGACTTGAACACTCTCTTCTAGGGTGTAAGATTTGGCAACAACAATTCTGGCATGCCTAATGGGATAGTTGTTCCTAATTATTTCCATGTCAAGGTGAATGTTGGTCTTGAAAAGCCTAAAGTTGCAAAAATATTCTTAATCCAGCATTTAGGGACTCCAAAAGGTGAGAATCTCTGGTTGTGGATCTAGTTTTCCACATTATACTTCATGGTCCTCATTGGGTCATCTAAGATATTCGATCAACCCCCTCTAGTTGAAGCTCTTCTTGAAGAACAACACCCTGAACCATTCCTAATGCTTAGAGATCCTGGGTAAGGAGGTTTTGAATAAAAATTAGAAGAAGTTGAGGAGACTGAAGAGATAGGAGATCAAGAGGAAAGACTAAAAATGGATAAGCAGTGTCCTTTCTCAGCATTCAACACCCAAAATCTAATCAACCTTCTTTTATATGACCCTATCCCTCCCAATGCTACCAAGAATCTCCCTAGTTTCAATGGAAAGGGTCCTATTACCCCATTTGAGCATATTAGGGACATCTCAAATTTTTATAACTTCCATAATGTCACCAAAGCTAACATATCCATTAGATTGCTTGTTATGTCTCTAAAAGGTAAGGCACTCGACTGGTATAGGACTTTAGAAGGTGGTTGCATTACAAGTTAGGATGGCTTTGGGGAATTGCTAGTAACTAGATTTGAGAATAAGATTGACCATACTTTGTTAATCCACTAGTTGAATTTGATAAAGAGAGGTCCTAATGAATCCATGGGAGATTTTAGTGAAAGGTTTCAAAGGACATGGTAGAGGTTACCACCTTTTATGAGACCTCCTCCAAGCTTTGTGTTTCCCACTTATCTCAAGGCTATTGGCACTGATGTGGTGGTAATGTTTTAGTCAATGGGAGGATTTACTCTGCTAGACACATATGAGATAGCTTTTAAAGCTGAGAATAACTTGATATAAGCTAGAAAGCTACTTCCAAGGGTTTTTATGCCTTTGTTGTCTCATAGTTTGGTTGAGGATCCAAGCGTAGCATAAGTTCCTAATGCCAATACCAAGCTGAGAACCATTCCCAAGAAGATGGATAATGTTGTGCACAAATATAAAGAGATTTGATCATTACGAGCTCAGCTCACACAAGCTCATTTTCAAGTAAGTGCTCCACCTAACCCTTAATATTATCCTCAACAAGGCTATAGAGCTCCACCCCAATACAACTACTAAGGAAGAGGACAAGGTCAACAAGGTTTCAAAAAGCATCCTAATGCTTATAATCCTAGTTCTACTCCTTCCATGAAGGTTATTGTTCTAGTGTATGTTAATCTAGTCCAAGGAGAGGATCATTTGGACCAATAGGGACAACCTCAAGGTTAGTTTGTTTATGATGATGGAGAATATAGCCAAGATTTGGTGGTACAAGAATAGTTTACTCCTTACATGACATCAGAAGAAGTGAATCTCATGCAAATGGATATTCATGGAGAAGGTAGCAGCCAAAGTGTAGGTATGATGAACATTTAAATGAAAGATGATTATGTGTTGAATTAAAGAACATCAATTATAACAAACACAAGAGCCAAAAATAAATATTTGAGAGATGTTATGGAAGCAAATATGACTCCAAGAAATTCCTCTCTAAAGCCACAAAGTGTGAATGCTAGTGCAATACCTACTACCAATCATGCTCCTCAACAAAGCCAGAATACAAGTAGGGTTGTCAATCCTACAATGTAGCAAATTCAACCTCCCTCACTACCTTCAAGAATGTAAGAAAAGGTGAATACTTCTAGTCTAAACATTGTTGATTCTTTGAAGAATACCAAGACAAGCATATATCTCTGAGAAGTCTTGCATATGCCTAGTCAAAAGGAGCTCTTACAAGAATAGCTTGCAAGCATTCATGTAGCCCCTCAAACTTCAAAACAAAATAGTGTAGCCCTTTCCAATTCTCCAAATTATGTCTTAGATCCCTCCACCAAATCTGAAAATCCTCCACCCTTCTACCTCACACTCATTGTGGGAGATAAGTTGGTTCACAATTGTATTGTAGATAGTGGAGCTAGTACCACTGTCATGCCTAAGGTGGTGGCTGATAAGTTGGGATTGAAGTATGAACCACATAGTAAAGGTGTGTTGTAGCTTGATGGGACTCCAACCTAGATAGTGGGATTGGTTATAGGTTTTAAATTCTTTCTACATGGTTGCCTAAGTTTCCCCATTATACAAGATGTGGTGGTAGACCTTCCAACTCATTTTGCTATCTGCTTATCAAGGGACTTCACAGCTAAGACAGGAGGGTAATTTTCTACTGATTGGTCTTTTATAGCTTTCAAAACAAGATATAGAACAAATGTGACTATAAGGACATATACCTTAGTAAGGTTTCATATTGAGCCATATATGGAGACAAATTCAAATCAAAATTATCTAATTAGTAAAGAAGAAGGTGTCATGGATGGTGAAGCATCCTCCCCCCTTGAAGGTATTTCTAATATTTTTCTTGATAAGTATAGCACTGAAATGCATGGAATTGATCCATATACATTAATAGAAGAGACTTATTTGAGAGTTTATTGTATGCACAAAAAAGATGCTTCCATTCCTTCACTCACTAATGAATATCGTGAACTTGAAGGGATATGGGAAATGTTTTTTGATAGCTTTAGAAGAAAATTAAGTGTAGGAGCTAGGATTATGTTAGTTTCTCCATCAAATAATCAATACTAATCCTCATATATATTCCACTTCAGTTGTACCTGTAATGTGGTAGAATATGAAGGCCTAGTTCATGGCCTCCAATGGGCAAAGAAGAGAGGAATCAAGAATTTGAAGGTGTATGGGGATAGTAAGTTGGTCATACACCAAGTGAGAAATCAAGATAAAGCCAAGAATCCCTTACTTAAATCCTATAATCATAGGGTATGAGACCTACTTGAAGACTTTGATGCCTTTAACATACAACCTGTACCAAAGGATTCAAATAAACACGCTAATAGATTGGCTACCATAAGAGCACAGTTTGATGCAGTTGCTAATGTAGGAAAAGAGAAAGATCAATCTCATATCAAGGTCATTATGAGGCCTTCTATTCTAGATAATTAAGTATCATGTCAAGTGTTTTAAAGTGGTGAACAATTTGCACACTTATAAAATAAGGTAGAATTCTCCTCAAGCAACCAAAAGAGACTACATGATAAATACGAAGAATAAATTCTTCAGCTAAAGACAAACAAGATAATTAAAGGGTTGATTACTTTAGAGAGTGTTTTCAATGAAGATGATTAAAATAATAAAGAAAGAGTGAGCATGTCCACAAAAGAAAAGAACTATGAGAGATTCATGATTTAAAAGGACAAGCTTCTAAAAATTGGTAAGATATGTTCCCTTTCTGAGAGGCGGGCTTTTTTTGAATTATGAAAAGAGTTTCATGACATTTTTGCTTAGGAATGTAAATATTTGAAAGGGTTTGATCCAATTCTAGCTCATCACACCATTGAGTTTGAACCTAGAGCTAAACTAGTTAGGTAGAAACAAAGGCCTATCAACCCTAAGATAGAGGAACTCATGAAGAAAAAGCTAACCAAATTAATCGAGTCTAGGATTATCTTTCCTATCAAACATTCAACTTGGGTGGATAATCTTGTACCTTTTCAAAATAATAATGGAGAGATCAGACTTTTTGTGGATTTTCAAGACCTTAATAGAGTGTCTCTCAAGGATCATTATCCACTACCTTCCATGGAATAAATTCTACAAGTTATTTCATGTTCTTAATGCTTTTCACTTCTTGATGGTTATTTAGGTTACAATCAAATACTGGTGAATGGAGAGGATCAGTTCAAGATAGCCTTCACTACAAAATGGGGGACCTTTACCTATAGGAAGATGCCTTTTGGTTTTTCCAATGCTGGAGCTACATTTCAAAGGGAAATGGACATGGCTTTTTAAGGTTTGATCAATGAGTTTTTACTTGTGTACCTTGATCATATAACTATTTTTTTGAAGGATGTTACTAATCATATGGAACATTTAAGGTAGGTGTTTGAGAAGTGTAGGGAGTATGGAATACCCCTTAATCCAAAAAAGTGCATCTTTATTGTACATGAAGGCAAGTTATTAGGTCATATTATTTAAAAAGAAGGCTTATTTATTGACCCCGAAAGGATTGAGGCTATTCTAGGCTTGTCTTTGCCTCAACACAAGAAAGGACTTCAAATGTTCTTGGGAAAAATAAACTTTGTAATAAGGTTTATTCCAGGCTTTACAACCTTGGTAAAACCTATCACAGTCATGCTCAAGAAGAACTAAGCTTTTGCTTGGACAAAGGAAGGTAAGAGTAGCTTTGAGGCAATCAAACAAGCAATTACAAAATCTCCTACTCTCTTGAACCCAAAATTTGCCAAAGATTTCATACTCTATACCTTTGATAATCTTGATATAATCTTAGCTATGCTTATGCAAAAGAATGCTGAAGATTTGGAGAAACCAATTGCATTATTTAGCCAAGGATTGGAAGATTATGAGGTTAAGTATACATTTATTGAGAAAAAATCTCTAGTTGTGATAAGAGGATTCAAAAAATTTATGCACGTGGTTTCAAACAACAAGATACATGTCATGCTTTCTCATCCTATCACCAAGAAGTTTATCCTAAGAAAAGACCTCAATGAAAAGAGAGTTGGGTGGATTACAAAGGTAATGGAGAATGATGTGGATATTAAGGTGATAAACTTGGTAAGAGAAAAAGGGTTATGTGAGATTTTAGCTTTATATTTTCAAGAGCTAAAAGAGGAATTCTTGATCAGCCAAGTTCACCCCAAACCAGCTGATCATGAATAAGTTCAAAGTTGGACATAAGACATCATTAGTTTTCTTCAAAATGGTGGGTGCCCCAATGGCTTGAGCAAATCTCAAATGAGATATTTTAGATTGCAAACCATTCCTTACTATCTTTTAAATGGTGTTATCTTTAGGAAATATGTGAATGGTGTGTTGTTAAGCTGTGTTGACAATGATCAGTTTGGTATGCTGCTAGAAAAGTTTCACAATGGTGTAGATGGAGGTCATTTATCTCCTAAGATGATAGCTACAAAGATAATGAGGGTTGGTTACTATTGGCCTAGTATTTTTAAGGACTGTTACCATTGAGATAAAATGTGTCCTCAATGTGCCTTCTTTGTAGACAAACAAAAACTTGCAGCCCTTCCATTGAATCCTATCCAAGTAGACCAACCTTTCATGCAATAGAGCCTTGATTTCATTGGTGTGGTCAACCCTCCATAAAGTATTGAACACAAATGGATATTGACTGCTACTGGCTACTTCACAAGGTGGGTAGAAGCTATTTCATTGATGGAGGCAAGTGAAAATGCTATCTTGGAGTTCTATGAGAACATTATAACAAGGTTTGGAGTTTCCCATGTTATCATTTCTGATAATACACTAGATTTCATAAGTGTAGTAACTTTTGAGTGGGCAAATAGGAATAGATTTTACTTGATTACCTCATCCAACTATTACCCTCAATGAAATGGATTGGCTAAATCTACTTACGATAATCTCATAAAGATCATCAAGAGGACATTGGAGAACAATCAAAGAGCATGGCACACCAAGTTGAAGATAGCCTTATGAGCTGACATGATTACTCCTAAGAGATCAATTGGTATCTTTCCCTTTGTGCTTATTTATGGGAGAGAGGTTAAGTTGTCCATATCTCTAGAACTCCCTACTCTAGAGCTTGCACATCAATTGGAACTACTTGAAAATACTTTAATGAAAGTCAAATTGACATAACTAATGCAGCTACAAGAATCAAAAGACAATGCACACAAGGCCATAAAACACCACCAAGTACTCATGAATAAGTCCTTTGACAAAAGAGCAAGTGCAAGAGTGTTAAAACAAGGTGACTTGGTTCTGAAATGGGATGAGGATAGAGAAAAACTAGGTAAGCATACAAAGTTTGACACTTTGTGGAGTGGCCCTTACATCATTAGCAAGTGCAAGCAAAGCAACTCCTTTTAGTTGACCAAGATAAATGGGGAAGAATTTCCCATCCCTGTGAATGGGATACATCTAAAGTTATACTATTAGTCCTTGCAAGTCATGTTTTGTAAATAATAGCTTAGGTGTGTGTGTTTAGTCTAGTTTTTCTTTTGGTTTGTTGTTGTGTTCCCTAAGTGCTTTATAGCATAGGTGTGTTTCCTTCCCTTTTTTTGGTGTGTGTCTTTTCCTTTGTGTATGTGAATCAACTAGCTAGTGTTTTTTTATCCAAGGGTCTGTTAAGGTCATTTTGGGTACCTATACACATGAATCCATGACCAAGGGAAGGATTTAGGCAACTGGTCTTAGGCATAGCAGGCATGTCACCCCTAAGAATCACCAAGAATGTTAGTGAATTTTCACTTCCAAGCTTTACATCTTTCATTTTGGTTAAATGCAGCATTCAAAGTTTGTCTATCAGAGGAAGCTTTTGTTTTAGTCTTTTTCACAAGTGTTATTTCCTTCAGAAAGTTTTGTTTTGGGTTTTTTGTTCAAGTGTTATTTCCTTCAAAAAGTAATGTTTTGGGTTTTTTGTTCAAAGGAATTATTTTAGATATTTTGTTTGAAACAAAAAGTCTAAAAGAATTGTTTCAAACAAAATGTCTGAAACAATTTTTTGAAGGAATCATTCTATAGGCAAAGGGACATTTCAAAAAGTCAGAAGGGACACTTGTAAAAAATATGAAGTAGTTGGTCAATTCAAATTTTTGAAGGGACATTTGCAAAAAGTCCAAAAGAATTGTTCCTCATACAAGTGCCCCCCACAGTTTCTCGAAGGATAATTTTAAAAGGTCAAAGGGCATGTTCAATCCTTTTGAAAGATGAAATAAGAAGGGGCCTAAAAAGTTATTTATTTTAGATAAAAGGGTCTACAAGAAAATTCCAAAGAAAAGGTTCAAGGAAAATACCTTAAAGGAGTGGTTCCAGTAGAGTGATGGTTCTACAGATGTCAACTTCAAGGTGATGGGCTAGTAGTTGGTGTTTAAATAGTGACGGGCTAGCCATTGATGTTTAAATGGTGGGTCCCAAGTAGATCAAAGGGGTTGCATCACTTTGAGAATTATGATCAAGATCTAAATCATTATCAATGGCCAATCAAAAGGTGAGAGGCTGAGGGACTCCATGAGAGTGGAACATATGACCAAGGTTAAGTTAAAGCAAGCTTCCATAGAATGTTTGTAGACATACACATAGAGCCATCATCCTAATAATTCTAGGGAGGCATACATGTAGGCTTTAGGTGTTTTCATCTTCAAGGCCAGCATAATGAAAGGGACTCTCCCCTATGCCGTTATACACCTCAATAAGCCAATGAGAAGCTGTTAGCGTCAAGACAAATCTACAAGTGGCCTCATTCATAATAACTGCATTGATGCCATCACTCAACTTGAAATATCTTGATTCTATTGGTGTAACTGTTGGGGAAGCATCTTTGAGAGAGCAAGCTAACCACTTGAGGTGACATGGATCAATCAAATGGCTAGAATGACCATCATTTGAAAAAATGGTTACAACTGAGGATGGAAACTTCTAACAAATTGATTCCTCTTTTTGGCATAAAAGCCTCCTCTTCTCACTTATTTTTTGTTATAAATATAGCCCTTGGGCTAGTGTAAAGATGTTTTACATGATGTATGGCAAAGCTTTTCTAGCTTGATATCACATTTTGCCTTTAAAGCATTAGTACTAGTCTATTTCTTTCAAGTTTCTAAATATTTGTCTGAGATGTAAGTGATGTATAATGATAGAAAGTGATGATTTTCTATCCTTCATGCTTGAGCAAAAAAATTTAGTCTAACAGGTCATTTAGAGTGCATTTAAGTGTGTTAAATTGTTGTAAGTGTATAACTATTCCTGGAATAAGCAATCTGCCTTTCAGTTCATTTACCTTGTGTTGTTTTATACATCTCACCTCTATACTAAAATATTTGTGTTAGAACACTTAGAGCCTGAAAGTGTTCTATGCATTTTATTATATTTTGCATTAAAATATGATATCCACATGGAAGATAATCTTGGTGTATCACCATTCTTAGAGTAGGTTTTCCTTTTCTATAATTTCTAACTCTTTTCCTTTCAAGAAAATTGGTTTAGATAGAAGTTATTTTTTAGAGATATATTCAGGGAGCTATCCCTTTAAATCTAGAGGTTCATTTCCTCTATAGGCATACCCACATGCCTAGAAATGTTCCAATGTTACCCAAATCTAGAAGAGACTTGAACACTCTCTTCTAGGGTGCAAGATTTGGAAATAACAGTACCTAGTGTGTTGTTTTAGCCAATCTGAGTTGTCCTAAAACCAAGGATACTAGAGAGCAGCACCATATCTTGGATAATATCGTAATGTGGCATTAATGTCCTTATATGGGGGCTGTCTAGTCTGAAATCTATCACTGTACTACTTTCGAAGTCATTATTTTTCCTCTGTGTTTACATGTGTTTGATTTTCTGAAACTAAGCTTGTGTGCTTAAAATGGTGTGTGAATGTAATATAGGATTTTATTATCTATGACAAACCCCTATGAATTCCCCTTTTATTGAGGGTAATTATTGAACATATGCAAGAACTGACCTCAAAATAAAAAGCTCTACAAAATGTTTATTAGTTAGAGAATATATGATAATTACATGATATTTTAATATAATGTGTAAACATAACATTAGAATGTAAGATAATTTGAGCATAAGTACGTAATGTAAGATGTATGTCATGTCTAGCATTGCACAAGGGTGTCAAGATAGATGTAATCAATGTATATAACAGTAAATTTAAGTAGAAGTGAGTAACTACTTAGGGGGATGGGGCATGATGTCCATCACAAAACCCAAGTATGAAGGGTAGATGCATGAGGTCCCTCATGACATAAAAAATTGGTGTTTGTAACAAGCAAATATAAGTGTCATGGCCACTATTCATACAAGGAAACATACAAAAAGTAGGCCAAGGGGTCACAATATAAGGGACATGGGCACATGTCACTAAATCTGAGAAGATAAGACATACAAGGACATGTTAAAATGTCCACATATGCAAGCAACAAACAAGTTGGCTTAGAGCCACATATAATTACATGTTTAAATGTCTACACACATAATTAGGAAAGTAAACACAAGGGAAATGGGCACATGTCCAAGGCATACATACTTTGAATAGAAGTGGCATAGATATAAAGAACAATGGCATATTCGAATTCCCTAGAATAGAATAAACATAGAAATACAATCAAGTCTAAAATATGTAAGCTATAAATGAATGCATGCATGAATATGTAGTACAAATCTATGTAAGAGTTAAGATGTACATATACTAAGTCTAAAGAAGTGATAGTAAGGAAAAAAACTAAGAGTAGAAATGATCAATATCAAGATATAAGAATGCTAAAATGAGAATGTAAAGAATGTAAGGATAGAAACTGGGAGTATAAATTGTGTATAGGATGCCTCCCAGTGGTTGAATGTGTCAAATGACTAACCATAAATTGGTGTATATTCCCCTAATGGGTAGATAATATCAAGTTTGGATCCGTGTTGTGGATCAAAGTCTTGTATGTAATCTTTAAGCACTCAACAAGAGTAAGTGAAGCATGTAGTATGATAAAACCAACTATACTAAGATAGCTAGCATATGTAGTGTTTGGAAAATATAAGAAATGTAAACATAGCAATGCATATAATTCATAAATTGTTCTTTATGAGTAATATTTCAAGGTTTTAGTGTTTTTGACATGTTATCATATTTTTCTATTTTATGGATAATAAGTTATGTATAAGCAACATGAAAAAGAACTATGTACAAGGAGCAAAAGTGAGGGAAAGAATGTATAAGAGGGTAGAAACCAACTAACCAATGAGTCTCATAGGAGACTCACTATCACTGTAGCTTGTGTCAAATAAGGGAACTATGATCATATGTGTTGTGTGAAAGGGCAATTGCGATCCTATAATATTTTATACTGAGTAATCTATATATATATATATATATATATATATATATATATATATATATATATCTACATGTGTATTGGTGTTAGGAATCTGTGGCACTAATTGTGGTGTGTTGTGGACTATAGGGGTCTTATGAACCAATCCGGTAGAAGAAGTTATAGGTGACATATGTGCCCTATGTTGAAACCCTGAGAACCCAATAATATTGATCTCAACAAAACCTGAGTGGAAGAAGGCCCTCTAGAATTTGTGACATGTCTCTGACATAGGGATCTCTCTAATAATGGTCTCTATGGGAGGGTATGTGTATGTGTTGAGACTGTAGGAGTATACCTCACCTACACTAGTGGCTTTACTGAATTCTATGTTGTATCCATAGGAACTATAGTCTGAAATATAACTAATAAATATGTTATATCTGGTAATTATATTGAAACTGTAACTGATTATTATGTTGTAATTGCTTGTGGGATAGGTAGAGGATACTCATATGGGAGACCCTCAACTTTGACCTCTTGATTTATGTGTATGTAGTTTAAGTATTTATGTACTATGGATGGGATGGCTCTTATTTGTTGTAACCATGTCCTACCCAATAACATATCAAGCATGCCTACACTAGGTACTACTAAGAACCAAGTGGTTATATGTGTTGGTCTAACATGTAATGGAAGCACAATCTCCTTGATGGAGCTCTTAACATGACCACTGAAAACACTAATAATTATTTATGTGGAATATATCCTATTTTGAATACCCTAAATGTTGTAAAAGTGTCATAGTGCACATACTAATGCTTGATCCATTATCAACCATAACACTTTAGATAGGATGATGATCTTTGTATGATCATATAAAGAGTGCATGCAAATATATATCATCATCAACAATCTCCTACTCTAAGAAGGTGATGAGTGGTCTAGTTGAAACTTTAGTGTGGTACATGCCAATGATATTTTGTAATGGGTGTGCCTCCTCTATTATAGTATGATATAAAGCTAGTGTTGGGTATGATTGATATGTGTAGTGAACACCTGATGTGTTCCTTACCTCATTCACTATGTGCTTTGAAAATGGATCTAAGAATATCTTAGATGCCTTATCTTTCATGTATTGTACTTTTGGTGCCTCTTTGGGTGTGCCCACATCGATAATGTTAGCTTTAATCAAATCTTGTATCTCGTGTTTTAGTATTATGCATATGTTTATTGTATGGCCTGGTACCCTATGATACTCATAGAATGCATTTGAATCATAGTTATTTGGAAGAGTTTGTGTCATATCAACCTTTTTAATAGGAGGGAGAGATATGGCATTACATTCTAAGAGTTATTGTAAAATCCATGTTGGTAACTCTGGGAGGTTGGTGAAGATTCGGCACTGAGGAATAGATAAAACAACGCGAGGAGATAGATCTAAAGCTACGTTAACTATGGTCTTTTTATCACTCTTAATATTTTTGTCCCTTAATTATATGGAGCCTTATTTTAACTCTTATTAGTTGATTCTGATCCATCAGTATATTTTAGTTTACCCATTGATATAATCTTGACCTCTCTTTCCTTTACTATGTGGCACAAATTTGTGAATTTTGAAAACTTCTTAAAAAAGATAGCTTCATGTAATGATGGTAAAAGACACTATTTGAAGATGTCCTAAATCTCTTTGTCTTCCATGGGGCTAGTCAATTTAGCTAATATAGTCTTGTATCGTAAGATGTATTCTGTGATAGGTTTATTTAATTTTTCTTTTAACTATATAACTTGAGCATATGAGATCTTGTCACTGATATTGATGGATAAGTGCTAAAAACATGTCTACCAAAGGACTGAATGTTGTGATATATTGATTCCATAAGTCATAAAACCATTGTAAGGCACAATCCTTTAAACTGCATGGAAATAAATTTGTGATAAACCAATCATTCGACACGTAGTCCAAATAAATTGTGTCAAAATCTTTGAGATAGTGCTCTGGGTCACCTTTCCATCATATAATGTAAGCTTAGGTGCCATGAATCCATATGGCAAGGGAGTTGCCACTATGTGGTGTGCCAAAGGTGTATGTAAGAGAATATTAGAATCTAAGTCATGTGATGCCCTAGTATCTCCCTTCTTAAGATGTAACACCTTAGTCTACATAGTATGAACCTTTTGCATAAGGGATTGTACATAAGAGTGGAATAACTAGCCATAAGAGGT
The DNA here is from genome assembly GCA_037957365.1 of Torreya grandis. Taxonomy (NCBI): domain Eukaryota; kingdom Viridiplantae; phylum Streptophyta; class Pinopsida; order Cupressales; family Taxaceae; genus Torreya; species Torreya grandis. Next base: position 1,009,775 of record JARHVA010001886.1, read on the forward strand.
GTAGATGTCACTGAAGGTTGTTAAATTAAAATTAGTGGTTATGCTAGCTAAGTTGGCCCCACTATATGTGTAACAATGTTATTAGTTGGGGGAGTTAAAGATTGACCATTGTGTGATTTTTAGAGTTCTTCTAGAATAATAATGATGAGTTCATCTTGCATATCTACATGTTTGGACACAAAATCTTGCAATTACTTCTTGTCGATCTCATCAAATTGGCTATTGACTTCTGCCATTGTAGTTTGGGAAGTAAGAAAACAAGTTTTTGTATATTTTGAACCTTTACAAAATTTTAATCTAAGAAAGATTGCAAAAATATATATTGAAACAAATCTAAAATTTTGGAACTCAAATCTAATCATAGACACATAAATGATACAGACCCTAAGAGCATCTAGGGTTAGGGTTTGAACAATGTTCGAAGTAAGTTAAGTTCACCAAATGTTTTAATCTTTTAGGTTTTTAGCTTATGTAAATCCTATATTGATTAAAAGACTGAGTATGTATAAATTAGGGAAATAATATGCATAAAATAACCATTGATTTGTTATAGATTTTGACTAGATTTGACTTTCTAAAAATAGTAATAAATATTTAAAAATAAAGACTTATCTGGAAAACACTTGATATAGATGATTTGAGTGTTGTAAACTAAGATAGGAATAAGTTTGAGTGTCATCAAATGGATCCTTACATCATAACCCCTCTTGGACAATAATGCCACATTTGGATAGAGGCATCATGTGGCTCTAGTGTCCTAATAATGACACTAATGTCCTATGTCTAGGACTATCCTGAATTTTTGGGTGCACATGTGTCTATGTTTTTGGGTTCTATTCCTACGTGCATGAAGTCTGGAACTCTATATGGTGCCTATAATAGAAGATTTATGATACAAACCCTAATCCTTCTTATAAGTAAGACATGAACTGAAAGTGTGTTTATTAGTAGGATAAGTTCGACATCCTCAATACCCCATTGTGAAGAGAGTTGCCTACATATAAATACTATGATGAGGGATCAATATCGATGTAGTTCTCCCCACCTAAGTGTTGGTGCAAGTGCAGGTGATGCTAGAATGATAGTGATCTTAAGTGCCTTGAGTGTGTTTGAGATTGGAAATTTAAAAAATTTGAGCTTAGGGCTATTGTAGATGGTATTATGTAGAATGAGGGTAGAATAAAGATTAATAACATTTATTTTGCTCAACTTGTTTCATTTTTTAATAGGTATTTCTCATCTTATTTCCATCTAATGGATAGAGGGCTAAAAGTCATGTATTTATAGTGTTATGTTGCAAGTGTGGATAATAAAATATGCTTAGGCTAACCTTAGGAGGGTTTTACCTTTGAAAATATATTCATTCAAGAAATATAGGGTAAAGTACATAGCCACCATTTTGGGGATGCTAGTGCAGCGTGGCTCTAGTGTCCTTAATGTGGTGCTAATGTCTAACTAGCAAAATGTTGGGCACAAAGGGCCAAGATCTATAAATGAGGGTATAAGATTGTGTTTAAGCTGACTAGGGACACATGTGGCCTATACAAAGCCTATACAAGTGTGACAATAGGCTCTGGGATAGGTATAGGGCTAAGCTAAGAATAGATAGTCTCAAGTAGCACTCTTAGCACTCAAATACAGCTTTTAGGTGATTACATAAAGACATCATCAAAAAGGCAACATAAAACCTAGAAATCTCCAAGTGGTCACTCTACAATATAGTGAATATTTTTTAATTTACAATTATATTGGAATCAAGACACCTACATCGATGCAAGTGTATCAAGGTTGATATAAGTGTCCATGCTTGCAGAAATAATATTCCCAGAATCTAATGACTAGATCCTAATCTTGCTCAAATATGTTTTCACCTTTGCATATCTCATATTTTTCTACACATTTACAGATAAGCTAAGTATTATCTCTTCCTAATGTTTATGCAATCAAATTATTATTTTGAGTGTACTTTCCATAATTAACACAACTCAGCATTTTAATTTACAATATTCACTTATCTGAGTTTTCAATTAATTGGCATGATATAGAATAGTTTTATTCATCCTTGTGTATAGGATATTCTACCTCTTTAACCCTAAATCCAAAAACACATATTAAAAAGGGTTAATCATAACTTTATATTCTAAAAAACACTAGTATCTATATTAGGACACTAGTATTGATGTTAGTATCCCTACCTTTCAAATAATCAAATTTGTAAATATTTTGACGTGTATGGGTTAGCCTATGGTATTCCTTTAACTCTCCTTGAGATAAATTCAAAATGTTTGTTATAAATACAATTAAATAACCATTTATTAAGATATTGATCAATCATCAAGTAAGCTCACTCTACACTACTAAAAATCATTTATACAACTGAGTTATACTACCCTATTATTCCATACTTCTAAATCAATCATAGAAGTAGTTTTCTTATAGGTCTAAACCATTCAAAGAGTAGTCCACAATTAGTATTTGACAAGTTACAAGTTAGATCACTACATTCACTCAAATAAAGTATATTTCATAAGTATTCACACACAATCCTGCATAAGGGGAAAAACTACATCGATCTAAGGCCCTATCAAAGTATATGGCTATTTAGGTAGAGCTCATTGATAGAGGGGTCTTTGAGACTAACTCAACTTCACTTGAGCTCACTAACCCCTAAAGGTGACATGATAAGATGGAGTACCTAAGTTTTGAGCAAAATATTATTTATGAGAGTCTATGTATGTGATCCAAGTTGATAACCTACAAGTTAAAATCAAACCCTAATGGGTGCAAGTGGTTATTCCAGAAAAGATTTTGTATCTTGAGCTATATATAAGCATCATAACTAGGAAATAAGCATCAATGATAGTGTCCATGCTGACCTAAATTTATTTTATAGAATCTAATGAATCCAAGCATAACATCAATCTATCTTCTTCTATAATTTTACATGTCAGATCAATCTATGCATCATGAAATAAGCTAAGTATTATTTCTCATTGATATTTCAACTTTTATAATATTATTTGGAATTGTACTTGTCTATATTAATAATATTCTCAAATTCAACATATTTATCAAAATATTATAAATCTAAATTCATTTAATTGGTTTGTTTTTAGAATAACTTAATCCATAATTGATTAGGCTATTATCCCTTACCCTTAATTCTAAAAAGGGTTAAACAATACCAATTATCGGTTGTGACCCCTATGGGTTGATATTAACCTTCTGAACACAAGTTATTTGTAATTGATTTTTGTTTCTAGCCTTAGTCAAAACCAATAAGAAGTGCATAATACCAAAGCTAGTCTCGATCCCTATGGGTCGATCTTGAACTTGTGATAGTAAAATTATGATTCTTTCCCAGGTGCTTAGCCTACTTTAGTGATTTCCATTCCTTCCTTCTTAGTCCTTTAAATGTGCATGCATGTACCTAAAATATCAAACCTTAGTTTCTTACACAAACACTTAAAATGTTAAATATGTGAAAATCAAACAAAATGGATAGAGTTGGACTGACCTTGGTCAATCCTCATTAAAACACCAAGCACTGCATTTCATCACCATTGCTCTAAAAATGACTCAAACTCAAATGTAATTCTCCCATTTATGTGTGTGTGAAATGATTAATGTAAATCTAAATTATTTTTCTCCTAGATGACCCTTGGCATAAGCAAAAAATGTGTCAATACTCTAGATGCAACTCTAGATATTTAATGTAAGTAATATGTAACTTTGTATAACTCTTGAAATGTGAGAATGTTTATCCTAATGCCTCCTAGCAACATTGTATATAATATTATATTTTTTAAATTAAAAACCTAATGATACACAAAATAGACCCAAATACATAAAAGGAGAATCAGTGGCTAAAAAGGGGAAACATGTCAAAAGAGGATGTAAAATATTAAGGGTCAGGATTGACCAGAAGGGGTCAAGATCTATAGTTGATCTTGACCCCTACTACTCTATCTCATCCTAGGATAAACACAACCTCAAAATGACAAAAGGGTTTAGAGATATATGTTTTTAAACACGACTTAAGTGATGTGGATGGTAAAATCCAAAAAAGTCACATAAAATCACAAATTAAAAGGGAAAAACATGAAAGATATGTACCACTAGGCATTTAATTATTAGCTAAGATCCATATAAAAAAGGTGGCTAAAATAAATTGTAAAATAAAATTTGTGATACATTTATGTGTTTACATTTCCACATACCTTATGGTATATCAAAAACATCTAGGATTTTTTCATCCATAGTAAGTATTTGACCATTTGTTCTTGTAGTGCAATGGTAAGCAATCAGCTCCAAGAAGTTACTCTCAATGCACCCCATGAAATGAGATAGTGTGGCTTCAAGAATGGTGGAATCCTCTATATTTAGAGCCTTCATGGCTATATTCACTATTTATTACTGAGATCAGCATATTCAAGAGCCTACAAAGCAAACACATCCTTATCTAGTCACACCCATTTTTTCCTTTTTCTTTTCAATCTTTGCATGTCCCTAAATAAGGCTATTTATTCTCTTCCTATAATAAATAGTGCTATATTAAGTAAAGACCCTATGGTGCATACTAAAATTTCTCTCTTCTCTTCTCCAATGAATGATACATATATTATTGATTATTATGCTAATGGAATTTGAAAAATATATGCACATTGAAGATCATGTTAGTGAATAAAATGATAATCAAGATAATGAAAATATGCACATTAATCAAGATAATCCTAAAAGTTCTAATACATGTGATCTTAATGATCTTGATGAATTATATCCTAAGCAAGTTAGGGAACTGTTCGATTTCTACCAAGGACTTCAAAAATGTCTCGATAAGTGGATAAAGTTGTTCAACTACTCATAACATCTAAGACTACAAATTAGGCATAGATTACTTCATCTTAAGAGATGCATTTAAAAATTATTAAACCTTATACTTAAAATACACTAGTTAATACCATTGTTGGTATTTCTACACCAACCCCTATAGTTACATATGTGCCAACATCCTTAGGTATGGGGGCATCACTTGGTTTATAGTAGATTAACATACATATTTCTTCAAGGGCATCATCTACACCTCATATTATCACTACACAAGGTCCATCACCATATTCATCTAATGTATATTCACTTGAGCAAATTGATTTAAACTTACATGTTAAGATATTATGATTAGAGCAAGGTGTCTCCAAAACTACTCATGCAATGGATTCTCATACTTTGCTTCATAATCATTTGATACTTTAAATAGCCTCTTACGCACTACCATCAGGATTTGTAACACCTAAGCTACCACTCTATGAGGGTAAAGGTGATCTTAAGCAACATATTCATTCCTTCCATATAGCGTGTTTGTACTATGTTTACAATAACAAATTACTTACTAAGCTCTTTCCAAGAAGTCTAAAAGAATATGCTCTTTAAAGGTTTTATGATCTCCCTCTTCAATTAGTTAGAGTATTCAACCCATTGGTAGATCAATTTATAGTTCATTTCTCAATCAATGTTGATAAAAATAAAGTTATATTATGCATAAATTGCTAAACTCAAGTAAGGTCCAAATGAGTAAATCATTAAATGTGTGATTTGGTACAAAACTATGCTAGAAAATATGACAAACTTTATGGAAAATAATGAATTATAATATATCTTTACTCAAATATTCTTATCACAACTTTGTATATCAATCATGTTTGATAAATTCAAATCCTTTGATGAGTTGTGCCATACAATAAAATAAAGAGAAGTTAAGCTTATATCATTTAATAAGTTGAAGTATGCACCAAGTGATCCATCCTTCAAATGTCAAGTTTAAAATCAAGCCAAATTATAAGGCCAAACCTAATGAAAGCAAAAATGAATCTAAAGTAAAAGTTAATGCAGTAACACAGCCATCAGGGAAGCTTAAATTGACATCTCCACCAAGGAGGCAATTTTTAATAACACAACCTCCTCATATCTTATTACAAAAGCTAATTGATTGCAATCTCAAAAATATACCTCCTCTATTTAAGCTTTTTTTAACCAAGACTCAACACAAAGGCTTCAATAATAATGCATATTGTGATTACCATAGATGCATCAGACATTCCATGAACAAGTGTTACATACTAAGTCATAAGATACATGTTCTCATTAATTACAACACTATTGAGGTAAACACACCCAAAGAAGAAGCAAGACCACAACAAAATGATAATGCAAAGCTAAAAATATTCAGTGTCCCTTTTCCCAATCATGATCTAGTAGAAATTATAGATAATTCAAAAGTACACCATGCATACAATGTGCATCCTCCTCCTAAGTCATATGGGTATCCAATAGATATAATCATTGGAACATTCATAGGAACATTATCACAATATTCAATAATCACATATGATGATAGTGAAATTAATGATGATGATTCATATAGGCATGCACTATTTATTATAGCATACATCAATAAAAAAATTATTCATGGTGATAGTATTGATAATGGATCAAGTGAAAATGCACGCATAATGACATTACTTTATAGTCTCAAGTACTTAGAGAAATATTTACAAGCTACATCAAAGGTATTCAAATCATTCAAATGGCATACGCATGATACTTTAGTACATATAGTATTACATCTTCAAATTGGTTTAACAATAATGGCTACTCCATTTCTAGTCTTACCAAGCACAGGGGTCTTCAATATGTTATTGGGATGCCCTTGGATATAAAAGATTTAAGAAGTACCAGCTGTAGTGTATAGATGCCTCAAATACATACATTTCAATCAAGTGGTCAAAGTTCAAGGTATTCCATATGAGTACCCTTTATAATCCCTTGTAATCGCTCCCCCATCACCACCATAATTGGTTATGGTACCTATTCAAGAACACCATAAAAAGGCAATCAAGGTACCTACTCTAAAGTATGATACAAAGATAATCAGTACACCCATTCAAGATTATGGTATACAATCAATTATTTCCCCTATATATAAATTATCTATGTAGTCATTTAAGGGGAAAAGGTCTACCTCCCTAAGAAAAAATCTTCATATCAGGGTTCAAATAAATATAAATCTCTTATAGTGCATCCTAAGGCAACTCTTAAGATAATTTAACATGTTATACAATGAACAAAGATAGTTATACATCAGACTTCACCAAAAAATGCACCTTCCCTAGTTACTCATGACAACATATTCTACAAGTAGTGATCATGACAGTTACGATACGATATGTGACGATTTTTAAAATTATGATACATCTACATTTAGAATTACTCATCCATGGAAAATTAGGCTTTGACTCTTTGATAAAATCATGTATTATGACCCTCATATTTATAATATCATAGGTTAGTTCCCCTTCCAAATATATCAAAAATACAAAAAATAAAAATATTTCAAAATTAAAAAAATTGTAAAAATGCAAAAAACATTCAAAATATTTTCAATAAAATCAGGGCCTAAACATGGCATAAGTTGTTAGTTATTTATTTCCATGTGTTATTTATAATCTATGTTAGCAGATAACATATTATTTTCTATACACACATGCATGTCACTAGGTATTTGAGTGTGATTCAAGACATAAATTACATGTGCATTCTCAGATGCTACACTTCCCTTCTACCTAATAGCCATATCTATGTTAGGGGCATATAATTTTTACATGTTGTACTATAACAAGTTATATTTATCTATGACCTCAACTATAATGTTGAGCTAAATATATTCCAAATGTCTAGCTAATTCACTCATATTTCACATTTTGCTATGTGAATATTCTACTTTGCTAACAATATGGCATAGATACATATGCATAAAATAGAGTAATTTTCACTTGTTCTATACTCCTTTGATGTTGTTTATTTTATTTCATAATAGGATTAACATTGTTTGTTTATTGTTTATGACCCTTGATCCATGTGTGTAAATTTCTTGAGCATCTCTATGAGATCATTATTTGGAGTGTGCAACTTTTGAACATGTCCATTGTTGTGGCCCTTGGCCTTGTGTGTGCAATATTTACTTATGCAACATTTGAACATGTCCCTTGTATGCAGACTTTGGCATTCTTATATGACATTGCATGAAAATATTTTTGTGTTATGCTTATGTACTTTTTAAGCTTGATTAGTGATACCATGATCTTCATCATGCACTCCTAAGGCATAGTCTAATTCAAATATGCTTACTTTACTACATGTTTCAATTTTATATCTATCTAGACATGAATCTTTGTGTGCCTAAAATTTAAAATGTTTCATACATGCTTCAAATGATAAAGTATATTTTATATGATAGGAGCAAATCTTTATCATGATATAATTAAGTATTATTTTGAGATGAGTGACTTACAGGCTACATCTATCATCTCAAAAGGGGGCATTACAATGGCATTATCTTAGAGATTTAAAACTCCATGAGCAAATTTATGATAGAAAATAGATTCAAAGATACATAATATAAGTTTCACAATTATAGATTACAGGGTTTCAAAGATTCAAACAATGCAAAATCAGGTTTTATAGCAAATATAGATTTTTAAAAGATTCAAAGTGATTCAGAAAGAAAACAAATATGACAAATATTAGCACATTAATATAGATTATAGGGGGAATATGACATGCATATGCACTCACTTCTCAAATAATTCAAGTACAAAATCATACACACTATAAGGCATATGCAAATCAATTACAAGAACAAAGTTATAGGTTTCAAATGCATTCACAAATGAACATATAGATGCTCATTCATGCTCAAACTTATTCAAATATGCAAAATTTAAAGTTATAAGTTTTCAAAGTTTCAGAGTTCAAAGAGAAAAATATGCAAATTAAAAGGCAAAATATTCATTTCAAAACAATGTTTGTGATCAATGTGTTCATGATGGGGGCATTAATACTCTTCATTCTCTTCGATCATGCAATCTTATAATCTAGATCCATCTACAATAGTGTGATTTGAATATATGTGGGTGATGTATGTTTGAGTCTAGTGACACTCAAAAACCTTGAATAAATTCTACAAAACCTAGCATGGTTCCATATTTTTGGGTTAGTACATTGGGTACTGCTCCCCTTTCATGAGAGTTGGGATAATGCATCTTTCTAACTCAAAAACTTCAATAGTTATTAAAAATCAGCACTTGATCACTCTCAAATTATCTATTGGTTCAAATTATCCAAATGCTTCAATAAGGGGGTATGGTTCTCCATTATCAGTTAAAAGTTATAGGACAATATGATTTCACCTATACATGTGTACTCCTCCCTTTCTCTTTTTTTTAAATTTTTCAAGGTTAAGCTTTTTTTAAATTTCAAATGAACAAAATGACTACTTCATGAGTTGTAAGGTTTGCTAAATTAAAGTGCCTGCACAATTGAAGTATTTGATCAAAGACAAAGTGTGGTTTACACACTCAGGTTCAATTTTTTCTCCTTTACTCTAGTAATTTCATTATTATAAGGGGTAAAATGTAGCCACATAAATTTGGTCACATGTATTTGACAATGCTAATTCTTGACACATTTTGAACCACATGACTTACACCCAAATACATGACTCTTATTCGCTATTCTTCTAAACTATTCCATATATGTAATGAAATTACTTGGATGTTTATAATAATCAAATAATATATCAAAGAATTAAGATCAAAATTATCATATCCACAAAAATAATTGATATAAGAGAAAAATATTTGATAATAATGATTGAACTACTTTGAGGGGCAAACCTCCACAACAATGCAATAAGAGTAAGATTCATAATATGATGATAAAATACTAACCAATACCTCTTATATATACTCTACTGATCCAAAGTTATTCCATAGGCCAACAATGCTAAGAACATAGAGAAATGCAATAATATAATATGAAAGGTATGTAAGCCATAAGTCAACCACACATATCCCTAGACACACTATAGGTTAATGCCATAACATGCCCCTCCCCTTCAAAACAACATTGAATCAACTCTAGATGTTGTTTTAGGAAGCTTCATCCTCCCATGTTGCATCTTTTGTTAGTTTAGGTTTTTACTTTTGCATAGCTTTTTACTACACTTGTGTTATTTTAGCTTGCTTAGGTGTTGTTAGGTCATTAAGGAAAATAATCCCATGTGCATGAGAATATTGGGTTATGCTTATCTTCTACCTATATATGTAACTTTCCTAAATCTATTGTAATCAATTTGATAAAATCAATGTGTTGGATTGATTGATCCTAGTTTTTCATTATTTTGTTTTTTATTTATTCACAGCTATTGTAAGCAATTACTTGAATCTTGCTCAAACTAGTGCATTCAATTGATCTAGTGATCTTAGCTAACACTTCAATATGGTATTAGATCCAATCTAGTTTTTGATAGTTGGATTTTATTTATGTTATTTATATAAAAAAAAACTTGAGTTTATTTTAAAAATAAAACTTGTTTTGTCCATATCCTTATACTAGAAGATTTTTATGATGTGGAAGTTTTATGTCTACTAGTTTGGTCATTGTTCAACAACATGTGCATGTTTATTCACAAATATGGCCTTTCTGCTAGCCATTTTCACATTGAGGCATTGATTTTTTGTTGAGACGGTAATGTGTTTCTTTATTTTTTTACATTTTCTAAACCAGAGTACATGACCTACGAATGCTAAGAGATAATTTTATGTAGCGAAGGATGCATGGTTTTTATCATGTTGATAGCCCTCCTAGTTGGTTCTCCTAGATTTTCATTGACAATCAGCTCCTAGTTGGTTATCTAAATCATGGGCTTGACATCACATCCTAAAATCACCTCCTATCTAGTCTTGCTAATGTCTCCTGAGCATCACATGACCTAGAAATCTCAACTTGATGACTTCATTTGAGTATATCTACCATCCAAATATTAATTGTTGATTTAGGATGAAGCATGGTATAACTCACCACTACTAAAAAACTCAAATCATTATTTTACAAAATATTTTGAGTGTTGTATTCCTCCATGGCCAAACATTTCCTCTCTATTTGTGGTGTCGTGCAGCAAGCTAAGTTTTCCAAAATTCACTAGATCGACCAATAGCATAAAGACTCTTTTAGCTTCAATGCCTGATATTTTTATTTACATAAATAACTCAAACTAAAATAATTTTTCCCTAAAATTTAAATCAAATATATATTTTTAATTGATTAAAATAGCTTATTTTTTAATCACCCTCAAAACACAATTTTTCCCATTTAGTTTCATATGTGGGTGAGTGAGAGAATTAGTTAAGACTTATAATTGTTGTGAGAGAGGTAATTTATTTTAATTCCACCTCTATAGTTGACTAAAATTGATTTTTAGTCAAAGAGCATTTAATTTTTGTGTAAATTTGATTATAATGGGCCATTAAATGACAGAAAACTGAAATTGTGATAACTTTTGATAGGCAACTCATTTTAGAGTGATGTTTTCTTCAAAAGTACTTGTTTTTTATGCTTATTCCCTTGGATATGTCCATTTTTTAATCCCACTAAAATTATATAGAGCCAAAATATGGTGAGGTTGATTGAAAATAATTTCTAAGGGTGGTGTGGTGTGAATTATCTTCACCCTTCTTTCTTGCCTTATTTTTATTTCTACAACAACTTTCCTACAATATGGATCCCAATTTGATAATTCCACTCAAGTTTTTATAGTGGTAAAGATAGAGTTACACAGAGAGTCAAACACATAGATGATAATAAAAATCAATAATATTAAATTGCACATTATATTGAACTCATACGGGACATTATAAATATATAGGAAAACTCTTTCCTATAATTGGGGAGATCATATCTCCACCATAATCTCTCAATAAAATAATCTCCCAACTAACTAAACACTATATATGAATATATTGTTACTAACAATATATTTGAGTAACTACCAAACACTAATAAAACTAACCTGTAAGCTATTAACCTAATATTATTTTAATAACAATATTTACACTATTACATATTAATAATGTGAACACACCTCAACATTCAACCCCTTGTGAACATTATTAAATCTAATCTACACCCCCTTAATGTGACAATGGGGAAATATATACCTTCAACAACTAGCCTAAAAGAATCATATGCTAATGTATACTTTTAGGTCTACATACTACTGTCTGAATCTTGTTGTTTGGATCTTGATGCACATGACTATTACTATGTGAAGAATGCATCCCATATTTAATCCATGTGAACACAATAGACATTTCACTATCTGATCATCTCCATAAATAAGTAAGGCAGTCAAAGGATATATGTAATTAAATGATTTTTATAGTTAGCTACTAAAACTATTACCACATTTCATTATATTTACGCTCTCCCTCTTCTCCAAATATCAGAGGATTTACAAACTAGTAGGGGAATGAAAACACACACAACATTAGAAAATGAAATATCATGAGGAATAAATCCTTGTTATCATCTCATGTAGCCTCTGTTAATGTTTATTACCACTCAAACAAAAATAGCATAGACAATTTTCACTGCCACTAAAGAACTGTCCTTGGCATTATTCGATTTGGCACAAAACACACCACACATGTGAACAAGAATGATATTATATTCTTATTCAAACATACAGACAAAATATGTCACCAAATATTCTAGGCCCCATCATTAGTGATTGACGAGATGCTCTAAAACCTCCATCCTCCTGTAAGAGATGTTGTTTACTCAGCAAAAATGTCGATGAAGCTCAGATGCATTAATTTTTTTACGGAGATTCCCCCCATTGCTTGGACATATGACTCAAGATGTCACGTACAAATGATAATTTGTTTGTGTATAATTTTTTTGTACAATTTTGACTTTGTTTAATGACATATAGACACTTTGAATTTTTTTGACTTTAATCTTTTGACATAAAATTGTCTTTTGGATTTTGATGACAATTTGACTATGGACCCAAAAAGACATTGACTATAGACTCTTTGAGAAAAAATGACATAGCTTAAAACTGACACTTTTGAATTTTGGACAATTTTGACAATGAAAAAAGATTAAAGACCTTGAAAAAAATCCAATTAAAGATTGGATTTAAATAATTAAAAGACTTAATTGCTTAGATGACATAAACAAGCTTACTCAACTATACTAAATTTGTAAAATACTAACTACAAATCTAACCAAATTAGACTTAATTAAAAAAAAACTTATAAAATTATATGTTAATAAACTTTACTAAAACTAAAGACTACATAACATCTAAAGATAAAACAAATACTAAAATGAATCGAAGCACTACTACTAATTTTGGAAATATATGTTAATGAAGAAATTATCATGAGACCATTACGACATAAAGGACATAAAAGATATCAAACCAAGGAGTGGTCTTATCATTGGGGTCATCGCACGAATAGGTGAGACACAACTACATTTTGTATATGGGATGTCGTATGATCTATAATGGAAGTCTCATTAATCCAGGAGCTCAGTTGTATACAAATTAACTTACTAGTTTAGATCTATATATATTCAATGATATGGCAAAGAGGAACTTGACAGTCTTGGCATATGGCTTTCCAATGAAATTAACATAGCACAGACAGTTTATAAGTGTCTTTTCATAGAATTGTGCTCCACAACTTTGATCCCATAGGCCATGAATAATTAGGATCATGAGAAAAAAATATGAATCATTCTAAGTGCACGGCTACTCCTTAATAATGATGTTGTCCTTTATATTAAGAAGTTTGATGCACATAGGTTTGAAGATATATAACACATGGGCTATGTAGAATCATCATTTGATGCAGATTGATGGGTCGAGTTATTCTTTTTGTTGAATGATAATTTCAAAAAGTACACACAAGAATATCAGTCTTTTGATTAGAATGATAGTAGATATAATATGAGCTTTGAGGATACCTATGCCATGTTAGATATGCTCAGTAAACCATAAGTCTAATTGACCATAAGGCAAGTTGGCTAATACAAGATCTCAAAAACCATAAACCAGGGCAACATTAAATATATGGACTGCCCCTACCAATCTATTAATTTTCCATTGAATCATAGCCTACTCTGATATAAGATATTGGTAAAAATAGAGTTGCACAGAGAGTCAAACACATAGATGATATAAAAATCAATAATATTAAAATACACACTATATTGAACTCACATGGGACATTAAAAATATATAGGAAAACTCCTTCCTATAATTGGGGAGATCATATCCCACCATAATCTCTCACAACCCTATAATCTCTCAATAAAATAATCTCTTGACTAACCAAACACTATATACAAATATATTGTTACTAACAATATATTCGAATAACTACCAAACACTAATAAATCTAACCCATAAGCTATTAACGTAATGTTATTTTAACAACAATATTTATAGTTATTGCATATTAATAATGTGAACACACCTCAACATTTTAACTATTATGAATGTAAATCTAAAATATAAACCATTCTGAGGAGTAAGGGTTTATATTGCATAACTATGGCCATTGAGAATAAACTAAATACCACTGTCTAAAAGTTAAATGGTTTAACCATTGTGATGAGGTCTTTGGATTGGTGTGTCTTTCTATGTCCCCTAGTCTACTCTTTCATGTTGAATCTACAAAAATTCCTAATGAAGTATGGACCACACTAGAAAATCTCTTTGGGAAGCTAGATGTGATGAGAAGTCATGAACTAGAGAATGAGCTCGTTAGTTTGAGTCCTATCAGTTTTGACACCCTATAAGATTTCTTCACTAAGTCTAAGTATTTGGGATTGTAATTAAATGAATTTAGAATAGAGAAAGAATATGATCAACTATTCTTTCTATACTCTCTAAACTAAGTCCAGATTACTTTATATTAGTCTCTATTTTTCATGCTACCAAAAGTGCTCTTAGGGCTACATAGAAAATGCCCTCTTTAGATGATTTTGTTGTTAACTTAACTTAGGATCAATATAGTTTAATATAGATGGGTACATTGAAGTCATCAAAATGACATGATCTAATTATTGGAAATAGGAAACATAAGGCTTCAAATAACAAGGAGAAAAAATAGAATAAAAAGGATCAAAATCCTCCCACCTCCAAATCAATCAATGAGACCTACTCTTCTAGTTTTAATCCTAAGAAAGAGATGATCAAAAGTGGGTATTGCTCAGAAAGCATGATGAAAGAAAATGTTTGAAAAATTAGATTGACCACCTAACTAGCCTTATCAATAAGAATAATATAGATGTTCTTGAGTCTATCAAACCAAGTTCATCAACCCTAGAATCCTCCAAGGCAAATGGTAAT
Source organism: Torreya grandis (assembly GCA_037957365.1). NCBI lineage: Eukaryota > Viridiplantae > Streptophyta > Pinopsida > Cupressales > Taxaceae > Torreya > Torreya grandis. The sequence goes on from JARHVA010001886.1 coordinate 1,025,037, forward strand.
GGTAAAGAAAAGGCAAAATAATATGGTAAAGAGAATGTAAAAAGCATGGCCCTATTTAAATTTGTACCTCAGACTCCTGCATGGGTTATTGACTATGGTGTATCACATCACATGGCTTATTCATAGGTAGAGTTCTCATCTTTTGAACCATGTGACATGTCTACTATTTGATTGGGTGACAACACTTCTACACATGTTTTAGAGAGAGGGTTTGTTGAGTGGTGGAACAATCAATAATGTTCTCCATATTTCCTCAATTTCAACTAATCTCCTATTAGTCTACTAGATTACTCACCTTGGTTTTGGCATGTGAGTTGATTTCACTCCAGATTCCGTGTATGTCAAAGAGTTACATAGTGATACTATAGTGGAAGTGGGAATAGTTGATCATCAGACTTAACTATATACCTTCACACCCTTTTTCCCTAACTCTCCTTTAGATTATTTTTCATTAGACTCACCTAGACTTGATGAAATTTTTGAGCCTGAGAACATCTTCGATGATGAGGACTCCTCTTCTAGCATAGATGAGTAAAGTAGTGATAGGGACATAGCTCTACCATCTCCTTGTCACCTTTAACATATTGAGGATTTATTTCTTGATCCACCTACTTCTAGTCCACTTCAAACATTATAGGGAGGAGGTACATTGATCTATGATTCATTAAATATCAAGCAGTCTAGTATATAATTATAGGGCATTCTACATTCCTTATTCACCTCTGCTTCTAATGCACCATCATTACATGGAGAAATTGGCTCACCTACTATACATGAAGAGTAAAATTCCTTTTATATGAACCACACTTTTGTTGGAGATCCATCAAGCACTTGATAGACATTCATTTTTCTAGGGTGATCCAATCTTCATTGCATCTGCTTCTAATCCAAACTCACTTTATAGAGATCCTTTTGAGGATACAAGGTGGTTACAGGTAGTTGTAACTTCTATTGGATTTTTTTAGCCCTCTCTTCTTCTTTTCTATCTTTTGGTCATGAGAGAGTTTTTCCTAGGGGTTTTCTCCCTTTCTCCACTTTATGAGAGTTGCATTATACTTCGGTACCATATCAATCCTAGTTGTTGGGACCTATTTATTCTACCCACCTAAGTTATGCTTAATGGGGGTTGTTAGTATAGGTTTTTAATTTTGCATAAGTTTTTACTACACTTATGTTATTTATCTTACTCATGTGTTATCAAATCATTTGAAAAGATAACCCACATGCATGAGGATGTTGGGTCATGTTTATCTTCCACCTATTTATATACTTTTCCTAAAGTTATTGTAATCAATTTGATAAAAAAAAATATCTTGGATGGATTGATCATATTTTTTTATTATTTTCTTTTTGATTTATTCATAACTATTATATGCATTTGCTTGACTCTTGCTCAAACTAGTGCATTCAAATAATCTAATGATCTTGTCAAACACTCTGATATCTTCATGATTCATACTCTTCCACTTGATCAAATACTCCTTAAGCTCTCTTATCCGTAGCCTTTTTATGCGTGTGTGAAGGATCTCCTTAGGCTCTAAAATGACTCTACCTTCTTCATCTAATTTAGGTAACCCAGTCTGGGTACAAACTCTTTGTCCAATGACATTCTTCATGTAAGATACATGAAAGATAGGATGTATGTGAGTGGATTGGGGTAGCTCCAACTTGTATGCCACACTGCCAATTTTTGGCAAGATCTAATAAGGGCCATAATACTTAAGAGAAAGTTTATTATCCTTTTTTTATTGTTTCAAAGACATCTGCTTATATGTTTGTAGGCACACAAATACCCAATCATCGATATCAAAATTCCTCTCCCTATAGTGTTGATCAGCTTGTTATTTTATTTTATTTTGTGTTATTATTAAATTCTCCCTTAAACTAATTAGTACCTCATGTTGATGCTGAATGTGTTCCTCAACATCTCTAACATTGGGTTGTACTTTCAGATATGAAGTGATGAATGAGGTTGATATCCATAAAGTGTTATAAAAGGAGATATTTTAGAAGTGGTATGGAAGGAAGTGTTGTACCACCATTCTTTTACTGGAAACCAATGGACCCAATGTTCCTATTTATCTAATGCAAAATAATGAATATACCCTTCCAAGCATTTGTTGGCAACCTTTGTTTGCCCATTAGATTGAGTATGATAAGACAATTTATGATCCAAATGGGTACCAAAACTTCTAATTAACTCAGTCCAAAATTTATTGGTAAAGATAGCAATGATTTTTGGGGTACCATGTAACTTTTGAACTATATTGAGAAAAGTAATAGCTAATGTACTTGATATAAATGGTTGTGATGAGCAAAAATGTGTATATTTTTTAAAGTTGTCCACAAATACCATGATGACATTTTTACCTTTAGATCTCGGCAACCCTATACTAAAATCCATGAAAACTGCCTCCCACTATTGGCTAGGGATGGATGATGGTTGCAAAAGACCCAGTGTCTTAATTGCTTCCCCTTTGTTCTATTAACAAACCATGCATTCTACCACAAATTTTTGTATATCCCCCTTGAGTGCATCCTAAAAAAATCTTTCTTGATGTGATGATATATCTTCAAAAAAATTGAATGCCCCCTATTTTAGATACATGAAGCTCTTGAATGATCTTGTGTTTGAGGACAAAATCCTTACATAGATACAATTGATATTTATACCATGATGTATTTACTTTCTACTTAAATTTGTTACAAACACATAAACCATGTTGAATATTCTGAATTAGGACTTGTGTATCCCTATCATTCTCCATTATGATATTGCATATTCCACCCAATCTACTTATTAAATGGTTAATATGCATAATAGTGCCTCAACTGATTCACTCCTCTTGGAAAGTGCATATTTGACCACATTCTCTTTACCTTATAAACTATTTCAAAGTCATAAACTAGCATTTTATTCAACCATTTTTGTTACTCTTCTGATGAAAAACAAATTTTTGTAAAGTATTTTAGACCATCATGATCAGTCTTTACCTAAAAGTGTCTACTCATCATATAAGGTATCCATTGTTTGACTACACAAAGAATAGTCATTCTATATTTCTTAGAGATTGGGGCTTGAGCTCGTTGTTTCCCTTGAGTTGATGACTCTCAAATTTAATGGGTATTCCTTATTCCATGAGTACTAATCCCATGCCATATCTTGATGCATCACATTCAATAACAAACATTTTTGAAAATCCAGGGGTCACTAAAAATATAATGGCACACATAGCCTCTTTTAGTTGCTCAAATGCCTTAGTGGCTAGTTCAATCCAATGGAAGGAATATTTATTCAACAAGGCTATGAGTAGAGCTATCAGAAAGCAGTAATTTTTTACAAATATATAATACTACCTTGTTAACACCAAAAATCCATGAATGTTTTTTAGAGTCTTTGGAACTTACCCCTTCATCATAACTTTGATCTTCTTAGGATTTATTTTTACTCCTTTATGTGAAATAATATGACCCAAGTACTCCACCTCGTGGATGCAAAAATCACATTTCGAAGGTTTTGCATAAAGTTGATGTTGTTCTAAAACTAACAGTACATGTTTCACATGCTCCAAATGTTCTTCCTAAGTTTTATTGTAGATTAGGATGTCAATAAAAAACACCAACATAAACTTCCTTAACAAAAACCTAAAAATAGTATTCATCAAACTCTAAAATGTAGATGGTGCATTTGTGAGACCAAAAGGCATGACCATAATATAACAATGGCCTTCATGAGTTATAAAAGTTATTTTATGGATATCTTCATCTTTGATTATAATTTTATGATACCTAGGATAAAGATTTAGTTTGGTAAAATAAACAACACCATGTAATTCATCTAACAAATCAACAATGACTAGAATAGGGAACTTATCTTTGATGGTGTATTTATTTAGTTCTCTATAGTTGGGGCACATCCTCTAAGTGTCATCCTTCTTTTGTACCATGACTACTAGGGAAGAATATTTGCTTTGGTTATATTGGATAATACATGCCTCCAACATCTCATGTATCATTTTTTAATTTCACTTTTTTGAGTATATGGATACCTATATGGTATGATGTTCAGTGATGTGCTACCTAGAATCAGTCTACCAAAAATTGTCGAATGGTCATTAAAAATAATTTGCAAATCAATGTGTGTAGACACGTTTTGGTTGAGCTTATAAAGAAAATAATTGTGCTATAAATACTTCTGCCCCTTTTTTAAGATTATTTACATTTGATGTGAACTAATCAATTGGGGAGACTTTTCCCATAATCCCTACAATTTAAAATTAATATCTAGAGATTGAAAGTGCATGAACAGTTCCTAGAAATTCATCTCTTTTGTGCCCAAAGTTAAGAGTCATTATACTATAAAAATAATGTCATCCCCACCCATGGGAAAAAAAACATAAGCGACTTAAGCAAGTAATCCCCCATGGCAATCTTAATACTATGGAATTTTATAAAATAGTTAATCGTGCCACCATTTACAATCATGACTTGAAATTCTAGAGTTGGATAAAAAATAATTCAAACTAGTAGCCAACTTATTATTAATGAAGTTATGTGTACTTCTTGAGTCAATCAACATTATCACCTTTAATTTCTTGCAAAATCCCACCACTCAAAGAGTTTGAGGAGTACTTGTAATTGACAGGGCATGACAAAATATAGTAGAGTGAGAATATTCAGATTCCTCCTATGTTTCTTCCATACCCTCACATGCAGCCTCATCATCATCTTCATTTTCATTGGCACCTTCAATGTAGAACAACTTTTTTTTGACAACTTGTAATGGACCAGGATGAAAAATACCTTGTTTTGGAGGCACCAAAATTAGTGAACTAGGATGTTTGATTGCTAATCATTTTGGCATATTATCTAATGGATGAAGTGGGGCAAACATGTCTCCAATGTAGACATATTGGTCCTAGTTTTCAAATCTTGCTTCATGTTAGACTATAGGATCACCTACAAGCTCCTCACTTGATGGCATTTTTGAACATGAAGGTTGACTATCCAGGATTAGGTAAAAAAGTTATAATTCATTCCAAAAGGTAACTTCCTCTTAGTCATCTGGGACAATGCCAACCTCAATACCATCCTTATTTTTCTCACTTTGAAAGGATCCACATGGAAGCTCACCAACCCACTTAGAATTCAAAATGTCATCTTCTTGTGGTTTCACATCTGACCACTCTCCTTCATTATTGAAGACATTAGTATTGTCTTCAATGGAAAATTCATCTTGAGACTATTTAGCTCCCATAACTTTATTTTCAAGTCGATTTCCATGCTCTACAGGAGGCATAGGTTAGTTTAGAACCTCTACTTGGTCCATGAAGTCATAATACATTTATTGACATACTTCATTTTGGTCTTCCTTTTTCTCTATTTCTTTCTCATCTTCATCCTAAACCATACCAAATGGAAGATCTTGAAATAAATCAAGATCTCTTTTGATTTTGTCTATAACCCGAAAAGACATTTCTTTGAGTATGAAGGCATCAGTACTGCCTTTAGGCGCTAATTCATTAGTGTCAAAGCTATGCCATGAAGGCTGGTCTAAACCTAACTTTTCATCTTTTGAATTAAGTGGCCTATATATCAAGATATCCTCATCATAGTCACCTATATTTTCCTATTGTGGCTCACTTATGACTTCAAGTTCCTCCTCTATCCTTTGTAAAATAGGTTCTTCCTTCATAAGGGGTGAAGAAGCTCACCTTGCTTGAAGCCTAAGAGAGTGTCTTTCCAACTAGAGACTTTAAAATCTCTTTTAGGTGGTTCTTAGGCAAGGGAGAGATAGTCATGAAAATCTTGTAGGTAAAGTTCATTGAGTTTAACTAACACCTCTTTTTCTTGAACTGGTTCCTGGACTACCTCAACTAGCACCTCCTTTTTCTTCTTTATACCCTCCCTGACTGATTTTCATGAGGGGAATGTGTAGGGTATAGCCACTTTCTTGTCTTCCTAAATGAGTATAGGAGAGGGTGGTTTCATAAGATAGGGTATTACACAATTAGGGTCATTGGCATTGGATAATATCCATGATGGGATGGCTTCATGTTCTTTAGTTGAATGGCCTTTAATGATTTGCTTGAATCTTGATAAAGATGAGCTTTGACAAGGTGGACTAAGGGGTTGGCTTTGATCATAAATAGTAGTAGGAGAGGGAAATTTGGGCCTAGGGTTGGCTTCTCTCATTCTTAAAAAAAATTGATAGTCATTTTATTTCATAGCATGGTCTTGCCTAACCAAGCACTCTTCTTAAAACCTCAACTCTTGCTCTTGAACAAGAGCTTGGCATTCAAAATTATCTTAATACCTACAACACTCTTCCACCCTATTAATCTCTCTAGATTCTCTTTCAAAATCAAGTCTCAAATCACTAAGACTCTTTTTAAGTTGACTAAAAAGAGATAAACTCTAACAAGGCTAATACACTAAATCTTGAGAGCCACTTGGGGTGAAGCCATAAACATTTCTAGCCTGATATGAAGGATAAGTAATGAAAGAACATGTGTTTTGATCAAATGTGTGGTGATACATACCAAGTAATGATGAGTATGTACTTGGGCTACTTAAACTAGCTGATGAATACTTGGAGTCACCATTAGTGTTTGCACATATGCCTCTAAAGGCTGATTGGATGAAGAGAACACCAAAACTCTTCACTCAGTGCACAATGTAATTGTCCCACTGGGCATGCCAGAAACTGTTATGGTCTTAATTTTCACCCATGGAAAGAGTTATTTAGGCTCCCTCTAACTAAGCCATAAAATGGGAACAACCTTAGGATGTGGGTAACCTATGGTGAGGTTAAGCTTTCAGAGAAGGCTGACTTCCTATTAGATCTATCACCTAAACTAATATCTTGCTTGGATAAGGGAGAGAAATAGACAATAATGCATGAAAACATGTAAAATAGGTGATGCACCAATGTTTTGAACACTTATACTTTCACAATACACACTATCAAACACTTTCAATACTGTTAAATATCACTTCATTCACTTTTTTGACCACTTTCACATAAGTATTTCATAAAAAGGCATGAACTAGTTATCAATCTAGCATGGGAGGGTAGTTGTCCACTTCCAAACCAGTCAAAAAACTATCTATTTGCACTTAGAATTACCATTGAAAGGTACAAGACACTTCATAAAGGTGAGAAAAACTCGGACAAAGGCAAAAGAAATCATACATTCACTTAACCACATGAATGATTTTATGAAACACACTTCAATTCAGCTTGCCAATGGAGGAATTCAGTCTTTATTGCATCAAATAGGTGTTACAATCTTGAGAGGTTTATCAAAACTTTAATGGTGTTAGATGGATTTTTAAGATCTATTCCTCATAACCTGGATCATATTGGATCTCACATTTATGCATTTACTTGCTCGAGGTGGAAAAATATTTTGATTCAAGGTGTCTACCTTCATGGCATTTTCTCGAGAGCCTATTTCATTTTGAAACCTAACTGTTGACATCTCAGACACGTGTCTCATCCTATACCTTTTGGAGATTTGATCAACTCTGCTTCATTGATTTCCTCATAAGTCTCTAGGCTTTGACCTTCATCATCAATTGTTGATTTGCATTTTACTTTTTAGATTGTGCCATGTGGCAACCCCATGTTTATCCTCAAGATCTTGCTATCAGTTTCATTTTGGTTAACACATTTGTGCCACATGGTGGTCTCATATGCGATCTGGTCTCTTTGAATTCTTAACCTCATGTGCATCATCGATATTTTTCATGATTGAACATGTGTTATTAATCTTCCTTCTGCTTGATTGAATGTGCATCACTGATCTAGTAAGTCACTATGATCGTGACACTTGTTATCAATGTATTCAGTCTTAAGATATGTTGACTTATTGACCTTGAGATTACCATTTGATTTTGATCACATAATTCAATTTGCATTGTAGATCTATTTGGGCCCACTGACTCAAGCTATCACCCGCATGTCATTGATCTTACTTTGGGCACCTAAGATCTTGACACTTATCAGCTCTGCAATCATCCTCAGGATCCTTTGAAACATTTGAATTCAAACAACTACTTCCCATGGTTTTAATTTGACGTCCCCACTCATGTTCCACTATGTTAGCTAATCTTTGAAAGCTCATATCCTGAGATAGAAGACTCATAAAGATACAAAATTTGTAAGGGATGACCTTGGCATAAATTACATCATGTTCATGCAATTATTTAGCTTTGGTTGACTTCTTAAGTATACTTATGAAATGCACCACCAAGCTACCCTATTTGTTCTTGCATGATGTGCCATGATGGTTTGGCCCCTTAAGATTTGTCAAATCACACTTTAAGCTTGCTTAAAGAGTTTTGAAAGCTTACAAAATGACATGAGGTCTTTATGAAGTCTGTCTACTCTTTCTAGTATTGGATCACTCTTCGATTAGGACACTCCTCAGCTTCTCCCTCCAGACCTAGGGAAAGTTTTGTATGTGGCCAAATTTGGCCAATAATTACTCATCTCAATAGTAGCAATAGATTGATGAATACATTTTTGTATGTAACAAGAGATGAGATAAGTTAACAAGATAAAATTAAGGCTACCTCACCTAGTGATGGTGAATCCTTAGAGGGTACTATAATTGATTCCATACCTATCAATCCACCTACATTGAGTGAAGGCATATAATATGTCTTCCAACTTTTGTTTCCCAAAATTACTATTACTACTCAAACCATGTTCACATCCCCTTTGGTGACTACTCAAATTATCAGTCTAAATCCCACTAGGTTTATAGTTCAAACACTCCTTTAAGTTATAAATAATTTGGAGGACAACATTACAAACATTGAACAAAATTATTTAAAATCTTCTCATGCTATTGATTCACAAGATGTGTTGCATAACCCTCTTGCACTTGAAATCTCTTTGCGCCCTTTGCCAATTGGTTTTGTTCCACCTAAGTTTCCATTTTATGATGGCAAAGGTGAACCTGAACAACATCTTCAATCTTTTTTATGCAGCATGTCTTGATTATGCTTCCAATGATATACTTTTGACCAAAATTTCTAAGAAGCCTTAAGGATCAAGCTTTGAGGTGGTTCTATGATTTACCTCTCCAATCCATGAAAGCATTCAAACCTCTTACAAACCAATTTTTAGCACACTTTTTAATTAATATTTCTTAAAAGGTTTCCTATGCTCAAATTGTCAAAATAAAATAAAGAACCAATGAACATATTAATGAATATGTCTTGAGATATAAGACAATGTTACCTAAAATGACCAATCTTATGGCAAATAAGGAGTTGCAAGACATGTTCAAACAAAGTTTACTTACTTCGTTACATGATTCCATTATTTATAAGAACTTCAAATATTTTGATGACTTATGCCACATTGTACAGGACCGTGAATTGAATCTTATTTCATTGAATAAGCTCAAGTATATAACAAACACACCAGTTGCATCTACATCTAGTACCATAATTATAATTAAACAAGGTTATAAGGTAAAACCTCCTAAAACAACCACCACAATTAGCACAGTTTCACAATATCCTAATCAACTTATTTTATCCAGTGTACCAAGGAAATGGTTATCCCATTTACCTGAGTCCCCAGTGTCATTACTCCCATGATTACTATAGTGTCAGCTTATATCTCTCCCTCATCCTATCGAGATTGATATGGATCAACCTATACCTAAAGGATATGATGTGAATGCTTAATGTGATTGTGTTTAGGGAATATGGCATTCTATAAGTAGATACTTCACCTTAAAGCACAAAATCCAAGATCTTATCAATGACTAAAAGCTTACATTTGAGGATCTTCCAACTAAATCAGTGTCACAACTCGGTGATCACTACAAATAAAAAATATATTTAACAATCCTTTGTAAGACCATTCTAAATAGGAACCCAAAGTGAAAATGGCATATAACACACATCCTCCTCCATCACATTATGGGGACCCAATAGATGGGATTATTGGTACATACACCTGACATATACCTCTTATGGTTTAAAGACCCTCTATTACTTTTAATGACAATGAGATTAAGGATGATGACATTGATCTGTGTTCTTTATTCATTCGAGCATATCTTGATAAACACCGTATACACAATGTTATGATTGATAATGGTCCAAGTAAGGATGTTTACACCGTGGCATTACTTACATACTCAAGTTATACTCATAATGATTTGCATCCTTCTACTAAATCAATTAGAGCATTTGATGGGACCCCGAAAAAGGTTCTTAGCGAGATTGACCTACCTTTATAGGTCAGTCTTGCATAAATGGTTACTACCTTTTCAATTATACATTTTATGGGAATCTTTGATATGTTATTGTGAACACCTTGGATCTATACACTTCAATCAATGCCTTCTACAATGTATGCAATTGTAAAATACATTCATGCCAATCAGGTAGTTATAATTTGTGGAATTACATATGAGCATCATGTTCAACAAGAAAGACTTATACCCAAATAATTAATTACCAAACCTACTAAGGTTCATTCACCATAAAAGGGTAAGCAATAGGCAATCCCCTTTACTAGGTGGCCAATACTTGAGAGACCATTACATCAGAGATGTACAATGGATTCCACAAAATTCCCATCTACTAGACACCATGTTTAGATCTCCAAAACACCTACACATGCTCCTATTACAGTTATTTCAAATAAACCACAGAGCACTCAACAATGGATTACATGAACCACTAATCCTATCACTCCTACTACTACTTCACAACCACATAGTCCTATTTTACATACGCAAAGCATAACCAACACTAGTGTGATAGATATTGAACCTATGTGTGCTCATTAACAATGTCACACTATATTTATGACCATCCATTAGATGGCATCATAGGATGATCTTTCCTTTTTAAATATTCTAAAAATACCAAAAAAATCAAAAACATTCAAAAATCAAAAAAATATGTTTGGCACCTACATGGTCTATTAGCTCCTTGGCATCTATGTGTTTGTTCCATGTTGATGGATGGCATATTCAGTTACTTATACACACATGTGTCACACTTCTATTTGAGTGTGATACATGCATACACAGATATATGATCTATTTCTATTTAGAATGTTAAGTCTTCCCTCTACTCATTTCATGCAGACATTGGGGGCATCCGCTTCTTTGATCTTGATACACATAGGTTATATGGTTCGATGGCCATTCTACATCATCATGTTTGAGCTTACATATGTACTTTACACATACCTTTATCCATTATTATATCTTACACATGGTACTTAATATGTTATACACTTGACATTTTTTTTGTAACACATTTGATCCATGGACTACTATGACATGTTTATATTGGTTGCTTATGCTTTACTTTATGCAGTTCTTTGAATGTCTCCCCTTGATATTGTATTCCTTGTTAGAGCATTTGAATATGCCCATTTTTTGGTGGTCCCCATACCTAAGTATGATTTCATTAGAATTTAAGTATGGCATTTTTTATTATATAAACATTTGAATATGTCATCCTTGCTTTTGTGGACATCTAACTAAGTCATGTCCCTTCCATTGTGTGACATTTAAACATGCCCCTTGTTTGAGATGTCCTTGGACCATTGGCTTTTGACTTGGTTTTGAGTGTTGTTATGTGTGTGCTTGATTTGCTTGTTGATATTGTAACATTATTGTCTTGACATTGCCATTATCCTTATCATGCATATTAGGCCTTCATGTGATCACATTAGTTCTATGCACTTCAATGATATATCTACCTAGACACATTCCTTCTTATTGGACGTATAATGGAGCTTGCTAAAACTGTGAAGTATATAAGATAAACACATGTGTAAAGTGTTTGATTTTGTCTTTTGTGTAGTTTTGTACTTATTCATCCTTGAAAGTCTATTTGGATAATTGGAAGGGTGAAGAGCCTTTCATTTTGTTTCTTGAAAGGTTGGAAGGTAAAGAGACATCAGGATTGTAAAAGGCTATAAATAGTACTTTAATGTAATAAAATATGGTTTGATGTGTTGATAGAGATTAATAAAAATTATCCTATCGTGGTTTTCCCATATTATCTTTTATGTATGGTATATGCGCAGTCAAGTACTTTCTTTTGATTTATTTTATACTCTGATGTAATATGAATTATGGTCTTGTTCTGTTATATAGATGTTGAAACCTATTTTTTGGTCTAATTTAAGATGTTGTGTGTGGTTTTTACAATTTTCCATATATATTTCACCTATTGTGATCTCCACTACGCAAGTTATCCCTTTAATTAGCATGTTCTAGTGAAATTTCATGAACCTCTGCTTACAATGGTGTGGTAAGTGTGGAACCAAATTGGATGAACTATGTTGAGATGGTTACCAAGGCCAAGAGACATAAAAATGGATAGATTAGAGAATTAAGAATTGTGTAGAGGAATAAGTGTGAAGAGTCAGAAAAACTGTAGAGGAGATAGTCCAAGAACACCTCTATGGTGAAATTTATGAAAAAAAATTGTGCAAATTACATGGATTATTAGTCGTGTGGCTATCCAAATTAGAATACTATTGATTTAGTTTGAGGAGAACATAATTTATAAATTGGACAAGCTAAAGAGATTGTATAATCTAGATACCAATTGGTCCTAAGTAGTAGATTACTGAATGAAGACTATGATCGATGGCTATATCACAGAGTTTGCAGTATAAGGATACACAGCTTTATAGACTACGCAGGATTGATTTGTTCAAGAAATCATAGGGAATTTGTTGCAATGACTACATTTGTTGATCTAAATGTTGGTTGTGAAAAAGGCCATGGTGCCTACTCCAACCAACATGGAGTACTCACTTTGGGCACCATGGGGGTACATCCAAGAGAATGTGGATGATAAGGATCTGAATAAGAGGAACTTGAACTTGATCCTATAAAATGGAAGGTGAAAAGACTCTAAGAAAAAAGAAATTTCTAAGACTCAAGAGAGAGCTATGACAACAAAGAATATGGAATAAGACAACTGACCCGAAGTAATTGTGAATAGGACTAGAAGTAAAATAGAAGTTGCTAGAGCTGGAGTAATGCAAGGCAAAGATGATAGAGAAGAATGGTTGTTGAAATAAGGTGTGGAGGATGTTGAAAGAGAAGGGTATGTTAAAAATGAGGAAAATATAGATGAGACAAAAGATGTTGGAAGTAGAGATGTTGAGGTAGAGCAATTAGGAAATAGAGGTAGGTCACATTTAACTGAGGAGCTTTTTGTTGGAACTAAGAAGGAAAGTTCCTAAAAAGATGTTAAATTTGAAGGTATTAATACTACATGTTCAAGTTCAAAGTAAGAAGAATCTGTAAATAAGCATAATTCATTTCAAGAGTATGCATCCCCTAAGCCCACTTTATTTATAGAAGGTAGAAAATGTTTAGAGAGAGAAGCTGACTCTGGCTAGTTTGATTAATTTATCGACAAGTTTGAAAGGATCAATATAGAAACCAAATGGGAATTAGAATTAAATAAGATATAGGAGGCAAAAATTTTGATTACTCTTAAAAATAATAGTGTAAAGCAACATATAAGCACAATAACTATTACACAGTCGCTCAACTATGTAATGAATAGTGTGCAAACACAGCCAGTTATAGTTACTAGTATTCAGACACTTGCAACAACAACTAACAATCGATCGAATATGGCACTTCATGAAGGTATGTTTGTACCTTTAATGTTGTATGATGGATCTTTGGATCTAAAATAGTACTTAGTCACATGCGAGATGAAATGGGTTGTAAAAAGGGTACATCTAATGATGTGAAGAAATGCAAACTCATAAGAGCTTTGAGAGGATGTGCTTTGGAGTACATTTGAAAAAGAAATGTCAATACCCTAGATTTAAAACAAGTCAAAGATTTGATGATCGAAGCATTCAAATTAAAAATTCTCTAGTCAAGTGATTTAAGATCTAAAGGAGATTCAATAAAACCTAAGAGAAATCGTTGGACAATATGGTCACAGGTTCTCTAATATAATGAATAACATTGATTTTGTTCTTGAAGATAAAGATATGGATACTTAGTTCATATAAGGTTTATGACCCAAAATAAGGTTCATTATCATGCAAACCCAGTTGTCCACCAAAGCTAATGCTTGATCTGCTACCCTCTTGGTTGAGCAAATAGAAGACTATGCAGATCTTCCCTCGATAAGATCAAAAGTAGAAGCTAAGTTAGATTTTTTTATGAGGATGAATGAAATTCATGAAAATGACAAGCCTAAATTAGGCCTATGGTGCATAGAGTTTGGTCACAAAGGACATCATAAGAATGATTACCCAAAAATCAAAATAGAATTTTGTGAACTTTGTAGGCTAGTGGGACATCCTACATCCAAATGCCATCTCTTTCAATAATATATTCATAAATTACACAACATGTATTGTAACTTTTGAAAATATACAAATCATGAAGAGACTAGTTACCATGCATTGTAAGAGTTAAATCAAGATATAATAAAGAATGTCTTCGCATTTGTGTCCAAATAAATACCCACTACAAAGAAATCAATTCCAAGACTAGATGTGGAGATGACCAATGCGACTCAAGGCAATCCAAGATAGGTGCCTTCATCACCATAATATCATATGATATAATCACTACAGTACTAGCCACAAGGCCTAGTTAGTTGCAATAATACATCATCTCCATCGTATTAATATTTTGGTCAGTATGCACAACCATCAAACAACATGAATCTTCAATAATAATAGGAAACTTGGATCCAAAGTTCTCCTCAAAATTAGTATAGAGGATATGATGCATAGATACATCACCAAGGAGGATATAATGGAAAATAATCCCAAGGTTGGGGATATCAATAGAAAAATGAGGACACATAGGAGGATATCATGGCAGATATCAAGGAGGTCACAATAATGATAATTAAAAAAATTTGCCCATGCAAATTTATCTATGTGGCACATATAATCTTTATGTGAATAACTATCTCACCAATTCCCAAAGGCAAGTTTAGTGTGTATATTATAGGATCGAAGGTCAGCATCAAATAGAAGACTACCTTGTTTTGGAAAAACTAAGGAAAAGCCAGTGTGCAATGTAAACATAATTAATGCATAGCCAAAGGAAAATGCATTTATGCAAGCCATCACAAGGAAACAAAGGGTTGAATAAGGGTTTCCTCCATTAGATAAGCCTTATAATCTAGGTATTATAAAATTTCAATGGGATAAATACCTTGACCCTACAACTAAAAATAATTTAATGCATCAAGTTGTGCAGGTTTTATAGGAAATACAACAAAAACTAGCTTTTGATGAGGTAACACTTCTATTGATGCTCAAATGTATGGGTAAATTGTTTATATCTTGTGATAAAAATTCATTATGACCACTTTGATAGATCTAATGAAAATAATCAACACATTGCACAATGAGGATATATCCCAAAATATCATGAACCTCCTTCAAAATCTTTTGGAGTATGCACAATGAGGACAAACAAAGGTCAAAAAAGTAGTTTGGTAAGTCAAGACCAAGAATACCTAGGATGTGGATTCATGACTAGATATCGAGTTGGTTGGATATGAAATCCTAAATATAATATTTGACTTTGGTAGCACCATTAATATCATTCCTCACTCCACATAGGAAGCTATTGGCCAACCAACTCTGAGTTACAGTCCAGTAACATTAAGTTTAGTGGATTATCAAAGAGTTGAATCTATTGGCTGACTAAAAGATGTTGAAATTAAAGTAGCTTAACTTATCTTACAAGGAGACTTTGAGGTCATTGATTTTAATACAACATAGACCCATTACCCTACCTTAATCGATAAGAAATGGACCTACAATGACCAAATGACTATTAACACTATGTGTAATTAGTTAGAGGCACATTAAAAAGATAAAAATAGTAGTCATACCCCTAAACAAATTTGAACATAATCCATGTATCATTCTTAAGGAACCAGAATCTCCTTATGCTTATGAGGATAATAATTGGTTTAAGGTGGGGACAAATAAAAGGCAAACTGGGGTGTGCACTATTGAATGTTACAAGTGGAAGCCCATTACTATGGAGTAGGAATGATTGTTGGTATTTAAACCATTTATCACAAAGTCATTAGTCATACAGGTTCAAATTGAAGAATGTGTTTCTCCTTCAGTACATTCACCAACAAGATTTGAGGTAGACTTTTTGTATAATAATACTGCAAATATGATGGATTACATTGAACCTACCATTAAAGGAATCCTATCCCAGGATTCAGCTGTTAGCAACCCAAGTCACACCCTATTGAAGATATTTCTCAGATCTCCTTCAAACCTAGACTAACATTAGAATGGTCTATAGGTGTGGGACACCTATACTTAAAACAGACCTCTAGATTGTGAGGCTAGCTCCTCTGATGTATCAACTTTGCTAAATTTATTAAAACCTACTTGATTTTCGAGGTGAAAAGGGGTAGAAAGATTACTAAAATGGAAATCTATGATATTGATGGTGATGCACCTATATTGCTTATTCATCCACTCAGTTTGAACTCATATAACACTAACAAGCAATGCAATTCATTGAATTATACAACTCCAAAGGATGCTTATGCAGCAATATTTCAAATAGAGGTTTCATCAAGTGATCAAAACATGAGGGCAATGATGCAAGGTACTAACTAGTCAATATATCTACTATTATCTTAGTTACTCAACATAAAACATTGTATATGACCTGCATAATATGACATATTGGTAAGTAGGTGAGATTATGACCTACCAAGGGAGAAAATTCCACCACATGTGCAAATAAAAGTAACATTATCACACTAAACCTATATAAATGAATCTAAAAATAGTCATTTTATTTACTCAAGAGGTTTACAAATCTCAATCTTGGTAGAGTTTCATCATGCCTAAGAGAGGGATCATGAAAATAGGCTTGAAAGCCTAGATATATAGGATATGAGAAGAGAACATGCTAATGTGGCATAGAGGAGAAAATAAGAGGTTATCTAATCCTTAACTCAAGTAAAAAATTTAGTTACAACTAGTACAAATAGTCCTTAAGATATCTCCTCATGCTTGATAATGTGCATGAGCTCCTTTTGGCATTGAAAACAAGGTGGTGGGCCCTCTTTGACTTGTTAAAACTTCTTATCTATAATTCTATGCCATTCTTTGGTAATTATCTCCACTTAAAATGAGATCAAGTTAAGTGAATGTCCTTCTTGCATACAGACTTGAAACATGCATTGATTTCTATTCAATGATCAGTTAACTCAAGGTAATAATCAGCTAAGCATAAATTATCACTTGAAGACTAGTTGACTCACTCTTTAGCTCTTTTATGCATGAATTAGCTCTTGAAGCCTAGATATGTAGCATGATTACTCCTAAAGGGTTAGTTAAACATGTGATTACCCTATGTCAACTCTCAATAATAGCTTTCAACACCATTTTCATCTTCACTTGATTGACTAAATAGGTCTATTAGGCCAATTAGGCCTAGTAGCCTAACTTATTGCACTTGATGGCTCTTTAAAACCTATATGAAACCATTATAACCTGAAATTATGTTGAATTTAAGACATGAATCAATGCCTCACATCATGAAATAGGTCTTCCTGGGCAAGCAACACCTATAAATTGGTCAAACTAGTTGACTAGGTCAGCTTATCCTTCAAATCTACAGACTGGATGTTTTTAATGAGCTCCCAAGGGAATTTATAGGCATGTTTTTTAGCATCTAATGGCTTGAGTAGGAGGAATAAGTGCCAAAATTCACTCTCCAAAGATTGGAATTAATTAAACTACCTTGTACCTCTATTTTATTCACTTTTTCATCAAAAAACCTTATTTTATACCATGTCCATATAGTTACGTACATCATGGTACCATTGAAAGGACCTTATCTAAGATTATTTCATGTTTCAAGATGTTTTGGGATGATTCATTAGGTTTTGATTGCAATAAATTTGACTTTTCTCAAAACTAGTCTATAGGAGGGTTTTCGAGGTGAACCTTCTTAACAATGGTTCATAAAGTATATACCTCCAAAACAAAACTTCTTATCATTAATATTTAGTTAATATACCCCTTAAAATTTCCTAATAATAATGGGCTCCCATGAAAAATGTGTGCAAATAAATGTACATAAAGAAGTTTGCTTGTAGGGTTCTGCTTGCATTTTGGACATGCTTATAATATTAGCGATGGTTCATAAACCTTAGACCCTAAACCAACCTCAATACTTCATTTATTATAATTATATATGGGTAATCAAATAATTCTAAGATAATTTTACCAAACTACCCTTGTGGTGAAAGATATGAACACCTAAATAGGCAGTTTAAACTGAGTGTATGGGCTATAATAGTTTGAATTACTCATTGAGACAAAAAATTGTTGTTCCATTATTCTCACCTAATTGAAATATCTCATCCAGGACCTATACCATCTCATTACACCTTATAATGGTGTCATATTTGCTTTTGAAGGTCTGAAAGTGCCTTTTGGTATTATAGGCCTTATGACTGGTTTCAAGACCTAAACGGCCAAATCTGAGTCTTCGGGTCCAAGGTGACTGTAGTTTATTTAAGGATAAAAAAAATCTTTAAACATTAATTCATACCTCTTTTCAACTTGTATTTTCATCTTCAAATGACCAAACTTCAACTTTGGTCTTCATGGTCTCTTAAAATTGCTTGTGTGTGTATGATAACAACAGAGGTCTACAAACTTGTTCCCTCATTCATGAATAGAGTTAAATGAGTTTTAAACCTATTAAAACATGTTATTATAGTGATAATACTATTTTTTCAAAGTCTTTTGGTCTCCTTATGCTCTATATGCCTTGATTCCTCTAGCCTACGGTTTCTTGCAAACATGGCTTATCAAACCCTGATGGCTAGGTTTTAGTGACTTTCCTTTGATTTCTTGAGATTACCTCCATCAAAACATGTTTCAATGTCATTATAATACATTTATAACCTTCCTATCACATGATTTATGTCTTAAAATAACACTCCATTCACATGGATTTCACCGTTAGTACATAGGCCAGTCAAGCTTTCTTTTCTTAAGCCTTCCCTCAAGAGCATGTAACTTGAAATAATAAATATGATTCAATTCCAAATATCATATTAATTTATTAAAATCATAATAACATGTCTCATAAACTCTTCATGAAGTCTAAAGCCTATGTTTCTCTTGCAAACTCCTCTCAAAGCTCATTTGTCTCATTCATGACTGTCTGCTAACTGTAAGAGGTATGTGCTAAAATAATTGAGCACTTCCACCTTAGGTATGACCTAAAGGATGATATATAAGGCTTTAAAAAAAATTAATTATGTTTTTTACCAAATTTTGAGTCTTGATTTGACCTTTAGATTCCTCAAAATGACAAACTCTCTCAAGAATGGTCCTTGGACGTTAGCTATGTGACTGCAATCTTCTTGTTTTTCAACTATATGAGTTATTTTTTAATCCTCTCATTCTTTCAACAAGGTGTATGAGTGATTAAAAAATGTTATGACTCTATATACATCATTCACAAAAAGAAATCCACTCCCTTCACTTGCCAACAATCCTTGACTTCAACCATTGTAATTAAGAGTTCCTCAAGGAAAACAAGTTGTATGATTCTTTTGACAATATGTATTCATTATTTTAGGGTTATTAATATGTTTATTAGGATCCTAACAATAATTTAAATATTCTTTAGTTTTTAGATAGGTTTGAACACTTCTTATATGTCTGCCAACAAACCAACATACCTTCTTTACTCATTATGCACATAATTGCAGTTAGAACATGTAGGTTGTCCTTTGAAGTGTCTTTTTGCCTTAGGTCTATAACACCTCAATTATCTTCAAAGGTTTGAAACTAACTATGAGCCTTTATTTGGTCAAAACGTTCTATTATGATACATAATCTCAAGTCCACCTTCTGCCTTAGTCAAAACTGAGTTTTGCTCCTTCTTAGTTATATAAAGTCGTTAAGATGGTTATAGTTGTCTATTTGATTGACATGATTTAGGATATTATCATCACATCCTTAAAATTTCTTTGAATCTTGAATGGCTCATTCTTTATCTCTCATGCTACACAAAATCTATCTCTTCTTTATGTTTAAAACTTGGAAAGACATCTTGATTGCATCTTGATATGAGTGTACTTTATGGTTCATTGTACCTTATATGAACTGTGGCAAGGAAATAAACATGGTGTATAGTGAGTGAGGTTTTTAGAGACTTCATGGTGTACATTGGAAACTTAAATCTCACTTCATTCATCATACATTATCCTCTATCTCCCACTTGTCTTGATGGTCTCTTAAGACGTTCTTTAAGACTATCTTAAAGCATCCCATACAATCAACGGTAGGTGAAGATTGGGATATTTACCTAACTTTAGATCTTTATTATATACCTTATTCATATTTTTACATCATTCCATCATCACTTTTTCTTGAGAATCTTTCTCTCTCCTAGATCGTACAACTCTCTTCATATGCTTGTAGATTATATATTTGCATTATTATGCATTCTTGAGCTCCGTATAACCTCTATATGTGTCGAAAAGAACTAAAAATGCCATTTAAAGCTGAATCATGTTCTTGATAATCTCTACAATCTTTAATTTTTCTACCATGATGCCCTGATGAAGAGAAAACTCAAAAAATTGACTGCCTACTTGGATGAAGGAGAGATAGTGAGTGCCTTGACTCCAAAGGGATGGTTAATGAAGGAGAGATGACCAAATTGAGAACCACTTACCATATCTAGAATCCCTCTAAGACTAATTTCTTTGGCCAAAATTTTAGACCTTGGTTTTATCTCTGATGGTCGTACCACCTGCAAACCTGAAGGGCTCTCACTATGTGCAAAGAAGCAAGATGAATTATGTGAACTGGTTTTGGGCCTATTTTGAATCTTTTTGCCTTTAATCTCTTCTATAATACCTATCATGTCCTCATATTCAAATTCTTAGACCCAACTGTATGGAAAGACCATACAATTATGTACTCCCTACATGAAAATAAATGAAAATGGCCTCTTTCTTACATATATTCCAAACTTAAAGCCTTGAAGTACCAATTTAGGGCAAGAGGAGGAATACCACGAGTCAAATATCTACAAGTGTTGAGTATTTTGACACCAATATATGGGTAAATTTGGCACGTGGGAGCCTTTTAGACCCAAACTAAGCTTTTGACTTGCATGAGGAGATGGTTCCAAAGTACAAAACTTTTGCATTAAGGTAATTTCAAGAATATGGAAGTATTTAAAGGGTTTTATGAATGGTTTAATAGCCTTTTAGGGTGTAATTTTATGATTTTAAAGCTAAAACCTACACTTTTGAGGAAAAAAACAAGGATTTACAAGGAGAAATGTCAATAAGTGTCATGGAGAGTAACTTATAGCTTCTTAAAAGTTCTTCATAAGGATTTTATGTATCTTGACCACCTTTCAAAACTTACAGACTATTTCATACCTTCCATACACTAAATCATGCTAAAGAATCTCATGACAAGATGAGAGTGAGATAAGACCATAATAAGACACTGAAACTCACTCCCTTCATATGATGGTTAAAGACATCAAGATGGTCAAACATATAACTAAAAGACCCAAGACAACTGAGACATGAAATTTTTTTAATGTATGGGTTGGCATCTGGCCTTGATAGGCCAAATTTCCAACATTTTTGGTGACTTGCAGTGGTTGACTAGCTTGCTAGTCAAGAGAACTCATTGAATTTTGAATATGACAATGAAAATTTGAATGATGACATGGCATGATGACTCTCTTGGACTTACCAAATAGACTTGTACTTTGAAAAACCTCTTTTGATTGCAAAAATAATAAGACACAAATGAAACAACATAAGAAACACACCTAATCTAAAAATTAAACACACCTAACGTAAGGAAACAAGAAAACAAGACAAGACAACAACAAACCAGTAAAATACTACTTGTGCTAATCACTTATTAAAACATGACAAACAACCTAAAACAACTAACCTAAATTTAAAAAATTTCCTCTAGGGTCAAATGGAAAACTAGATTGTCCACCACAAAACTTTGAAGTATGATTGCTACGTCTTGGTAGTTTCTTCTTGTAGATATGAGCATTTGTATGTTCAGGGCTTCTTGAGGAAGCAACCGAGCCTTTTAATTCCATTATTAGGTGCATGGATTGTACATGTGAGTCTAAGACCCAGTCACACTCCTCCAAAATTCTTCTTTCTTGCATCAATAATGCTAATTTTGCCTTATTCATGGACTGATGATGGTTTGTCATGTTCTCATGCAATGATTGTATTGGTAACTCAACTGAAATGTTTGGATTGGTGTCTTTATTATGCTCCATTTGAGGTAGTGGTTTGTCAAGGTCTTCAACTTCTTGCAAGCATGGCTGCAACATATCATTAATCTCTTCTTGATGAGAAGTAGTAGTGTTCTTTACAAGATCATCCTCAATCTTTGAACAAAAGCCCTTCAAGCCATCCCAAAAGGCCATTTCTTCATGATAACTTGAAAATACATAGAGTTCATTAGCTTTCTTACCCTTTGCTTGTGATAAATCATGTTGATCACACATTTCCAACCTTTTGATGGAGTCATATGAAGGTTCTTGATGTGTTGCACTTATTTCACCTTCATCTTCAATAGAAAATGGCATCTCATCTATCCAATCACGCTCCAACTCATCTTGTTTTGGTTTCTCTAAACTTGTATTGCCTTCTTGAAGCTCCAAAACATTGGTAGAATCTTCATGTAAAGCTCCAACCTGTTGTCCTATTTCATCATTCAAATCTGTCATCTTAAGCTCTTCAATCTCACTTAAGAAATCATGGTACAGTTGTTGCCAATGATCATCAACTTCAAGAATGTTCTCAATCTCAACTATGGTTCCATGTGAGTTGTCATCATGGTTGCCTCCTGGAGAAAGAGTTGTTTGTACCTCATCTTTATTAGTTGTTTCAAGTTCTTAAGAAACTTCTTCTTCTTACTTAAGTGAAACCTCTTGCAACTCATCCTCTTTTGCATTATGGAATATTGAATCATGCCTATCCTTGCCAAGTGGTGTCCCGATAATGATTTATTCTTCTTGATCACTCAAGTCACTCTTATTTTATGTCACTTTAGTTGAATGTTCTTCACTTACCTCACAAAGGAAAGGCTCTTTCTCAAAGAGTGGCATGGTAGACCCCTAGAAATACTCAAGAAGATGAGATAAATCCAATGGTGTTGTCATGGATGTTTGATTTTGTTCATAGGGTTGCTTCACTTTGATCACCTTCACCTCCTCTTTCTATTACATATTTGCTTTAATAGATTTCCATGAAGGAAAGACTTTAGGCTCTTGAGAAGAAAGGAGTAGAGGCTAAATGATCTCATGCTTGCTCTTGACTTCAAAATCTTGACTTATGTTTGACTACTACATTTTATTCCAAGTTGGAAAATTGGGTTTAGGAGCCTCTAGTACTGAAGGTATTGCAGCTTGGGGTATGACTGGGAAAACTTCTTATTGAGGTGGAATTGCAATCCATGTATAGTGGCATGGGGCAGCAGGAGGTAATGTCTTTTGAAATTGTTTAGCTAATTTTTCTTGTCTCAGGGGTAAAATTTCTTTAGCAATCATTTGACTTACCCTCTTCATCTCCTCAATCTCATCATGAAAATTTAGTGAGTTTTGGAAGGGTGGTTGATCTTGGAATTGATATGGCTCATATGGAGGATAACAAGGTTCATGTGGGTTATCATAGGGTTGGTATGAACCACCATATTATTGATATGGATTGTGGTAGGGTTGATAGGGGTGATGATGAGGTGGGTATAGATCATGTTGAAACTAGGACGGTGGATAGAATTTTTCATAAAGAGATGAATGACCAAAATCTACTCTATGGGCTGTCATAGCCTATCAAAAGATACATGAAAATAACTAAATTTATGAATAAGTGTTGTCCTTTACCTAAGAGATGATGACCATATGAGTACTTGAAACTATTTGTGAAGACCAAGATGCTACAAAATATGTACTCCAATGGTTGGATCTATGTCCCACCAAGCATGCCAAAACTATTAGTAACCCAAGTCACACCTTCCTGAAGAGATTTCTTAGATCTCCTTCAAACCTGGACTAACATTGGAATGATCTATAGGTGTGGGATACATGTACTTAGACTAGACCTCTAGATTATAAGGCTAACTCCTCTTATGTATCAACTTTGCTTAGTTTACCAAAACCTACTTTATTTTGGGTGTGAAAATGGGTAGAAAGATTACTGAAAGGGAAATATATGTTATTGATGGTGATGCACTTGTATTTCTTGTTTATCCACTCAATTTGAACTCATACAACATTAGAAAGCAATGCAAATCATTGAATTCTACAACTCCAAAGGATTTTTATGAAACAATATTTCACATAGAGGTTTCATTAAGTGATCAAATCATGAGGGCAATGATGGAAGGCTTGATACAAGGAACTAACCAATCAATATATCCATTGTTAGCTTAGTTACTCGACATCAAACATTGTATATGACTTGCATAATATGACATACTAGTAACTAGGCGAGATTAAGACCTGCAAAGGGAGAAAATACCACCACATGTGCAAATCAACCCAACATTATCACACTAGACCTGTATAAAGGAATTTAAAAATATTCATTTTATTCACTTAAGAGGTTTTCAAAGCTTGATCTTGGTAGAGTTTCATCATGCTCAAGAGAGGGATCATGAAAATAGGCCTGAAAGCCTGAATATATAGAAGATGAGAAGAGAACAAGCCAATGTGGCATAGAGGATAAAATAAGAGGTTATCTAATCCTTAAATCAAGTATAGTTTTCACCTACAACTAGTACAAATAGTCCTTAAGATATCTCTTCATGCTTGATAATGTGCATGAGCTCTTTTTGGCATTGAAAACAAGGTGGTGGGACCTCTTTAACTTGTTGAAACTTCTTTTATAGCATGCTATGTCATTATTTGGTAAATATATCCAATTGAAATGAGATTAATTTAATTTAATGTCCTTCTTTCATGAAGACTTGAAACATCCACTGATTGCTAGTCAATTATCAGTTAACTCATGGTAATGATCAGCTAAGCATGAATTAACACTTGAAGACTAGTTGGCTCACTCTTTAGCTCTTTTATGCATGAATTAGCACTTGAATCCCATATATGTAGTGTGATTAATCCTCAAAAGTCAATTAAACATGTGAATACTCCATGTCAACTCTCAATAAAAGCTTTCAATGTTATTTTCATCTTCACTTGATTGACCAAATAGGTCTATTATGCCAATTAGGCCTAGAGGCCTAACTTATTGAACTTGAATATTTAAAACTTGTATGAAACCATTATAAACTAAAATTATGGTGAATTTAATACATGAATGAATGCCTCACATCATGAAATAGGTCCTCCTGGGCAATCAACACCTATAAATTGGTCAAACTAGTTGACTAGGTGAGCTTATCCTTCAAATCTGTAGACTGGTTATTTTGAATGAGATCTCAAGGGAATTTATAAGCATGGTTTTGATCATATGATGGATTTAGTATGAGGAAAAAGTGTCAAACATCACTCTCCATTTATTGGAATTCATTAAAATGCCATGTACCTCTATTTTCTACACTTTTTCTTCAAAAAAACCTATTTTATGCCATGTTTGTATAGTTCCATACATCACAGTACCATGTAAAGGACCTTATCTAAGTTTATTTAATGTTTCAAGATGTTTTAGGATGATTCATGAGGTTTTGATTACAATAAATTTGACTTTTCTCAAAACTGGTCTGTAGGAGGGTTTTGGAGGTGAACCTTCTTAACAATGGTTCATAAAGTAAAGACCTCCAAACCAAAACTTATTTCCATGAATATTTAGTTCATACACCCCTTAAAATTTCTTGATAATAATGGGTTCCCATGCAAAATGTGTGAAAATATACGTTAAAAAGTTTGCTTTTAGGGTTTCGCTTGCATTCTGGACATGCTTATACTCTTAGCAATGGTTTATAAACCTTAGCCCCTCAACCAACCTCAATCCTTCATGGTTCTAATTTGATATGGATCCTCAAATAATTCTAAGATCATTTGGCCAAACTCCCCTTTTGGTGAAAGATATGAGCACCTAAATAGGCAGCTCGAACTAAGTGTGTGGGTTGTAGTAGTTTGAATTACTCCCTGAGACCAAAAATGGCTGCTCTATTATTCTCCCCTAATTTAATTATCTCATCCAGGACCTGTACCATCTCATTACACCTTCTCATGGTGTCATCTTTGCTTTGGAAGGTATGAAAGTGCCTTTTGGTGTTATAGGCCTTAAGATTGGTTTTTAGGCCTGATTTGCCAAATCTAAGTTTCAGGGTCCAAGGTGATTATAGTTGATTTAGGGCTGAAAAAACATCATGAAACCTTCATTAATACCTCTTTTAAACTTGTATTGTCATCTTCAAATGACTAAACTTCAACTTTGGTCTTCATGGTCTCTTAAAATTGCATGTGTGTGTATGATAACAATAGAGGTCTAAAAACTTGTTCCTTCTTTCATGAGCAAAGTTTAAGGATTTTTAAACCTCTTAAAACATGTTATTGGAGTGATAAAACTTTTTTTTCAAAGTCTTAGGGTCTCCTTATGTTCTATATGCCTTGATTCCTCTAGCCTAGGGTTTATTACAAACATGGCTTGTCAAACCCTTATGGCTGGGTTTTAGTGACTTTCTTCTAAATTCCTAAGATTCTCACCATCATGATATGTTTCAATGTCATTCTCATACCTTTATAACCTTACTATCACATGCCTAATGTTTTCAAACAACACTCCATTCACATGGATTTCACCGTTAGTACATAGGCCAATCAAGCTTTATTTTCTTAAACCTACCCTCAAGGGCATCTAACTTGAAATCTTGAGTATGATTCAATTCCAAAAATCATATTAAGTTATTAACATCATCATATCATGTGTCATAAACTTTTCATGAAATCTAAACGCTCTGTTGCTCTTGAAAACTCCTCTCAAAAGCTCATTTATCTCATTCACGACTGTCTGTTGACTTCAAGAGGTCTATGTTAAAATAGTGAGCACTTCCACCTCTGGTATGACATTTAAGATGGCATGGAAGGAATGAAAAAGTTTTAATGATGTTTTGTACCAAATATAGTCTTGATTTAACTTGTAGATGCCTCAAAATGACAAACTCTCTCAAGAATGGTCCTTGGGCATTGACTGTGTGATTGCAATCTTGTTATTTTTCAACTATATCAGCTATGTTTTGATCCTCTCATGCTTTCAAAAAGTTTTATGAGTGCTTAAGTAATGTTATGACTCTATATACATCATTCACAAAATAAACTCCACTCCCTTCACTTGCCAATAATCCTTGACTTCAACCATTGCAATTGAGAGCTCCTCAAGGAAAATAGGTTGTATGATTCTTTTTACTATGTGTATTCATGATTTTAGGGTTAATCATATGTTTATTAGGCTCCTAACAGTCATTTAAATATGCTTTAGGTTTTATATAGGTTTGAACACTTCTTATATGTCTATGAACTAACCAACATGCCTTCCTTACTCTTTATGCATAGAATTGCAGTTAAAACCTCTAGGTTGTTCTTTGAGTGTCTACCTGCTTTAGGTCTATAACACCTCAATTATCTTCAAGGGTTTGAAACTAACTGTGAGCCTTTATTTGGTCTAAACATTCCATTATGATCATAATCTCAATTCCACCTTCTGCCTTAGTCAAAACTAAGTTTTGCTCTTTCTTAGCTATACAAAGTCACTAAGATGGTTATAGCTATCTATTTGATTGGCATGCTTTAGCATATTATCATCACATCCTTAAACTTTATTTGACTCTTGAATGGCTCATTCTTCAGCTCTCATTCTACACAAACTCTATCTCCTCTTTATGTTTAAAACTTGGAAAGACAACTTGACTGCATCTTGATACGACTGTACTTGATGGTTTACGGTACCTTGTATGGATCATGGCAAAGAAAAAATCTTGGTGTAAGGTGAGTGAGATTTGGAGATATTTCATGGTGTCCATTGGAAACTTAAATCTCACTTCATTCATTATACATTATCCTTTATCTCCCACTTGTCTTGATGGTCTCTTAAGAAGCTCCTTAAGACTATCTTGAAGCATCCCATATAGTCAGGTGTAGGTGAAGATTGGGATGTTAACCTGACTATAGATCTTTCTTGGATCTCTTCTTCATCCTTTGATCTCATTCCATCATCACTTGTTCTTGAGAATCTTTCTCTCTTGGACCATACAACTCTCTTCATATGCTTGTAGACTGTAGATTTGCATTTGTGTGCCTTATTGAGCTTTGTATGACCTATACACATGTGGAAAAGAACTAAAAAATGCCATTTAAATGTGAATCATGTTCCTAAGAAGTTATAAAATCTTGAATTTGTCTACCATGATGCCCTGATGAAGAGAAAACTCAAAAAATTGACTACCTACTTGGAGGAAGGAGAGATAGTGAGTACCTTGAATTCAAAGGGATGGTTCACGAATGCTAGGGGACCAAATTGAGAACCAATTACCATAGCTAGAATCCCTCTGAGACTAATTTCTCTAGCCAAAATTTCAAACTTTGGTTTTCTCTCTCATGGTCTTACCACCTACAAACTGAAGGGCTCTCACTATGTGCAAAGAAGCAAGATGAAGTATGTGAATTGGTATTGGGCCTATTTTGAATCATTTTGCCTTTAATATATTTTAGAAGACTTATCATGTCCTTGTATTAAAATTATTGGACTCGATTATATGAAAAAGTTGTACAATTTTGTACTCCCTGCATGAAAATAGATGAAAATGGCCTCTTTCTTGCGTATCTTCCAAACTTAAAGCCTTGAAGCACCAATGTAGGGAAATAAGAGGAATACCATGAGTCAAAGAGCTAATTAAATAAGTGTTAAGTATTTTGACACCAATATATGGGCAAATTTGGCACGTGGGATCCTTTTAGACCCAAACTAAGCTTTTGACTTGCATGAGGAGATGGTTCCAAAGTACAAAACTTTTGAATTAAGGTAATTTCAAGAATATGGAAGTATTTCAAAGGTTTTGTGAAAGGTTTAATAGCCTTTTGGGGTGTAATTTTATGATTTTAAATCTAAAACCTTCACTTTTAAGTCAAAAAACAAGGTTTTATAAAGAGAAATGTCAATAAGTGTCATAGAGAGTAACTTATAGCTTCTTAAAAGTTCTTCATAAGGCTTTTATGTATCTTGACCAGCGTTCAAATCTTATAGATTATTTGATACCTTCCATACACTAAATTATGCTAAAAAATCTCATGACAATCTGAGAGTGAGACAAGACCATGATAAGACACTGAAACTCACTCCCTTCATATGATGGTTAAAGACATAAAGATGGTTAAACATATGACTAAAAGACCCAAGACAATTGAGACATGAAACGTTTTTATTGTAGGGGTTGGCATTTGGCCTTGATAGGCCAAATTACTTACATCGACCTCATTCATAAGTGGTGATTTGGATGCACATATCCTGAATTAGTCCCATAGAGATCATGAGTTGAGACCTTTGAGCATGGTGTTCACTACAAAATGCTAAATACCTCAATATTTTGTGACTAGGGATCTTAATCGATTCATCCTGAGGCTTTAAAACCATGTACTAAAGGTAGAACAATGAGTCAACGCACTCAGTTATGCACTAAAATAAACTGTTGTAACATGGTGGGTTGTGCACAAAAACATAGATATGCATTGGGAAGACACCTATGAAATCTTGCATGCAAGGTTTCAGCTACGAACTAGTATTAAAGCAAAATGGCCCTTCTTTCAAGAGGGCCAATACCTTAAACTGCACATTTATTAGTGTGTAGACATATGGACTACACAGGGAGTAGAGACTTGATATTGGGTACACAAGTTTAGTCATATGCTTGCACCTCTTCTAATAGCCTAGTACATGTATCAAGAGTGTAGAAGATAAACCAAACACTGGCCACAACTTCAGTAGGATTTTATCCAAACTTTTGTATGTGAAGATGATAATTCTTTAGTACATAATGCCCTACAAAAGACTTTAGTACAGAATGCCCTAAAAAATATCAAAAAAAATATGTCATGGACGTGCAAAAAATTTAACAAATGTTACTGAATCATTTTCTCATCATGAAGTTACATAGGATCCATATTTTACACTACATGATTACAAATCTAATAAAAAAGAACAACTCCAGATTCAACCCTATAACAGAATAAACATTGATTTGACAGAGTCCAATGACAGTGATAGTGATGGGGATCTTGATTTAGAAGGGTTATTTGAACCACAACGTGAAGAGGAGCCTAAACTAGTATAAAGTGTAAAGTAGGTAGAAGAAGTGAAGTTATGTAGCATTGGCATCCTACAATGGGAAGGCAAATACATTTTACAAGATACGATGCCAAGTAGATCAAACAAAATATATCAGGACCCATTGTAGAAGATGCAAGGAAATATTAGGACAAAAGTAACCCCTAAGCTTGCATCAATGGGAGATTATTGGGGAGAAGAACAAATTTCCAAAGACCTACAATTGTTAAGAGACTACTAGGATGTGTTTCCAAGTAAATTTTCAAAGGTCAAAGGCGTAGATCCATCCTTGGGTGAGATGCACATTGAGCTAAAGGAATGTGTGTAGTTGATTAAAAAATGACCATACAGACTCAATCCTAACATGAAAACTAAAGTAAAGGCTGAATTGGATTGAATGCAAGAAGCTGGAATTATTTATCTAGTTGAGAAGGCAGAATGGGTGAGCCCCATGGTTGTACAACCTAAGAAGATGAGAGAAATATGGGTATGTGGGGATTACTGCACACTCAATGCACCTGCATCAATGATTCATTTTCTATCCCTTTTACTGATGAAGTACTTGAATATATTATTGGACATGTGGTATATTCCTTTATAGATAGGTTTAGTGGGTACCACCAAATTCCAATTGCCAAAGAAGATTAGGGCAAAACTACCTTTGCTACTGAATGGGGGTCATTTGCATATAAGGTAATGCCATTTGGTTTAAATAACACACTTGTTATATTTTTTAGAGATGTGGTAAATGCATTTAAATACTTCATTCATGATTTCCTAGAGGTGTATCTAGATGATTGGTCAGTATTTTATCTATTTAAAGAGCACTTGTCGAAGCTTAGATTGATGTTAGAGTGATGCAAGGCTTTGCACATCACCTTAAATTTAAAAAAATGTTTATTCTTCACACCGTTTTGTCTTGCTGGGTCACGTAGTATGCAATGATGGAATCCTAATTGATCCAGCTAAAATTATTATTATAGTAGGAATGCCACCTCCTACAAACTCCACTGAAGTGCACACCTTTCTGGGTCATACTGGCTATTATAAGAAATTCATAAAAAGATATGCAACTATATCAACAACCATCAAAAAGCTACTGAGCAAAGACACTAAATTTAAATGGACACTTGAGTGTCAAATAACATTTATTGAGCTAAAGTAGAGGTTCTAGTAACAACACCCATCTTGGTATTTCCTGACTAGAAAAAGCCATTTCATGTACATGTCAATGCTTCAAGCACTACAATAGGAGTCATCTTAGCGTAACCAAGCGAAGTCGGGCTAGACCATCCAATACATTTTGCAAGTAGGAAACTCTATATTGTGGAAAATAATTACACAACCACTAAGAGAGAAGCACTCATCATGGTGTTTGCATTATAAAAATTCATGCATTACTTATTGGATACTCCTTTTGAATTCTTCACAGACCACCGACCATTGCAATACCTGGTCAATAACTTAATACTAAGGGGGAGGATCTCCAAGTGGTTGATGTTCTTCTAAGAATTCCAATTCTGAATTAATGTGAAACTAGGATGGGGGAATGTGGGGCCGGATCATCTCAATAGACTATGCAATGGGGAAGAACCAGAGGAATTTAAAGATGAATCTCCTAATGTGCATATATTTAAAAATGATATAGTTTCAGATAACATGGAGGACATCATGAACTTCTTGGAATAAGGAACTTTTCCTGCACATTATATAGAGAGGGATAAGAAATATATGGTTACCAGAGTTATACCATATAGCCTCATTAATGGTTTTTTGTACAAGCTGGGTAAAGATGATGTACTGCACAGGGTAGCTCTAGAACATGAGCTACCCCAATTATTGCAAGAATCTCACCAAGGCATTGCAGGAGGACACTTCATAGGAAATGCTACTGTCAAGAAAATACTTTAGAGTGGTTTATGGTGGTTTACACTTTTTTAGGATGTGCATAGAGTTGTTAAATATTGTGACATCTATCAATGAATGGGTAAGCCTAATCAGAGAGATGAAATGCCTTTGGTTCCTATGATTATAGAACAACCTTTCAAATAATGAGAAATTGATTTTTTTGGATCTAGAGCTCCCTCGAGTAAGCATAGTCATGCCAGATACATTATCATGGAAACTGACTATTTCATAAAATGGGTAGAAGTTACTGCAACTCTAAGATGTGGTGTGAAGGATGCTGCCAAGTTCTTATATGAAAACATTATCACATAGTTCCGATGTCTAGTTAAGCTAGTAAGCGATAAAGGCACACACTTTCTAAATAATACTATTAAGACTCTCACAGAATAATTCATGATATCACACCATAAAAGTACAACTTACCATCTACAGGCTAATGGATAGGTAGAAACATCAAATAAAATTTTGGGTAAGATGTTGACAAAAATTTGCAATGTCTAGAGAGATGATTGGGAGGATCACACAATTTTATGGGCCTATTTCACACATTACAAGCAATCCTCTAGATTCATTCCCTTTCAAATAATACATGGCATCGAGGCAGTAATGCCTATGGAGTACATTGTACCTAGTCTGCACATTGTAATAATCATGAGGTTAGGAGATCAAGACTCATTAAGGGCATGATTGCTCGACTTTACTAAGATGGAATAAGACAAGGTAAGAGAAAAGTGGACCATATAAATCAATAAATAAATTTATAAAGCATGGCATGATCGTAATCTATGATCTAAGCAATTCTACCTAAATCAAACTATATTGCTTTATGAGAGTAGATTTAAAGCATTCCCAAGAAAGTTGTGCATATGATGGAAATGACCATATATCGTTCACGAAGTATCACCATAGGGTACCACAATGATAAAATATTTACAAAGAACCATTTTACCAGGGTGAATCAATGGCTATAGACTTAAGCCATATCATTTTTAATCTCTATCATGCTGCTAAAAATTGAGTGGGTACTAAGTAACACCATGTAGTTAGGATTTTATTTAATGTTGTTTGTTTTTCTATTTTGTTTTGTAGGTTAGAATGTTTATTAGTATTCTTATTATCGTGCAATACATTGTAACCATTATAACCAGATCTCATCACAGGATACAACCACCTGGCTGAGATAGCTCACCCAGGATAGCTGGCCACCACTACACCAAGTTTGGTAATTAAGTCTAGAAAAGTAGTCAAAAGATAGGTATGGTAGATGGAAGGCCAATGATCAGGTCAGATCGTTAATAACATAGTATCTCAAAATATTTTAATAGTTTCAAAGTAGATTTGCCAATAACATGACAAGTGGGTGCTTACAATGGATTGATTAACTGAAGGGACATCTACTCACCAAAAATAATTGTGAGAGTTAAAGCATACAACCTAGGCACCAAACATCTTTGTCAAGATGATTTATAGCATCTAATATTAATTACAAATAGAACATTCATGTGCATGTAATTATTGCATTTAAAAAAGGCGATAACATGATTTTGGGCACCAAACAACTATAAAATAAAGGGATATAGACAACAGGCAGACATTACATTCTCTAACTAGCATAAATTTTTTAACATCGGCCTTTCGATAGTCTATTTGCAAATTGATCTTGCACGAGAGTGCACTTCCTTAGAATAATCATCAACTTTGTTTATTCATCCAACCATGGACAAAGGTCAACTATTGTTCCCACTATCCAATGTTTAAAAGGAGGAAATGGGAATAGGGTTAGGGCTCTAACAAACAAATTACAGTGATTTAGAACCCTTTGATTTCATTGATGAAACAATAGTTACTTTGTTTGCTCTAGAACCCAACTAACAACACAACTAGGAACTTTAACACCACAACATCCACTCTGTGGTTCTAACATTGAAAGGTTGCTCAAGTTGCCTACCTTTGGCCAGTTAGACAAAGTCATGATGAAATTATTGAGTCAGTACATTCAAGGTATTATTCATCTAGGTCGAGTTGGATCAATGCAATATAAGTCTACAACATCACCACTTCATTTAGATATCAGAGAATAATACACCATTAGGGTAGGAAGAGTAATTCCTATTGATTCAATTATGGATGCTTCACTACACACCATGGTCCAGTGTATTACTAAGAGGTTTTGACAAACCATAAAGCATGAAAAGCAAACAACAAAAGGTGTAATTGACATTGATTATCGAATGATGGAGCTACACAAAGATTTCAATTGGCTTGAATTCTTGGCCATCGAGCTCACCACTAATATTGAAAAGGTACTTGTAGGAACTACACAAACCTTTCAATATCAATTATTGGTCCTATTATTGTGTTTCACTCAGTGGAAGCCTCCCTTAGGGCCAATAAATATCACCGTTGATTTTTGGTCAGGGAATGCCTTCGCAAGCATTACATAGACCAAAATTAGTCAATAGTATGAATAATTGGGGTGGTTTGATGCATGGTGGCTAGAATACCTCGCGCTAATTTAATCACATCCTAGGATTCTATAGGATGTCATGCAGTATCTGGGTCAACATGCATCCATTACCAAACTACACAATGGCATACAAGTAAAGGTACATGAGTTGGATAACCCCATTATCACTCTGAAGTCATTTTCATTTTAATGGTT
The DNA here is from genome assembly GCA_037957365.1 of Torreya grandis. NCBI lineage: Eukaryota > Viridiplantae > Streptophyta > Pinopsida > Cupressales > Taxaceae > Torreya > Torreya grandis. The sequence goes on from JARHVA010001886.1 coordinate 1,059,958, forward strand.
GAAGTAAAAGTTAAGGTCTATCAATAAAAAACCTTAGCTGCTAGGTTTGTACCTCCATTGCAAACCATTACTCTACAAGCCCAACAATAATAGGCAAAGCAAGTACCTACACAACAACTTGTATAGTCAGTACAACCACAAGCTTCAACATAACCAAAGAAAGGAAAGAGGAAAGTACCTACGTGTAGAGCCTCACGACCTATGCCAAAGAAACAAACTTGATAGGTGAAGTCATGGCTTGAACACCCCATGGTTCCATGAATAGTCACCTAGTGTGACCTACCTGAGATGGGGGTGGAAGAAAAAGAAGTGCTTCAATCAATGCAGAAGAGGAAAAATAGTTCTTCTTTTGGAAATTAATGCACACTTACAATGTGCACAACTAGGTAAGGCAAGACATGTGGGTTGATATCACTCAACCATCTATTTTTATTGTTGTTGACACTGTAAGACAGGAAGTAGCTCAATAAAAAATAGAAGCTAAAATATTTTCAATAAAACCAACTGTGAGATCATCTACTACACATGTTATAGACTTACCTGCAGAAGATAACCCCACACAAAGCTTATTTAGGCAACCACACACACATCCATCTAAGAAGTCCTCACAAATAGTATGGGAAAGGATGGTTTTTTTTTGGCGTACATGTAAAATAAAGTACTGCACATCCAACTCAACAACCTCAACCTTAGGGAGCAAGGAAATAAGGAAGACACTCAAGCCTCTAGCCAAATTCAAAAGAAAGAATATGGTACAAAAATAACAATTGAGTGCAATAAAATCCTCTAAATAGATTGAGTCAGATGATAGCACCTAGGAAGAAATAGAAACCATAGATATGGCCATGCATGACAAAGAGGAGGAACAACAACACGAGCAGGACACACTTGAGCCTGAGGTGAGACAACAAGAACAAAACATAGAGGAATCACAAAAAAAAGCAGTCGTACTACCATCAATATCACGATAAACTGCATAGAGTCCATAGCCAAAGTAACAAGATGTAGTCATGTAGTAATAAAAGAAAGTTGAAAAAACAAAGGCTATACAAAAGCAAGCTGAGGAAGTGTTAGGGTATGGAGCTAAAAGCTTCAACTGTTTGCAGACACAAAGAAGAGGATGCTGAAGAACCAGAAGAACCAGCGTCAGCAGCATGACCGACGTCGGTCACAGACAGTGGAGAAGGAAACCGGCGACGGCAGAGAGTCAGTCGACGTCGGTAGCACCAGGCAAGCAGGGACCGGCGTCGGTCGCCTGTGCGTTCCAGAACTGTTGTTAACGAACAGTCAGTTAAGTGAAGTGAGTGTTTGCATGTCAAAGGACTAATTTAAGTCACGAGCTGCGTGTCTAATTATTGTAGTTAGATTTCTATTTTTGTAACCATGGGATTCTATTTAAAGACCCATGAGGCATGTATTGTAATTGATCAAGAAGGCAAGTAAAGCATTGAAGCAAGCAAGGTCAAGGAGATCTACAGGTGTAAGGTCAAGGAGATCTACAGGTGTAAGGTCAAGGAGATCAACTGAAGCATTCAAGGAGGGGTAATAACTCAGGCTATAGAGTTGTTGTGTTGAGCAAGAGAGAGAGGGAAGAAGGTCTTGAGGTGTGGCAAGCCTTTGAGGTGGAGGAAGAAGTGGCATCTTCCTTATTGTATTTTCTTCTAGTAATATCTAATACAAGAGTGTGTATTGTCTCTCAAATTCTTTGTTGTCTCAAGTTTCTAGTTACTTTATCATTCTGGTATAATTCCGTGTTTAATTGCTTATAATAAAGTAATCAATTGTGCTTCCGTTGGATAAGGGGTCTCCTAACAGGAAGCTGAAGCCAAAAAGAAGAAAGTTGATGAAGCTGAAGTTGTACACAAGCAGGCTGAAGAAGTAGAGACAAAGAAGAAATAACACGAAGAAGAGCAAAGGTGACAACAAGAAGCACAAGCTGCGCAACATAAATAAAAGGAACAAGAAGCCAAGGAAAAATTTGAAGCTAAATCCAAGGCTAAGGCTGAAGCAAAAGCTAAGGCCAAGGCTGACATAGAGGCCAAAGCCAAAACCCAAGCTGAAGCACAAATAAAGGCCGTAGAAGAAGCTAAAGTAGAAAATAAGGCCAAAGTAGAGGCAACCACCAAGGATAAGGAGTTTACGGATGCATAAGGCCAAACCAAGGTAGCATCCACCAATCAAACTAAGGGCACTAAAGAAGTAGTGCAACTTCTTAGTTAGTGGCTATGGGATGTCCCTAATACATCCACTTAGTGAACTACCTTCTTGCTTTTACGTTATCAGTTCACACTAGCTCCTACAACATTCACCATTACTTCCATGACACTTGTCACCACTATGATGGAAAAATTGCTAGATGTAACCCAACTATCATTCTCCAAATAAATTGAAGGAGCAACCATTTTATAGGAATCAATTGCTCAGAGGGCTTCAGATTGGGAGCAATAAGCTCTAAGGTTGTGAGATGAAAAGGCTGAAGTAGAGGAAACACTAACAAATGTGAGGTAGATAATCAATAACGCTTGCCCCACCTTAGTTCTACAAGTTTTAGGTGATCAAATTATGTCAAAAGATAAACAATTCATAACACTATTGACAGAGCTTACAAAGAGTTGGGGAGCTGCACAAAAAGTTTTGGCATTACCCACACAAGGATAAGCCCTCAGGTCAAAAATAGAGACTGTGTGCCAACTACTTGAGGAATGCAAGCAAATCTTAGACATTACTACAACACAAACCAAAAAGCTAGCTCGAAATATGCTCAATTAGAAACAACATTTGAATCAATCTCTGACTACTGTGCAACCTAAATTTACTACTACTGATAAAGCTAAAGCTGTGTTAGAGGATCAAATGGTAACTGCAGAAAAGATGAGCAGTGCCCTTAAACAAATGTTAAATTCATGAGATGCTACTATGAAGAAGCTGTAAGTACGACATCATGAAATAATGCACAACACTTTCATAGTTATTCAAACCCAAAGGACAACAGACAGATTGGATGAGCTCATCTTGGATATGTAGTAGAAACAATCTAATGCCAAGGCATTGCTTACAATCACAAGAGATGAAGACTTGTAGAACATGATGATGATCCAAGTACCACTACACATTCTCCTTGCAATGGTACATGAAGTACTTACTGATTAGAAAATACTCAAGTAAGATCTAGCTCAAATCGATCCAGTAATTGCAAAAATAGCAGTTGAGCCCCAATTCATTCCTCATCAACAACTTCTACAAATCATACAAGAAAGGGAGATCAAGGCACATGGACAATCTTCACATACACCCTTAACGGTGGATACATCAAGGGTTATTGGGATAATAGCTACTCAACAACAACAATCTCTACATACCTCTAACGAACCATCCACTCAACCATAACAATAAGGTTTGCGATCTATAATTTTGCAACATCCAATAGATTCACATTTTTGCTAGATAGTCTAAACATTAGGAGTGAGACCAAATTGGTTGAAAACCCATAAAGGGAAATTGCCTAGTTAGGTTAGTCTATTAAAATCCCAAAAGGGCGGTAGGCTAGCATGCTACTTAGTTGAAAACTTGGAAGGGTAGATAAATAATGCACAAAGGGTGAAAACTAGCAAACGATACCTAGAATGATTACTGTGACTTTTGTTTAGGACTTATCTTTCTAGTTCAATTTAGCTCAACTTGCACCTTTGTCTCAGGATGAGACAAATAATTAAGTCTGGAAAAGTGTTGGACATAGAATAGAGCTTGCTAAAATTGCAAAGTATATAAGATAAACATGCTTGAAGTGTTTGATTTTGTCTTTTATGTAGTTTTGTACTTATTTGGCCTTAAGAGTATAATCAGATAATTGGAGAGTGTGAAGAGTCTTTCATTTTGTTTCTCGAAAGGTTAGAAGGTGAAGAGACATCAAGATTGTAAAAGGCTATAAATAGTACTTTGATGTAATAGAATTCGGTTCGATGTGTTGATAAAGATTAATAGAAATTATCCTGTTATGGTTTTCCCTTATTATCTTTTATGTATGGTGTATGCGCAGTTGAGTACTCTATTTTGCATTATTCTATAATCTTATGCAATATAAATTATGGTCATGTTCCAATATATAGATGGTGCAACTTGATTTTTGGTCTAATTCAAGATGTTGTATGTGGTTTGTACGATTTTTCATCTCTCTTTCATCTATTATACTCTCCATTGCATAAGTTATCCTTGTAATTAGCATGTTGTGGTGAAACTCTAAGAGTTTCTGCTAACACTTCTATATGCTACATAGTTCCATTCACAGATTATATAATTGTCTTATCCTTTCGAGGTGAGGTAAATACCAGTTCTTATCTTTCCCTCACCTCAAAGGGGGTGTATATTAGTGGGTCATGTTGTAAAGACACGTTCTCCACACTTGGCACAACTTTCAGATTGAGTGGAGGCATGCTTTGGAAGCATGTTTTCCACACTTATTTAATATGTGGTACTTATATTAGTTGTCAAATTCAATGGGAGCATGTCATATGGGTATGGCTTCCTTACATTCACAATTCTCATATTTAGTGGAGGCATGTTCTCCACACCTATTCAATATTCAACATCTCCAAATTACAATGGGGACATGTTTTGGAAATATGTTCTCCATAATGGTACTTATATCAATTTTCAAATTTCTCCATATATAGTGGGGCCATGCTTTGGAAACATGTTATCCACACTTACACAATTTTATAAATTGTCCAAAGCACACAATTATATGATTTAGACTCATAATTGTGTCATGATTCTATACATTGGTACCATTGTTATACACAATTTCAACATGAGACATATCTAAGGTGCAAATGTTATGCAATTTATGCTTAATTTTGTAAAATCCAAATCAATTATAGATTATAAAAGTCTTTTACGTACTGATATATTAGTCAGCGTTTTATGAACTATATTGAGCCAATCTACTAAAATAGTTGGTTCACCTTCTTAGTATGGTTAAGGTGATCAAATCACTCAATCTCACCACATTTTTTGGTTGTACTTGATAGTATCATCTAGCCTCACTAGTTTGATATTGTAGGTGATTTAGTTCACTCACACTCACCAGATTATAAGTATCATTGGATTGTATGGTTGAGCTAATCTCAATTACTAGGTGGTAACTCACTTTTACTTCAAAGTTAGGGGCATGTGCCTTCCAATCTCTCTCTCTCTATCTCCTTAGATATGTGCAATTCAATATTTATCTATATTTGTCCTAATATCAGTTTTAGTGACTTATAATGATACATATTTTTCAAATCAACTTGTCAATAGGCAAAGTGGTTACATCCACACACAAGTGTACTCATAAACCTTACTATTTTAATTTTAATATATTTCAAGTACTTTCAATTCCATATTATATGTATTGATTATATACTGTAACATGCTTTTGGTTGTAGGTCAGTCTCTAGCAAAGCACTCAAGTTGGGCACATGTAAAGATAAGGTGTGTTATATACACCCAGGTGCACATTATTCTCCTTTAAACTAACAATCTCATTACTTGATTAAAAGGGGGCAAATGTAGATGATATTTATGGATTATATAACACCTCAGTCTTGTACACTTAGAAAACTCAAAACTTGATTGTTCTTTTTAGTTCTAGACCTTTCTTGCTCTCACAAGTCTCATATCTAATTTATCTTATGCCCCTTGGCCTATCTATTAGTCCAACCAGTCTTATGTTGATGACCTAGGCCTTCTATCTTTCCCAAAATGCTTAAAATATACTTATCTTCCACTCTTGCAAGTTCTAAGTCTATACCTACTTTCTTGCTCCCTAGACACTAACATCCAAGACATACACTAGCATCGACGTTAGTGTCTTGACCTGATACAAGTGTCTAGTGCCCTAAAGTCAAATATTTTACAAATGAAACATATCCTAATGGTTGGCTTAAATGCTTAATTGTGAGTTACCTATCCAAAAATATTGATATAAATACAAGATCAACCCTCGTTCATTCCTCACCTAAAAAATACCAAGAGAGACAAAGAAAACTTATCAAAATCAATCTATCAAGCATTCAATTAAACAAAGCTTTCCTATTTCTATACCAGTCATAGGTACAATACATCTACAGGTCTGAAGTACTAAAGGAGTAGTCAAAGAGCCCAATTTGCCAAGTTACAAGTTTGGTCACTCTTGTACTTGCTTTGCATATATTGCACGATTCACACATAAGTCAACGTGTAGGGGATAACAACATTAATATGAGGCCCTATTTAGGGTATTGGCTTTGTAGGCAACACTCACTAAAAAACGGGTCTTTGGGGTTAGCTCGACATCGTGTGCAGTCACCATAAATATGAAGAACTAGGGTTTTACAAATTTATGAGGAGTGACAATCCGTGACTCATATCTGAATGCCCTAGAGTGAAGGTGAAGTCAAACCTAGAAGCATCCAGGTGGTCACATCCTTCCCTGATAGGTATTCCATATAAGACACTTACATCCAACTTAGACAATAACGTCAATGCAACCATCCCAAACCGATGTTGGTGTCCAAATCTCCAAAAGCATCAGATCCAAAATCTGATGACTATTCTAGAATCATCTTCCAGTTTGCTTTCTGCATGTTCTATATTTAGTCTATTCTCAACATAAGAAATTAAGTGTATGTTTATATATGAGTTTAACACCCAATTACCCTGCTGCAAATTTGATTATCACCTTTGTGCATTATCATTTCTATATTCTTAACCCTATATACTCCAAAGTAGTATTCCTACACCCATTTTAGGGTTAAACAGTACCAACATAAATTATAAATAAGGATCTTATGCCAACTCTAGATGCCTACACCTATGTCCTAGTCAGTCTGTGTGAATTGTTTCCTTAACTTATGGATCCTTTATACCTAGAGTGTTGGCTCATGTGTAGGTGTGCCTTAAAAGAGTTTATATATACAAAGGTACCCTTAGTCATTAATGAATATAACATTCACATTCAAGCCTTTTATAAGCCGAGTCTCTCAAGCCTATTTTATTAAGCTTCATAAAGAGAACGTCACCATTATTTGTCAGGAATCTTGCATATAGAGCCAGCATTATTTTTGCATATAGAGTCAACATTATTTCTACATCTTTTTAAAGTCTTGTGCCATCGATTATCTGTAGCAAAAGAAGGTTTGGACGAATATTCATGTAGTTTCATCTTCACATCTAAAGAAGAGGAGGTCAAAACCCTTAATTGAGATTCCATCACTACCAATTGTTCATGTAGTGAAAGAACATGTAAGATTAAGAATTGCATCAACACAATTATTTGTTGACGTGCATAAAGTGTTAATTTCTAATTTTTCTTAGGATGTGGGTCTTACTAAGGTAGACATCTTAATTGACTACCTCTTTTTAAGGTCATGTCATGTTTTGAGAGTTGAATTAGAGATTAAAGGAAGGATAAGGATTTTATGGTGACCTGCAATAAAATTTGATAAAGTGAGCGAACTTTTCGAAGCATAGAGGCAAAGGAACACAATTGCCAAATTTAGTAAAAGGATATAGTTGCCAAGAGTGTACTAGCCCGCTCCTGGACCCATGAGGAGTATCTTAATCAACCTCCAAGTAAAATTTCAAAATTACCAAATTCTTCTAGATTTTCTTGATTATTTTCACATTGGTTCCTCCGATATTTTTACTTATTTTTCATCAAGCAATCTAAAATTTTGATACAATTCAACATTCTTCTCATAATCCTCTCTTTGTCAATTTCAATTATCTCAACACATTCATTTACTACTATTAAATTTATTATTACTCTTTATCCAGATGAAATTATTATAATATAAATTATAACAATTGATTTAGTATAATATATTGTACATGTCAACTACTTTATTTTATTATATTGCAATAAAGAATACCTTAGAATTATATAATTTAACAAATAATAAATACCTACCAATCTTTTTATGTAGAACCCTCCTCTTACAAAGAAGTCTTTTGTTGAGGACAGCGTACCTCTATAATTTTATTTAAAACGATTTTATGTATTATTACAAATTTAAAAATTGTTAAAAACTATCTACATCTTATAAATTTATGTCCAATCAAATTTATTTTATTTATTTTTTAAACATTTATTTTCAATTAAATATTACTAAATTTTCACAAAACCATGTTTACACGATTCATAAAACCCAAAACCAAAAAAAAAAAACAAAAAAAAAACACAACAATACCCATTAAAAATAATTAGCTAGCGTCGAACATAGGACCTACCCCAGTGGATAGTGCTTGTCCGTCCCACCAACAGACACATTTTACTTTACAAATTGGCACACCTAAAATGGGATTTTAGCAACGCAAAGGTTTTATGAGAAAAAGAGAGCAACGGCATGGTAGATTTTCTGGTTTCATTCATCAAATCCAAACCCTCCCCAGCACTGACTTATATTATCTAATTTGTAATATCTGCTAAATTTCCCTATAAATTTGGCTAAAACCAGGTTATCTTTTTGGATGTGGATTTCAAGCTAGGTTACAGTGTGTTATCATTATTAACCATGCCTCCAAAACAGTCAAAGGCTGATTTGGCCAAAAAACAGAAGGTTGTGGAGGACAAAACCTTCGGCCTGAAAAACAAGAACAAGAGCAAAAATGTTCAGAAATATGTTCAGAGTCTCCACCAATCCGTGCAGTCTAAGAATAACCCAAAGGATACCAATAAGGTAACATCCCTTTTTCGCTTTAAGATTGGGTTTTTAGGGTTGTTAATTGGTTTTTTTGGTGGCTGCAGAAGAAGAAGGAAGATGAAAAACAGCGGGAGAAGGAGTTGAATGATCTCTTTAAAGTTGCCGTCAGTCAGCCCAAAGTTCCACCTGGTACCATTTTCAGTCTGATATCATATATTTTTCCTTCTAAAGGTACCTAGGGTTTAGGGACCCTGGATCAGTTGGTGATAAGTTATCACTAATCAAACCGAGAAAATAAAATATGACATGAATGTCAAAAATCAAATTTAAGCATCCACTTTTCCGTCCGCTGGCCTTTCATCATTTATCAATCACAATATTTATTCTTTTACCATTCTCCTATGCTTGATTCCACCATGAAAAGGAACTAATGAGTGCACACAGATTTTTTTTGATATGCACGGGAGTTCCTTTTTATCCCGACTTTTATAATCTTCAATGAAGAGCAAGCTCTTCTGCTTTGATGGAATCTTCTGAGGTTAGCAATATTGTCATGGAGTGAATAGGAATGAGTATAAACCCTCTAGCCCAACTTTTCCCAATTAGCCATTAGATCTGCCAATGTGTTTCCTGTCCTCGTGATATGCTGGAATGAGATCTCAAAATTCTTTGTTTCCATCTTAATTTTTTTTGAATGTTATTGTTAATTTGCCAGTCATTGCACTCCTCCTTTTAAACTGCTTAAATGACTAGCATTGAGTTCCCTTGCACCTGAATTTTTCTGTCGCTTTTCCTTAGTCAGATGTCTTATTCCTTCTAAGAGAGCCATTGCTTCTGTCATATTATTTATATCCAGTCCCAAGTGGACTGAAAACATTAAGAGAGTTCCCTTCTCCACCTGCTAATCATAGATGTCCCTTTGCAGCTCCATCAAAATTGAGTTCAACCAATCTTTATGAGGTTTCTACCACACACCCTTAAGCTTCTTCAGTCTATTCCCACCAAACCAACTGTTGGGTATAATATTTTCTTTAAAATTATTATAATTATTATTGTCATTAAAATTATCGCTTTGCTATTTCCTGGCTGCATTATAATCTGTCATGTTTTTAAATCTTTGAGGACCGATAATTTGCAGAAAAAGTGGCCATTTAAAACTAAATGTCAAGACCATATTTAAATGTCAGCTATATTGGAGTTTCCCTTGTTAGAGTTTTGAACTCGTAAAATAACCAATAATAATGATAACAATGTAACTAATTGTTTTAAAGACGTGCGTTCTTGTGTTGATGTTTCTAGGATTTTTTAGTGTTAAAGTTTGAAATTCCTAATGTTTTGAGTCCTCCTTCTGGACACATAGTTGAGGAAGGAATGCTTGAGAGTTTCCCACCATCAGTGAAGAAATTCAAAATTCTCAAGCATTTCTCCCCAGAGGATTGGTCCAGAAGGAGGACTTCCAAACGTTGGGATTTTTAAATTTGAACATGACGATCCACACCAACAAGATAATGGTAATGTTATTATTGCCATGGTTCTTCTATGTGTTTATTTGTCTACTTTTTTTTTTATTGCTGTTTTTTATTAAAGGAGAGTGAATTCTTTTAGCATAGATTCCACGCATATTTAGAATTTTTATTATTATTTCAAATGCAGGTGTCGATCCTAAATCTATACTGTGTGAATTCTTTAAGGCTGGACAATGTGTGAAGAGTTTTAAGTGCAAGTTTTCACATGATTTGAATATTCAACGGAAGGGTGAAAAGATTGATCTGTACAGTGACAAGCGAGATGAAGGTGCACTTTACCATCTCAATTGCCCATTCAATTTTATTCTTTGAAGTAAAGCTTTCATTAATATTGTTTATTTTGCTTGGTGATTCTTGGGAAAGGTTATGGGCCAGCCTTAATATCGTATGGGTAAGATTTAACTACATTCTTAAGATTTGTAAATACGACTCATGCTTGAATGTACCCTGTAATGATTACACCACAACCTTACTAGGGAGATTTGAATTTTGATTACTCTCTTTCGAATGCTCCATATTACCACACCACAACTCCTTGGGCTCATATCTAATTATATCTACAAAGACATGCTTATGTGGCTGTTTGCTGGAGTTGACAGATTTGGAGTCCATTTTTGACCTTTATCTCCAGGGATGATGGAAACTAGGGTTTGATGTATGTCTTGTGATCACTGATCATCTTGGAAGGAAAGCTATTTAGAGTTTGGTTGAATGTCAGTTTGTTATCTATATCAAAATGACAATGCATAGCATAGTATGTTTAGGGCCATTCTCCTGCTTGTGTCACGTTTAGGTTATTTGATTGTTTGCCACCCAATCAAGAGAAATTTACATTTATTTATCTTGCCATCTGTCTGTTAACATTATTAGTCTGATTACTCATGTGAGACTTTTAGCCCTCGTGGGTTAATTTCTGGGAAGTGGATTCTATGCCCCTTAGATTGAGATGTTGTTTTTGTTTTACCTGAAAGCAGTTATATCTTCATAAACACTTCTTTTTCATGGAACTATATGTAACATATGATAAATTTATATGGTTTATTTATTTTTTTGGTTGTTTGCTGACATTTTTTTGTGGTATTGTATCTAGAAACCATGGAGGATTGGGACCAAGAAACACTTGAAAAGGTGGTGGAATCCAAGAACAAAGAGTATAGCCAGAACAAGCCAACCGACATTGTATGTAACATTTTAAAGAACACCATTTATTATTAACTGCTGTATGTGCTGGCATAGGCAGTTTTAAGGTGCAAATTTGATTTGAAGAAAACTCTGTTGCTGTATAATGAAGTTTGCTTGAAGAACTATCTTTCGTACCCATTACACAGTTGGCTGCCTTAGTGCCACTTCCCACATACTATGTGTTTCCATGTGATACGATTACGTCACTGGAGTTTATGCTAATTTTATTTGTCTAGGGAGGCCGTTAATGTTTTCATTAGGACGGGTTTAATACTATGTCATGGAATCATTGTAGTTTAGAATATATACGTTGTGTACAATGACCTTTTCCAAATGAAGATTTTGTATAGGCTCTACATTTGAAAATATTAATTTTAATTATGCATTCATTATTGTCATTTTTTTCTATTATATCTCTCTTTATGGTGAGATGCTCAATTCGGTAGAGAAAACCCTCTTGTTGGGTACATGGAGGCGAGACTATTGGGGTTTTACCATTCCAAACAATTAGGTGTAATCCTCAGGTTTCTTATTTCTCTTAAGCTTAGGAATAAAAAACTTTGTAATACTTCATTTTGGGCTAAATTTAAATTAGTTGACGGAATTGAACCTCAACATCTAATGCCCAGATTGATAGAACTCAATGGATAAATAATCTTGAACTGCCCTGGGAATAGGGTGTTTTTTATGGGCTTTTTTTTGCCAATTGGCCATTTTTTCACAAATTTTCCAAAAAATAGTTTTTTGCCAATTAGCAAAATTTTGAAATGATATTTTCTAAGTATTCCTATAAAATGTACATAAACTTGTTATATTTGCCAAAATATACATGTATTAACATAAGAAATTCTATGATTTTTCTCAGATTTGTCTACAGTACATATATTAATATTTTTTGAACTGAAAAACATTTGCGTCCTATTAGATACTTTAAAAAACCTCAAATTCCTTGAAGGTTTCCCCGCTTGGGAAAAATGACTGAAGTCTAAGTAGCTGATCTTGGTACTGGTATGTGTACAGGTACGGCTTGGGTTAGGCTGTACAATTTTATAAAATTACAAAATTAACCATATAATATGCATAGAGTAAACAAAATTGGTTAAATAACCACAAAACAGTTGAAAACACTATCGATAATTGAATGCCAAATATCATGATATAAATCCGAACAGATTAATAGACTAATAATCGGTGGTCGAACTTTGAAATACAAGAACATAGTTCAAATGCATTGTCAAAAATAAAAATAAATCAGCATATTGCCCGTCATTGAGAACAACAGTTGTAGTGCCACTCCCACTACCTGCGCTATGCAGGTCTTGCATAGAACTATCTAGCTCCGTCTTGATAATGAAAGGCGGGCAAATAAAGGATCTCAGTGCTGTAGTATTTTGGACTTAAGGAAACGGCAATGAGATGTAGCAGGGTGGTTGATTTATTCCACCGGTCAATGATATGTGAGTGCTCTTGCTTGAAGAATACCTTTGTAGGATCTTGCTTGTTGGCATTTATGATTGATTTAATCTTTTTAATCATTGAGACGATTCCATCATAAATTTCGCCCAAACAGTAATTATCCATATCAACGAATCTGAACATATTCATGATGGGCTTGTTAAATTGAGCAAGTAACCCACACGATCCCACCACCCGTCATTTAGGATCAACACTTCAATTTTGTGGCCTCTCTGAGTTTGACTTCCTCCATATAGTTCAAAGGTTCTTGATAACCATCTCGCATCTTCAAAAGTTGTCTCAAGACGATTTTGTTTGATGCAAATCAAGTCTCAACAACCTAAATTAAAAATTTAAAACAAATAAATTTAATAAAAGCTCAAAATTATACAAGTTACAAACTTACAGTATGAAATTAAGATAAATATTATGATTAAAAAAAGGATAGTTACCTTTAACAACCTTAACTTCGAGAAGGTCCTAAAGATTCCATGGGACATGTGATGGTCGGTGATGAGCATTTGGATCTCACACACCTCGTCATAAACCTGTTCGATCGAGTCAATTTTGTTACCATAATTTTCTGCATTAGGTTGAGAGAATGAACGGCGCAAGGTGTCTAAAAAATGTGCCTGTACCTTGCCTCAACCAACATCTCCGTGGCTTTGAAATTTTTAGTGTTGTCTGTTATAACTTGGACAATGTTTTGAGGCACCACCGCTGCAATGGACTCTATGAGGATATTGGCGATGAATTGTGCATCCTTGACTTACCCCTTGCAATCAACGACCCTCAGAAACATTGGCCCTTTATGGCACATTACAACCACATTAATCAATGGCCTATTAGTTGTATCTTTCAATCCATTGGAAATGGTGGACACCCCTATATTGATCCATGTATTCCTAATGGGCCACAGTGAATTATCTACATGTTTTTTTTCTTTCGCCAATAAGGTGGTGCATACTTTTTCATACTTTGGGCTGGTGAACCCTTAGAGGCTTCATTGATACCTCTCACCATATCCTGCTAGTGTGGTAATCTAATAATATTAAATGGCAGCACACATGCATAAACACAACGTGCAATGAGTTGACCAACTTTTTCTCTATATTCATTCTAAAATGACCTTTCCAATGGACCTGCACCTTTTGTTCTCTTGAGAGTAAGATGTGACTCTTCTTCGTCTGCAGAGGATGTAGACAAAAATGGATGTAATGTAGCCACGACAGGGATACAAGATGGAGCAGTAGATCCTTTATTTTCCAAAGGATGCTTCGATTTTAGGGCAACTGCTGCATCTGCCTCTTGATTGTTGATGTATCCAAGGATCTTTGGTGTTGGCAACCCCTTTCCACTCTGCCCAACACAAGCTTTGTTTCTTTGGACATAAATTGCATACAAATAGGCTTTCACCCAAGTGTACGAGCTCTTATATGTGACACTACACTTAGTGCAACGCCAAATATAACCCCCTCGACCTGAAACCTATTCTAACATCATGACATATTTCCAAAAGGGTGAAAAAAGATTGGTTTTGTTGGTGTTGCCCCATGACCCACGAAGTTAGCACTTGCAGCCATTCTAGCAAATACATGTAGCTCCCTGGTTTAAAAAAGCAAATATTACTATAAGGGGAAAAGAAACCTATTTGTTGAAAAAATGTGTAAAAAAATAACAAAAGAATTGAAAACAACCACCTTATATGAGGATCGAAATGTGAAGCGCTCGATACAGGCGGTTGGAGCAAAAGTAATTTATCACCAGCACCATATTTTAGATAGGTTGAGGGCTTCGAGTAACGGCCAAGTGCAATTGGCCAAAAGATTGAATATGGTGCTCTCCCCTGATGCTACTTTTGATCCTCCTGCCTGCTGTCCTCCATCTGAGGATGAAGAAGCTATGTCTATGGATGCAAATTTAAAAAATGTAACCATAGTTGACTAAAATGTTGTGGGATTTCCTAAATAGCATATATACATATTTTTTTGGCCTATGTAATTTGCCCTCTCCCTGAATCTATCTAGAAGTCTGTTTTCTGGTTAAACTCTGATGGTGGATGAAGACTGGTGATGACTGTTGATACATTTTGGTTTTCAGCGTCTATTCATTTATGCTGTGTATGAATGAATTGGGTTTGAAATTGAAGGTGTGGGCTGCACTCTACAAGCATGCAAAGCACTTTTATTCAACTTCTATCCATTTCTGCTGTGCATGGTTTAAAGCACTCACATTTTTTAGCACACACACTTGGATGCACTGATAAGTGTATGGTTGGAATGCATGGTGTCTGTGGTTGGTTTTCTTCTTAAAGACCTCTGATTTGAAGGTCTTTGCTGTGCTGGTTCAGAATGGTCATGTGGTTTGGTCCCAAGTTGGCAAAGAGGGATAAAAGCTCATTATCTATCTGAGTTGGGCCATTCGGCTAGAATTCTGTTCCTTTTTGGTATGTTAGTATGCCTTTTTATTTTTTGAATATGAGGTGCTGAGCTTTCCCGGTTGGAACTATCACTCTTTTTTGTGGGTCTAGGGCCCTTCCCTTGTTATTATTTAGCAAAAAATTATTGAAATTTGAAAATAAAATATATATTAAAAAAAACCCTACAAAAAGTTCCCCTTCAGTCAACAATCTTCTCACCTTCTCTCAACAATCCTCCTTGTTGCAAGTTCCTTAAACTCCTTGGCAGCAAATGAGCACTTGGAGTGGCACAATATTAGAAAAAGAATGGATTTTAGCCCTAAGCAGTTGTCAAAACAAAGGTGATCGAGCAAATGTGCAATTAGAGGTAAGTATGCAATGAGAGGTAAGTGTGTTGTTTGTTTTTGACAAAATGAATGTGAGATTGCCTTTTAGGCTTTCCCCCTACTTTTTATTAGTTTTAAAGTGTTTTTTAAAGTCCAAGTTGATTTTTTTAAAAGTTAAAACAAGAAAAAGAAAAAAAAAAGTTTGTAGTTACACACTTTAGACTGTGGGTTTTGATTGGGTCCTTCCCAGCATAGCCGGGTGTGCCCGGGTCTGTCCTTGGACTGAAGGCTGTATCGAACCAGACCAATACCTGGTACACGCGTAAAAGTACTGGTCCCCTTGGGGTGACCTGCGTATTCATCTTCCTCTTGTAATAGGGTTTTTCTATAATTTAATTTCTTATATGCCTGGGAGATTGTTCAACACTGTTGTCACGATTCTCATTTCTAGAAATGAAAATCAAAGATGTAACCGTAGTTACCAAAAGTGAGAAATGGCAACTGCAACAATAATGTGAGGAGAAACAGTTTTGGGAGGCTGCACACAAGAAACTGATTTTCTATACAATTAGATATATATGCATGTGTTTTTTATTTTTTTATTTTTTGAGATTCGTCAAGTTCTCACCATGCAAACATAATAAAATATGTTGAATAAACATAAAACGATGAACGGACATACATCGTAGCTAAATCTTATGAAAATGACCTGTAAGATTGAAGAAAGTATTGAATATTGAGAAAATAAAAAAAATTGATAACATAAATTGAGGCAAAATACATAGTTAAATCAAGTCTTAAGATGTACATTGTAAATCATATGTAAATCAAAATTATGTAGAGTAATCAAAGCATATCATCGTAAAATATGAGTTGTGACTCTGAGGACCTTGCTGCACTAGAAGTCGAAGGAGTATAAGAGCTTCTATTGCTTTAGCCCTCTTCCATAGCCAAATGTTCTCCAAGTCCAAGTACAAATAAGCAGGCCATTGCATCAGGTTCTAGCCCCTCAATTGACAATTCCATCACCACTACCACCCATGTAAACACTATAATCCCACATCCTCTGAGGCCTTGATGGGTACTCGGGTGTAGCTTGAGATAAAAGGTGAAGATTGGAATGCACATACATAAGGCCCTTTGCCTTTTTGCTCCCTAACATATTGCACTTCACTAAATGAATGAAGGCATACTTGCTCCAATTCTGCTCATAGGCAGAAGCACCTGACATCTTCGAAGTGAGTTTAATCTAAATTAATCAAAGATTTATTTAAAATTTAAATAAAAATTAACAATAACATATTGATAAATAACCTTTTTAGCTACCTAGTGTCTTAATAAATCAATAATAAACAAAAATACCTGTCAAGGACAAAGATGGTTGTGTTTCTAATTCGAGGTGTTCTTGCCCCATATGCCTCCCAAAAGGTTATTTTTTTGAGTTTGATGTGATCAAATGAGGCATCTTTAGGTGCAAAATTACCCAATGCATTAATAAACATTGTGTACTCCTTGATTTGAGCGCGGTCCTATATGTATTGATAGTGCCTATCAATATATGCTTTCCACACTTGGTTCATCTTATCATCCAACCATGATTTTTTATGAAACTACTTTGGGTTAAGCACAAATGCAACATTATGAAGAGGACTATGAAACATCCTCCACCCCTTATTATTACATACCCAAACCACGCCCTTCATCATTTTATCCAATGACAGCCCAATCCTTCGATAAGGCATCTAGCCTCTCACTTGTTTGGTCAAAGCTCTCAAAAGCATCTCCCATTCATGGTTTGCAGCTATCAAACAAACCAAGGACCTTAAAAACAGGCAAGCAAGGTGTCAAAAGATCAATGGTTGGCTCCCAAAGCAAAGTTGAATCAATGCCAATTATGAGATTGATGATCTCATCACATGTGGGGGTGCTAGTGTTTGGAGGATTCTCCATTGTTTCTACTTTATTGACTCCATCTCCCTAAGTGATTGGTTCACTTTCTCCATTTGCTCAATCATGATGAATCATGAAGCAAAGCGTGAATCCACACAACGAAGCAACTACATATTTCCTATAAGTTGCTTAGAACATAATGTGGTACACAATAAACGACATAAGTTTTTTTACATTGGCCGCTACCTCACTAATCCGAAGAAGCACTCCATGCAAATTAATGAAGAATAATCCATATAATAAGTTACACAAGAAGACTAAAATGTCTTGGGATATTCATCCTTGATCATACCCCCTGCAAAAAAATTACTGGCAACACTATTTGTAATTATTTGCACCTCATTTTGTCTGCCAATCTGCCCTATTTCCTATGGAAAGAGGCCCATCAAATATGCGTTATCTTTAATGAACTTTACCCCTTTAGGTGAGGAAACAGGATTGTCGATGAGGGACCTATTGGCTATGTTGGTTAACAACATATTGTAGTCTTGGCTCAATGTGGACCTCATTATTCAAAACAATTTTGCTAAGTTTTTCATAGCCCAGTTGCATGTACCGGGTACCCTCTAGGACCATGGTTAATCATCCTCACTGTTGCTTTCCACAAAGGGGACCTAGAAAATTAAATGACATTCCACAACAAAAAAAGCCTTAAAATGGTTGCATTCATATTCTATCTATTGTTTGCATCATACATTTTGCCAGTTGCCGAGTCATGATTGGAGTGGTTTTCTGTTAGGAAGCGAGGCGGTCTCCCAAAATCAATTGTATCATGGGGTTGTTAAGGATTATTTAGTCTTGGAGGTTCGAAAGACTCCATCAAATTGAACTCCCTAATTAATTCCTCTCTTTCAAACTTGGGTATTTTGTTGCACATCAAAATCTGGTCTTTGTTCTCTAACCCTGAACAAATGTTATTTAACTCTTGCCACCACACTAATTTTGTTTGTTTAACAAAAAGGGGCAAGTCCGAAACTTAACTGCGGGAGCTTCTATAATTTACCCTAGGATAACTACTAGTTACTATCACAACCTTCCATAATTTATGCTCAAAGATGTTTTGGTTGCATAGTATTCAAAGAGATTTATTTTGCACGACTCTAGGATGAAGGATTTTTTTGGCCTTCCAATTCTGAAAAAAATAACAAAAAATTGCTATACAAAAATTCCAATAAAAATGATAAAAAAGGTAAAATGATTTAAAACATAAAATGATTTAAAAAATAAAATGGTTTAAACAAAGAACAAAAATAAGAGCTTGTATATATAGAGGAAAGAAAACAAAAAATTAGCAACAATTTAAATGGTTGGTTTTATAACAAACAATTAAGGCCAACAACTAATTTAAATATTATTGCTACACACCCAAACAATTAAACCTAGCAATGGAAAAAACAAAAGAAAATATGAATCCATCATTATTGCACTTGGACCAATACTAATACTAGAAGTGTATCCATAATACAAATAATCCATTCGGCTTTTATGTCATCCACCAAGCATAGAACCCTAACCAAAGGCTTTGTCACCTAAAACAGCATAGTATGTATTTTTAAAATTAAAATTACTTAAAGTTTAAATGATAACACAAAATAAACAGTATGTGATAAATCTAACTTCTAAGATTCAAAAATTTATATGTTTTACTAATTACAAAGTAATGGAGTTTATTACTTCGTAAGTTCGTAATCATTAAGTTTAAAGTTGCCTTAAGGATCTTGTTTCTGCTCTTCGCAAACACATCTTCAAAAAATGTCTTCACGATCCTTTTCCCTTTGGCTTTCTTGGAATAAGGAGGCTCCAACCACTGAGTGCTCACAAATGTTTTTCTAAAAGACGGTAGTGACATTGCAATGTGATGAATTTTGTGGTGAATCGTGTGACACTTGATCGCACAATCTCTTTTCCATTGATGTGCTCACTCATAAAGTTAAGCACCCATCGGTGATTGTAGATGTATTTGGTAATAATTTTGGTTTCTTCAAGCACAAATGTCACCCATCCAATTTTTATTATGTCCTCAAGTAGGAGATTAGTAAAATGGGCAGCACAAGGCTCCAGAAAATGGTAGGGTGCCTCTCCTTAAGCAGTCTCCTTGCTAATACGTGTGGGGTTTGTGATCCAATATCTTATGTTATATTTATACAGTATAGTTTTGTTTAATAATTTAAATATATTTATCATTTGTCATTAAAAATATTTAAGTAGGTAGTTGCCTACAAATGGTTACATAGGCAGTTGAGCCTGGTAATTGAAACCTTGTGCAAGTATTATAAAACTGGCACTTGTATTAATATTATACCTAATTTTCTCTCAGTAAGATGTAGTTTTGTGTGTTCTTCAACCTGTGTTTTTCCTATCAGTGGTATCAAAGCTTTTACGAATCCAGGCTGGCTAGGAGCATGTATACTACAGTTTTTTAAATGAGCACCATGAGTGTGAAGATGGATAAAGGCATGGAATATTAATACTGGAAGAAGCCTACAATTTCAAGATAGGTGCAGAAGAAGCATGTAAAAATTTGGCCAAAAGCATTTTTTTGCCTTGCATGGAGTACACGTGTGGGAAGCTTGGAATGGCGTGAGTAATCTAAGCATAGGTGTGAGTATGGCTTCTGACAAGGCATTGGAGAGGCTCTGCTGCATTTAATTTGTTGCTGGTCTGAGTGTGGATTTGTTGAATTGTGCCGAACCGTTGGTTTTCATCTGACATTTTTTGGTGCTAAATCATTTGTTAAAGTTTGGCAAAATTAAAAAAAAATTCCTCTGATCATTTTATTCAAAATTGCTAATTTTTATCTTACTGGGGTGTTGTAAGTCCAACAAAAGCCTGCAAAAAAAATAGCCAAGGGTGTGATGATTTTGTGAAGGGCTTTTTGATTTGGCTAGATTCATCTACATATGTGCTAGAGGCATTGGAAAGTCTGTAATTTGCAAGCAAATTATTACCTGGAGGGCGTTAAAACTGCAGAAGCTTTCCAAAGTTGGCAAATGTGTTTGAAGGAGGGTGTGAGGTTTTGGTTTTAATATTTTGCTTCACATTTGCCTTTAGTTCAAAGTGGGCCCCCAAAATTATATCACCGGATACATTATCTTTGCTGTACATGCGGGTGAGTGCACATAAAAGATTATTCTTTTATTTTTATTGTATTGAGAAACTTAAAACAACAGTTTATACAAACGTTTTGCATTCTATTCTCTATGAATATTAATAGACCGAGTGGCAAGGAGAATTTTGTATAACACTTGCAAGTTGGGAGGTCTTAGGTTCACTCTTAAAACTCATCTTTTTTTTTCGAGTCTATTTTGCTATTTTTAAAGGAAAGTATGCATTCATGGGTAGTATAAATGTATTTTTGAAGTGACTATTTGGAGAGAGAAGCCTTGTAGCAAGTATCTACCTAAGGGTCAAGACAAAATTCTAGTGGATTTATTTCCTTTTTGGGTTATTTTTCATTGTGTGTCAAACATGGCAAAGGTACTGAGTCTCATTTCCGAAGCTGTTAAACTAACACCTAAGAACTACAAAGATTGGAGTATGAACATGGATTTTTTTTTTCCAACAACCTTTGTGATTTGGTTGAGAAACAATATACACCCCTTACAGATGCTATCAAGTTGCCATAATTTTATAAATGGGATAAGAAAGTACTAGCATTATTATGGTTTTCTTGCTCTCCACTAGTCATTGTACACATGGAGGCCATTAGATTTGAAGCCTGTAAAAACCTTGAGGACTTGAATGACAAACAACTTGCATATAATAAAATTGATTTGCTATTACAATTGTTGAACAATAAGCTCCATAATGATGAAGATGTTTCAGAATATATTTCTAGGTTGAAAAATGTAAAGCAAGAATATAGTACCATAGGCAGAAAAATTGACGATGACATGATGATTTCTATTGTTTTGAATGGACTAAATTCCAACTACACAAATTTCTTGGAAATGTTGCAACTTAGTGACAAATTTAATCAAGTAACATTTGACTCAATTTGTGAATTGCTCACCCAACATGAGCGCCAATTTGTAAGGAAACAACATGCTAAACCTATAGAGGATGTTTATTTCACAAATGTAGGTAAAAACAAAGTGGAGAAACAAAAAGTGAAAAAGAAGCATTTTTCACAATAATCCAAACATAAACCTTCTTTCCAACATAAGCATTCTTCTTGGCACCCTGATTGGACAAGTGATTTTTCTTCATATGCCAAAACTAGCAGTCCCAAGTCATCTCGCAAATCCAAGAAAAAGGTGCCATGTTACAAATGTGGTTGTTTGGATCATTATGCTCATGAATGCTCTTCTAGGAAGAAGTTATCAAAATATGACACTAAGCATCCATTATGAGTCCAGTGATGATTCTTTAACTCAAGAAGCATCATGTTTTGCCAAGGCTTTTGGTCTAGAAAGAAAGAAAGAAAGGAAGAAAATATATTAATGTCATGAATGACCAAAAGTAGGTCAATGGGACTCGAGAATGCACCCAATTAAAGTAGAAAGAGTTAGGGTAAAAGGACCCTAGGAACAATGACTAACTAAATAAACGAACAAAATCATTAAAAGTACACGTGGGGTAAACTAAACACATGAAAATCTCCAACCCATATGGGTAGGGATAATATAACAAATAGCCATGTGGGGAGAGTAAGAACCCCCAAAGAGCATTCTAAGAATTTTGAGATCCATCTTGAGTTGGCTGGTAACTCAAAGATACGAATATGGTTAGTAGCATTTTTGTTTTTGGCTTTGTTCCTGTTTTCCTAGATGACAGTATTTTGTTTGCACAATTTCGAAGACATGGAGTAGGTTGTTGATGTTGTGCTACATAGACTTTTCATCTCTTGTTTGATAAGGCAGGAAGGTGTTGAGGTTAGTCTTTGAGATTTTATATGGATGGTCCTTCCTGGAGAAGGACAAATCAGGTACTTGTGGTGCATGTTTGACAATGGTGTATGTTGTAGGCAGTGAATTGTTTGTAGACAATGGTCAAGAAAGTTGAAGTATTTCAAGATATTCTTTATACTTCATGTACAGGGTTAGCGGAGGTAGTATTGATTGTTTTGGTTGGAGCATTTCATAGATGTTCTTGTTTTATTGGATTTTGGATTTAGTGATCTAAATAAGCCAAAACATTGAGTCTAATAAGTTTGTATAATATATGTCTAAATTAAGTAAATATGATTGTAATAGCAGAGTCTAATCGATTTATTGCAATTTACTATTTATGGAAATGACCTAGAAGATAGGGTACTTAGTTTGTTTAGGCTCTGTTATGCTTTATGACCGTACATTTGTCAAAAAGGCTCTGCAGGGGCTTTGTGTTGACGTGGATTAGGAAACAAATTGTGAAACTTGTTGGGGCGAGTCCGGTGCTAAATAAGCCAAAACATTGAGTCTAATAAGATTGTATAATATATGTCTAAATTAAGTAAATTTGATTGTAATAGCAGAGTTTAATTGATTTATTGCAATCTATTATTTATGGAAATGACCTTTGTTTAGGCTTTGTTATGCTTTATGACAGTGTACTTTTGTCAAAAAGGCTCTGTAGGGGCTTTGTGTTGACATGGATTAGGAAACAAACTATGAAACTTGTTGGGGCGAGTCGGGTTCTAGATAGACTCTTGTGGTGGCCAAATTCCCTTGTGCTTTACCAGATTTGACTAGGAGACTTGCGCAAATCTTTGACAATTGGGATCATTGCACTTTTTCATGTAGACAACTTCTGTATATTTAGATTTCTTCGGGCCTGTGTGAACAACTATGTTTTCCTTTGCTTTGTCTCAAAGCCCAGCTTACACCTTTAACACCAATGTGATCTGGGAAAAGGGGCTAGAAAGGATGGGTTGAGTTGACTTGAACCACCCATCGCTGAGTGGCTAAAATTTGTCTATGTTCCAATACTCTAGAGAGGGCTCAAACCGTACATAGTTCTCCCACTTAGCTATGTGTGCAATTAGTGTAATACTAGCATGCTGTGCAAACCTTTGTATGTCTTTCAACACTTGACAACCTATGATTTTGACTTTACAGTGGTATTTAGACTTGCTTTAGAGCAATTCCTTTCAATGTGCAGATATTTTCCAGTGATAGATCGGTACTTGCTAGAAAGGAATAGGCTTAAGCTAGCTTTGTATAAATAGCTGACTCTTTGGGTAATTTTATTTTGAACAAACATGTGAAATGTACGGGCCGACTTATAAAAAGGATTTGAATTTGGAAAAATAGCCGTTAAAGGGCGTGCAAACGAGTCTGACCAAGGTAGATGGCTCTAGTAATAAGAGCCATTTGGTTGTGGCCGAAATCGTTCTGAAAGCAAGAAACAATGATAAGAGATTAGGAGACAATTTGAGTAAGAGAATAAGTTGTTCAAACAAAGACTTAGGAAATCTTGTGTATTAGTAATGACAATTCGAGAAGGCTAGGCCCATAGATAAGAGAGTGGGTAAGAGAGAGCATGAGCAAGAGTTAGTTACGTGCACACAAGTTAAGTATTCTAAGGCTTGGTAAAAAATGATATTTTCAAGTGTCTAATATCAAACATGAGTGTCTACGTTTGCCCACCATTTATTCTAGTAATGGAAGTGCTAGAGTAAAAGGATAGAGAGAAAAGAGTGCAACTATGGTGGGTGTGTTTAGGTATGTGCTAAGTGCTGCGTTGGCCCCATGCAAAACTTGAAATGAAACATGTAGAAATCACTTTTCACTTATGATATAAAATCTGAAGTAAAAACATTGAACATATTTGAAATTGAAATAATAAAGAACTGATACTCATGTATGCATGCGAACAAAGTTGTCTTCTGGAGACAATGGAGAATGGGGTGATTATGCCCCTTGGAGATCCCAATGTTAAAACTATGGGTTGAGCTGAATATGCCTCAACCCTCTTTGGAGACAGAGAAGTGCTTAGAAATTAAGTCACACAGAACTTGAACCACACTATTCATTATATTTTCTTCTAGCGAATGGGACCCACCATGAGTTCCAACAAATTTGAGAATTTGAGTAAGTTTCTAAATAATTTGCTGTAGATGGATTTTATGATTCAATCTGAGAATCTGAGTACAACTGAGTAGACCCTGAGTAAATAATTTTGTAGAATGCCTCACATATGCCTCGAGTCATATAACCTGTGCCAAAATATGATATCTGTAAACTTTTCACATATGCTGCACATATGCTCCTAATCTAATAACCCGTGTAAACTAAATCATGTAATCTGTGTAATCGTGTAATCTGTTAACTGTCACTCATAATCCTATAAAATATTTGGATATGCTCCCAATATGTGTCAAATCTATCATAACTTGCCCAGAGTAACCCTGTGATAATCTAAAATATTTTGTGGCCAAAATCTAAATTTTTTGTGCCAATTTTTGAATATATTTGTGTAATGGACTTAGTCTCTAAGACAAGTCCACTATGTATGCCCTTTCTTGAGGTGAGATATGTAGCCTACTAATTACTCATCTCAAAAGAAAAGAGTTATATACATCATATCACATAGAAAAATATGTAAGCATATGTTAACATGAGTATATTATGCCCTCATAGAAAGATTAGATCATCCAAACAAATATGAAACATGTATCCTAAAGCATACAAGTGTCATGTCAAGATAGATATAACAATGAGATACACAACGAAGAGTCAATCATAACAATGAGATACGCAGTGAAGAGTCAATCATAACAATGAACACAAAAACATTGAGTAATAACTATGTAGAAGATGCATGATATGTATCATGACATCACATAGAAGAAGAAGAATGCATGATATGGATCACGACATCACAAGCTTAGCAAACAATCCTAGATGTATCCACACATAACAAACAAAGGCACACACAATGTCATGGCCATGACACACACAAGTAATTATAGGAACATGCATGATAACACACCGAGTCAAACAGAGTAAAGAATTACACAATTTACAACACAAAATTTACGTGGAAAACCCCTGGTGGGGAAAAACCACACTTGAAAGGTTGCTTGGATCTATTGTCCAAATCCAGCCATAAGATTAATAATTCTTTTTCCAAAAATTTCGTAGGCACCAACCTACTTGGAGACACCAATCCCCAAGCACCAACTTAGCTCTAGGCACCCATCTCTATTAATTGAATCACCAACTTCACTGCCAAGCACCAACTTAATGAAAGACACCGATCTTTCTGTTCTGAGGCACCGATCTCACTTAAACAATTTCCACCTTCTCACTGTTGCTTTGTCAACAAATGATGGCACAATCAAGTTTCGCTCTTCTCCCTTTTCTCCCTCTTCTTCCTCTTCTTCTCCTTGTATATAATAGAAAGACTTATTTCTTATTATTTTTCTCCAACATCCTTTCACTTTATATAGCCTTCAAAGGCTTTTCCCAGTGGGGGCGTCCCATTAACAATGCACCTTTTCATTAACCAAAGTGTCTTTTATTTTATTTTAATTAATTTCAATTAACCCTCCAAGATGGGCGATTTTCCAAGGCAGCAATATAAACAAAGAGAGTTGGCCTTGTCATTTAAGCATTAATGCTTATAGCCATAAAACTCCTTGCTGCAATTTAACTTTATTGAAAGTTGGTCCCATCAACACAAAATCATTGCTGCTGTAAATTAAATATATTTAACTGCCGGTCCTTATTAATGAAAGCTGGTCCCTTCCATACTTGGATGCTCAAACCAATGCAATTGGTCCTTCCATCCTTGGGCATTGATTTTCGAAAAAGGTCACGCTTTTTACGGAAAAATTTCGTCAGATAATTTCGTTACTTTTTGACACTTCCGTTCACTTCTGGTAACAATTCCATTGACATCAATGACAATTATTCCAACAATGTCCCCCTTTGTCATTGATGGCAATCCCCATGAATTAGTATATGAACTCCGCCTTGTTGTGGTTCTCCTTTTCTCTCCTTGTTTTCAATTCTCCTCTTTTGGCATCAATGGTAAATGAATGTTCAAAACAATCACAATGTATTTCACCAAAATATCTATGGTGTTGAATAATGCAATGATTAGCTCCCCCTTAACTCATGCTCCTTATGACGGATTTAGTGACTGAGTGAAGAATGGATCACTCCCAATTCTTGCCTTAGAAACTCAGAAGGTTCTTTTGGGAAAAGCTTTGTGAAAATGTCTACAACTTGCTCCTTTGTAGAGGCATACTCTAATTTTACTTTTCGATCAACAACCTGCTCTCTTAGAAAATGATACTTGATGGGAATATGCTTAGTTCTTGAATGCATAACTGGATTCTTGGAGATGTTTATTGCATTTGTATTGTCACAAAAAATAGAAATTGGATTGACATACTCAATTCTAAAATCACTCAAGGTTTGTTTTATCCAAAGGACCTGTGTACAACATGATGCTATTGCTATGTACTCATTTTCAACTGTGGACAAGGAAACTAAGAGCTGATTCTTACTCAACCATGACACAAGACTCTTTTCAAGAAAGAATGCACCTCCACTTGTGCTCTTTCTGTCATCAATGCTGCTTGCCCAATCTGCATCAGTATGAGCTATCAGAGCGAAGTCCTTTCCTCTTGGATACCACAAACCAAGATCCATAGTGCCTTTGAGATACCTGAATATCCTTTTGACTCCCTGCACGTGTGTTTCTTTTGGTGTTGCCTGAAATCTGGCCACTAGACCTACTGTTTGCATGATATCTGGGCTTGATGCAGTAGTATACAATAGACTTTCAATCATTGATCTATACAAGCTCTGATTGACTTCTGTTGACTCATCATCTTTGCTCAACTTACACCCAGTTGCCATTGGAGTACTTACTGATTTACAATCATTCATAATGAATTTTCAACATTTCCTTAATGTATTTGGTTTGAGAGATGAAGATTCCTTTACTTGACTGAGAAATTTGCAACCCAAGAAAAAATGATAACTCTCCTAACATAGACATTTCAAATTCTTGTGGCATTACCTCTGCAAATTGTTGAGACATCTTCTCATTGTCTCTGCCAAAAATAATGTCATCAACATACACAACCACAATTAACTGGTTTTCACCTCAGTCTTGATGTATAGGTTACTGTTAGCCACTCCTCTCTTGAAACCTTGATCAAGCAAGTATCTGTCAAGCCTAGCATCCCAGGCTCTAGGGGCTTGCTTTAGTCCATACAATGCTTTCTTCAGCGTACACATAGTCTTTATTCTCTGATAGAGAAAAACCTTCAGGTTGCTTTATGTAAACCTCTTCAAGATTCCCATTGAGAAATGCAGACTTCACATCCATCTGATAGACCTTGAAATTCTTGAATCCAACATGTGCTAAGAATAGTCTTATGGCTTCTAATCTTGCCACAGGTGCAAAAGTCTCCTCAAAGTCAAAATCTTCTACTTGAGCATAGCCTTTATAGACCAGTCTTGCCTTGTTCGTTGTTACCTTGCCATCTTCATTCAATTTGTTCCTAAAGACCCATTTAGTTTCAATTACATTCTTGTCCTTTGGTCTGGGAACAAGTTTCCAAGTTTCATTTTTCTCTATTTGGTTCAATTCTTTTTCCATGGCATTGATCCAATGCTTATCATTGCTGGCTTCTAAAAAGCTCTTCGGTTCTATCTTCGACAATAGAGAGAAGCTTACATTTTCCGATGTATTCATTGACCTTCTCCTAGTTTGCACTCCATCATCAATATCACCGATGAGTTGATTTTGTGCATGATTTTTCTGAATGAATTTGGATGGTGCCCTTGTATCTTCCCTTTCTTCTTCTTCTTGACTTTCTTCTATTGCTTCTTTCTTGAAGTCTGATTCTTCTGAATGAATATTAGTTGGCACACTCACTTGTTTAGGCCTAGTTTCATCCATTCTAACACTGACACTCTTTACAATTGTTTGCAACCTTTTATTATAACATCTATAGGCTTTACTCTTTGAGGAATAACCAAGAAAAATACCTTCGTCGGCTCTTGAGTCCAACTTCCCCAAGTCTTCATTATCTCTTTTGATGTAGCATTTGCTTTCGAACACTTTGAAGTATTTGAGCGAAATAGGTCTACCCTTCCACAACTCATAGGGTGTTTTACTATTGTTTACCCTAATTTGTCCTTTGTTGAAGATGTAAATTGCAGTGTTGACTGTCTCTCCCCAATATCTATCTGAAAGCTTGGATTCGTTTAGCATTGTTCTTGCCATTTCTTGCACAGTTCGATTCTTTCTCTCTACAACTCCATTTTGTTATGGAGTCCTAGCGGCTGAGAAATGTCCCTTTATTCCATGCTCTTCACAGAATTCATTGAATTCCTTTGAGAGGAACTCACCCCCTCGATCTGACCTTAGGCATTTGATCTTTAGATCCATTTCATTTTCAACCAAAGCTTTAAACTTTTCGAACACTTTGGATTTCTTTTTCAGAAAGGCAACCCATGTCATTCTAGAATAATCATCAATAAACATAAAATAATTCTCACTTTGTATGCTTTGTGTTCTTGTGGTTCCACACAGATCTATATGGATCAATTTCAATGGCTTGGTTGTCGAGTACTCTTTTGATCTGAAAGTCGGTGTCTGCTTTCCATGCTGACATTGCTTACAAATAGTGTCTGAAGGTCTTGTGATTTTTGGCATGTCTCTTACGACATTCTGAGTGCTGATTTTCACTAAATTGTCAATATTCTTATGGCCCATTTTTTTATGCCATAACCAACTTTCATCAACTTGACTCATGAAGCATTCCTCTCCTTTTACTTCATTGAGTATGTACAGAATATTTGATGTTTTGTTTGCATCTGCAACTAATTTCCCTGTGTTTGCTCTCCTGGTCTTGCAATCTTGAGCATAAAATGTGAGCGTGTCCTTGATCACACATTTGGCTGACACTCAACAGCTTATGCTTCACCCCTTCAACGTACGAAACATTTTCAGTTTTTGTCTTTTCATTATCAAGGATGAGGGTACCTTTTCTGACAATCCTTGCCGTAGCATTATCCCCAAACTTTACTAGTACCTTCACTCATTTTTTTGAAAGTGAGAAATTTGCTTTTATCCCCTGTCATGTGGCTTGAATACCCACTGTCAATATCCCACTGCTGCCTTTCGTCTTGTGCATGAAACGCTGTTTGAACAAGCATAGATTTTTCCTTTTTTTGATTAACTTACTCTTGCTTCTCTCTCCTTATTTTTGTAGATTCTTTTTTCTTTATAACCGGGGTATTCACCTTCTTGTTCTGTTTAGGGGTTTCTATGAAAACACTCCTACAGAATCGTGCTATATGTCCATAGTTACAATTATAACATATAGTAGTATTCTCATTGTAATTCAATAGTGGGGCAAATGAGTTATAGTTTCTATTGGAAACTTCATAAGTGCCTTTTCCATAGTTCCATGCATATTCATTTCTTGCATGTGCATTACACTCTATTGCTCTATGACCAAATTGATTGCAAGAATAACAATAACCATAGAAGTAGCTTGTGTACCTTATCACATTGTTCTACCTTGACGGTAATGATCTTCTGAGATCTCTAACAGGGATGTTCTTGCTTTTGTTTTCTCTATGAGGATGATTGACATGCTCTGTCTTCTTTTCGCTGTCTATATTCACATACCTCTTAAGTGCATCAGCATAACTCTTTGGCTTTTTCGTATTTACTTTCTTTGATGAGTTTGTAGATTTTAAACTTTGCCTCTTTTCAGTGTTCTTTTGGTTCTCATCATAGCCAATGCCATACTTAATGAACGGTGACCTTTGACTATTTAGTATGTTACTCAACACTCCGATACTCTTCTCAAATTTTGATATGTTCTTATCCTTATACTCCGGAATGCGTAATTTGTCCTGTTGAACAATGGAGCCTTGTTGGTGGAGAAACCTTCTTGAACTTGATGACCGGCCATGTATGTTTCTAGGGTACCTTCGAGTGGTTAAACTGACCTTAAAGGTACCTCACTCTGATAGCAATTGTTGAGCACACACCACACAGAGGGGGGGGGGAGTGAATCAATGTGTAATAATAATTTACTTTCTTTCTAATTAACTGTCATAAAGAAACCATTCACATAAGAACAAGTAAATGCACAACACAATTTACATGGAAAACCCTCAGTGGGGAAAAATCACACTTGAAAGGTTGCTTGGATATACTGTCCAAATCCAGCCATAAGATTAATAATTCTTTTTACAAAAGTTCTGTAGGCACCAACCTACTTGGAGACACCAATCCCTAATGCCAAGCACCAACTTAGCTCTAGACACCGATCTCTTTGAATTGAAGCACCAACTTCACTGCCAAGCACCGACTTAGTGAAAGACACCGATCTTTCTGTTCTGAGGCACCGATCTTACTTAAACAATTTCCACCTTCTCACTGTGGTTTTATCAACAAATGATGGCACAATCAAGTTTCGTTCCTCTCCCTTTTCTGCCTCTTCTTTCTCTTTTTCTCCTTGTATATAATAGAAAGAATTATTTCTTATTATTTTTCTCCAACATCCTTTCACCTTATATAGTCTTTAAAGGGTTTTCCCATTGGGGGCATCCCATTAGCAATGCACCTTTTCATCAACCAAAGTGTCTTTTATTTTATTTTAATTAATTTCAATTAACCCTCCAAGATGGGCGATTTTCCCAAGGCAACAATATAAACAAAGAGAGTCGGCCTTGTCATTTAAGCATTAATGTTTATAGCCATAAAACTCCTTGCTGCAGTTAAACTTTATTGAAAGCTGGTCCCATCAACACAAAATTGCTGCTGCTGTAAATTAAATATATTTAACTGTTGGTCCTTATTAATAAATGTTGGTCCCTTCCATACGTGGACGCTCAAACCAATGCAATTGGTCGTTCCATCCTTGGGCATTGATTTCAAAAAAGGTCACACTTTTTATAGAAAAATTCCGTCAAATAATTCCATTACTTTTTGACACTTCCGTTCACGTCGGCAATAATTCCTTTGACATCAATGACAATTATTCCAACATTCTAAATTATCCACTATAGGTGGATTTTATGATTCAATCTGAGTACAACTAAGTAGAACGTGAGTAAATAATTTTGTAGAATGCCTCACATATGCCCCGAGTCATATAACCCGTGCCAAAATATTATATCTATAAACTTTTCACATATGCTCCTAATCTAATAACTTGTGTAAACTAAGTCATGTAATCTGTGTAATATTATCATAGAATTTGTTAACTTTTACTCATAATCCGATAAAATATTTGGCATATGCTCCCAATATGTGTCAAATCTATCATAACTTGCCTAGAGTAACCCTGTGATAATCTAAAATAATTTGTGCCCAAAAACTGAATTTTTCGTGCCAATTTTGGAATAAATTTGTGTAATGGACTTGTCTCAAAGACAAATCCACTGTGTATGCCCCCTCTTGAGGTGAGATATGTACCCTGTTAATTGCTCATCACAAAAGAAAAAGTTATATGCATCATATTACATAGAAAAATATGTGAGCATATGTTAACATGAGTATATTATGCCCTCATAGAAAGATTAGATAATCCGAACAAATATGAAACATGTATCCTAAGGCATACAAGTGTCATGTCAAGATAGATATAACAATGAGAGACACAACAAAGAGTCGGTCATAACAATGAGATATGCAGTGAAGAGTCAATCATAACAATGAGCACAAAAACATTGAGTAATAACTATGTAGATGTATGATATGTATCATGACATCACACAAAAGAAGAATGCGTGATATGAATCACGACATCACAAGCTTAGCAAACAATCCTAGATGTATCGACTCATAGCAAACAAAGTCACATGCAATGTCATGGTCATAGCCCACCCAAGTAATCATAGGAACATGCATGATAACACACTGAGTCAAATGGAGTAAAGAGTGACACAATGAACACTCAGTCATGCAAAGCAAGGATCATTTAGAGACAGTCACGCAATGAATACACAAAGTAAGAGCCAAACAAAGAAAGAGTCAAACATAAACGAGTCACACAATGAACACCCAATGTCATGTAGAGTCAGATTTAAACAAAGAGTCACTCAATGTAATACACAATCAAGGATCACAACATGTAACATGCAACAACATCAAAAATGCATAGAACAAGCAAGGTTAATCTACACAATCAATGTATGTTATCATCTCATATGGCAAAATATGGTCTCTAGAGAAATAACACTCTAAGAAGTATGAATAAGAGCAAGGCATGTGTGATTTGAGTAATAAGCTTAATATGGTTAATGGAATGGTCATATAAAGATGTAATTTGTGTAAGATATACAAAGATGCCCCCAGTGTAAGCATGCCCCCAATGTAGGATGGGTAGCCTCTGAGTGTAGGATTGTCTTGCATCTGTAAGTCCATGTCATATACAACATGTATGTCCTACATCCCACTCATGTATATTGTGAAATGTATGTGCATAGAAAAATCGAATATATAATCTACCATATGGGATAAATCATAAATAAATCATGTAAACAAGCAATACATGTATTGGGTTTTAACTTTTAAATATATTTATTTTTATAATTTTTAGTATACATCTATGTAGTCAAGCAAGGCTAAGTGACAAGGCTCTGAAAATAGAAGAATGGAAGGGATTCAAACAATCTGTAGCATTTGTGAAGCCATAGTGTGCACCAAGTGTAGTAGCATAGTAGTGTGAAGGAAGTGAATGCAAGCCATATGCCCCCACTTTATATGTGAATCACAACATCTTATCTCAGAGTATGTGTAGATGTGCTGAGATAAGAGGGCACATGCCCCCAATGCGTAAGAATTAGTGTATATTGCAATGTAATTTGTAGACCTAAATGTACATGAGCATGTAAGCTCAATGTAAGCATAACAAGTATAAATAGTCAATATGCAAGGGTGGACAAGTAGTATGTTGCAAAGAATGTGCATCGGGATGAGGCTGATGTGAAGGATGCATCATCATAGGATAGATGTCAAGGATGTCCGGATCACGGTAAAAAACTAAAAGGCAAGGACCAAGTGAAACAAAGCCAAGGGCTATAAGATTGATCAATGCAAAAGCATGTGTACATGTGTGTCAAGATAACAAATTAGAGGGGATGAGCAATCAAGAAAAGATCAAGGAGTTCTGCACAATAGATTGTGTTTTGGCTTACCAATGATCTCATCAATGTCGTAGTCATAGGCATGTCCTTATCATATATGTTGTAATTGTCTAGTATATTGCCATCTTCATCCTATAATTTAGACATGTTCCAAATTTTCTTCTGTATCTGTAGTAGGACATATAAAACCAACCACACCATATTTTGGAATTGATTTTTCTGATCTCTGTTCCTCTTCAATATGTTCTTTACTATTAGCATTATGCACCTTTTCTATGCTCATAGAGGAATTATGTATTATTTCTTGAGCACTAGTCAAAGTAGTAGTTTACACTTGCCTTTCTTGTTCAGAAGATGTTCCATCCCTTGGAATTGTAATAGGCTCACTTCCAAGGTCAAATGTAATATATTCATGATTCTTATCTAGTGTTGCATCCATTGACCTAAGCCTTGATCTTATTAATATGGCATTCTATTGTGCTTAAGTGGGGTCAATATGGAATGTAATGAGACATGATTTGAGACTAAGAGTTACATATCACTCGATGAATCCTATGCAAATGGCGGCTGTAGTATCTTTATTCAAGTGTTATGTGTCATATCGAAGAGATTTTAGCAGTGCCGTACTACATACATTAATTTCATAAGCATTAGTAATCCCGACTTTGGTGCATTTCATGCCATCTATGTGGGGGCTAAGAATTAGAGGCTCTAGATACGAGGAAGGTTTTATAGTTGCACCGTGCTTGAGTCATCTTAGGTTCATATAGCTTTTGAACTTCCTTTTTAGGCGCCTCTTTCAAGGCATACATTTTTTTGTAGAGTTTTGTTTTTGTAACTTTTTCCTATTGTAACTTTTCTTTATGTAACTATTGTGTTGATAACTGTTCTTTATGTAACTCAACCTTAGCAGATGGAACCACAGTTTCAGTTGGTTGTTCAACTGTAGAAGTTGTGTTTGAATCAGGTGGTGGTTTGTTAGATGTATCTAATGTATGATCACCACCATAGTATACATACTTGGCGAGTACTCGCTGAAAAAGGACCTAGGCGAGTAAACTCTGTAAATACTCACGAGTATTTTTTTGAGGTTGGGCAAGTATTTTCATAGTACTTGTGGCGACTATTGTGGAAATACTTGCCCACGTGTTTACACACAGTCTACATGTTCAATACAGTTAAAAAGGTGGCGAAAACAATACAAAATGTGGAAAAAACTCCCAAAACGCGAAAAAACACATAAATTAGCGAGTATTTATATTATCATCCGAGTGTTTGGAAATAGAGTAGTTTTGAGCTAGATATGAGTCAAAGATTTATGAGGACAATTTACAACTCTAATAAAGGAAACCCTAATAGGAGAATGAGTATGAAACCCTAGGGCAAAAGAGAGAAATTTCAGATTTGCGTGTATAAGGGGAACTCATAAATCAAATCTGAAACCCTAATGCAAAAATCTGAAAACCTAAGAAGGTAGAAAGAAAAACCTAAAGGAAACCTAGGGTTTGGTGTGCTCACTAGAATAAAAGTGAAATCTAAGGTTTTAGGGATTGAAACCCTAATTGAAAAAGACCACCTATTAGGGGAAATCATAACTCAGAGCTAAAAATCAGTTGTAAATACAAAAATATGAAACACTAGGATAGAAGGAAACCCTAAGGGAACCTAGAGTTTGCTGTGCCCAAGACAAAGAATGGGTTCACTAGTATGTTTTAATTGATTAAGGATTTAGTGACCTAAATAAGCCAAAACATTGAGTCTAATAAGATTGTATAATAGATGTTTAAATTTAACAAATCTGATTGCAACAATAGAGTATAACTGATTTCTTGCAATTTACTATTTATGAAAATGACTTAGAGGATAGGGTACTTAGATTATGTAGGCTCTGTTTTGGTCTATGACAATGTATAGTCATCAAAGTGTTGATTCGGATTAGGAAATAGATTGTGAAACATGCTGGGATGAGTCTAGTGCTGGATAGACGACTGTTGCGGTCGGATTCCAGTGTGCTCTACCAAAGTCGTCCAGGAGATCCACACTAATTTGTGATTGTTGGGATCGATACACCCGCACCTGTAAACAACTCTTGTATTTTCAGCTTTTGTTGGACATGCATGGACAACTATGTTTTCCTTTTCTTTCCTTGAAAACCCAAGCTACACCTTTGACACCAAGATGACTTAGAAAAAGGGGTTAGAAAGGATGGGTTGAGCTAACCAAACCTCTCCACTAAGTGGCTAAGTGTTGTGTATGTTCCAGTCCTCTGAAGAGGGCTCAAACCGCACGTAGTTCTTCCACCTAGTTGTGTGTGTGCAATCAGTGTAATACTAGCATGCTGTCCAATCTTGTGTATGGCTTTCAACACTTGACAACTTGTGATTTTGACCTTGCAATGGTATTCAAATTTGCCTTAGGGTTTACTCCTTTGAGGGGTTTCAGATTTGAAAGTTCTAGGGCAATTCCTCTCAATATGCAGATGTTTTTTTGTGATAGATAGGTACTTTCTAGATAGGAATAGGCTTAGGCTAGCTTTTTATAAATAATCGACTCTTTAGATAATTTCTCTTTAAATTGGCATACGAAACATACAAGTTGACTTGTAGGAAGGATTTGAATCAGGGAAAATAGTCATTAAAAGGCATATGGATGAGTCTGGCCAAGGCAAAAGGCTTCAGTAACTAGATCTGTTTTATTGTGGCTGGAACCGTCCAAAAAGCAAGAATTAGTGATATGAGATTAGGAAACAATCCGAGTATGATAATAAGATGTCCAAGGAAAGAGTAGGGAAATCTTGTGTATTTGTAACAACAATTTGGGAAGGCCGAGCCCATAGATAAGAGAGTGGTTGAGAGAGATTGTGAGCAAGAGTCAATTATGTGTGCACAAGTCAATTATATTAAGCTTTGGCCAAAATTGATATTGTCAATTACCAAATATT
Organism: Torreya grandis; assembly: GCA_037957365.1. Classification (NCBI taxonomy): domain Eukaryota; kingdom Viridiplantae; phylum Streptophyta; class Pinopsida; order Cupressales; family Taxaceae; genus Torreya; species Torreya grandis. The sequence continues at coordinate 1,096,475 of JARHVA010001886.1, forward strand.
AGTGTCTATAGTTCCATGTTGCGTGTAGAGGTACTAGGATCAAAGGGATGGTGAATGCTTCACATTCATCATCATCATGTCCGGGAGTGTCAAGGTGCTACAGATATTACAGTAGGTCAGATTGCAATGATTGCAGTGGACATGTCGGCATAGGTTGATCAAAGTACAAGGTACAATTTTCTCGGTGCAATAATTTCTTCAGAGACAATGATTATTTGCTCTAGGTCTTCTTTTGTCCCGTTTTGGATCAAGGGGGTTTCTTGGGTTTGTGATCCAATATCTTATCTTATATATTTTTTATAAATAAAAAGTTTATTCAAATGTGAAAAGTGGGTTACAAAGGGCGCTAAATGCGAAAGAACCAGAGAGAGAAGAAAATACTAAACCAAACCTATCAGTGATTTAGGCACAATACAAGAATAGAATAGCTGAAACCTATTAGTGTCTTGGGCATAAAGCAAAGAGCAAGTGACAAGAGCATTAAGAGTAAGTCAATGATCATCTCTCTCTTCGTCAACTTCTCGAGGGCAGTTGGAGAGATTCGATTTCCATCATGAAAACAAAGCCATTGATGAATATGGTCTTTAATATTTGTCGAGCCCTAAGCCATTGGTGAAGATGGTGTTGTTTATAATGTCAATTCTGTCAATATTGAGTTGAACCGCAGCCAGTATTTGAGTGTGGATTTTTACTTCCTTTAAGCTGTTCTTAATATATTCTCGTATACATACAAGATTGTCATTGGCAGTCTTCACTAGATTTTAATGTGCAATGAATGCATCCCGCATTCTAGTGATGTAGGTGAACGTTTCCTTGTGATTCTCTTGCATTTCATTGCTTTAATTGATCATTAAATTATTGATGCTTTCCAAAAGATCATACTGAGCTTAACTGAGGCAGTTGTTATGCAGAATACCATCTATCATTTATTTTAAGCTTTTAAGAAGCTTGATTCCGTATTTAGAATGAGTCTTTGTTGCAGGAGTCGATGCTTCACCATATTCCCATTGGCTTTGCATCTGACAGACATTGGAAGGCTTCCCTTACTTGATGGTATTGAGTTTTTTGACAGGGCCGTTCTCGATGTTGTGTGCTTTTCTTTTAGTCTGCATGTTAATCTCCAAGTTTGTATGTTGCTCAAGGTCATGGTTGTGCAATAATTTGGGAGCTGCATGAGGGATGTGAGCCACTGTGAATGACGAACTTTATCCCTTCATGGAAAACCTTGTGAAAATGTCCATCTCCTCCATTGTTGGTTTGCACCTCAGCTGAATGCAAGGTGTGATCATCTTGGTCACTAGATACCTCGACCTCCATGGAATCGCAGAGGCACTTGTTCTGATTGTCGAATAGATTAGTGTCAATCTGACTCGGCTGTGTCCCCCATGAGACCAACATGTCGCCTTATGTTCAATGCATGTTCTGAAATGTGTTGAGGAGTGATAATGTGAATCCCATTGAAGCATGCATGGGTGGTGTTCGTTGCAGCATGAATGTCGTTTAAGTGGTTCCTGTGATTGTCATGTCTGCCATGACGCCTTTGAGGATGCAGATGATGTTGATTGCATTCAGAATGTGGTGCACGAGCAGCGACATTTGGATGGAGTCTCTCCAAGCTGCATAGGCTAATGGAGATAAGAAAGCGAAAAAGAAGTTTAAAAACCATGGTTGAGTAGATGGAATACCACTTCACAAGAGTGCAACACAAGTGAGGAGAGAAGGAGAGATGAATGGGGAAGGACGTGAAAGGAGGGGAAAAGGTGTGGATGGCAGAGAGCATGGTGATGAAGAAATAAGGGGGAGGATCAGGGGATAAAGGAGGGATGAGAAGGAAAAAAACAAGCAAAAATGTTAAAACTAGCACAAAGCAAGAGTTAAAAACTTACGTGAGAAAGGAAAGAGCAAGAACAAGTTAGAAGGAGACGAGAGGCAACATTCTAAAGGGGAAGAAGGACGAATAAAGGAAGGCTGACGCTGAGGAAGACAATGGCTAACCCAAGAAGTGAGAGTTGGGAGGGAATAAATTTGCATATTGCAATTCCAATGTGAAAAACATTGAAAAGAGGGAGACATGTAGATTAAGAGTTCGAACATTCCCTGAGGATGATTTCTTTTAGCCCTTGCAACTTGCGATTATGGATAATTTTGTGCATATTACCCACAACAGAAGAGGTGTGTGGGCCCAGATTGAGGTTGGCAATCCATTCTGCCACCTTGTTGCCTCCTCGATAGACATTAGTTATTCTGGAGTCTCTGAAACTTTTGATAAACTCCTCACCTTTTGTAGTTAGGCTTTGAATCTGCCAATCTTGGTTTTTATGGGGGGTGACAACATTGATGATGATAAGCGAATCACCTTTAATGATTAAGTTGTTGATGCCATTATTCAGGGTAAGAATGAGACCCATGATACGACCTGTAGCTTCCACAATGTTATTTGAGTTAATCCAAGTGTAGAGGGACTTGAAAGCCAACCCTTTGTCTTTGTGATCTTTGGTGATTGCCCTGGCTACCGATTCTCCGGGATTGTGCTTTGAGGCACCACCAAAATTCAGCTTATGCCAGCCCCGAGGAGGAATCCACTTGATGTTGTCTCCATCGATCTTTTTAGTTTTATTTTTAGTAGGCCCAAGTCTGTTGAAATTTTATCCAAGAGTAGGCCAATTGCGAAGGATGCTCAATTCACTAGGACTGGCTTCTTTATTTTAAATCTTTCTAGTGATTGCAAGAACATTCAACATACAACTCTCAATTACTTTCCATAACTGATCTTGGTTCTTATGAGCCTGATGTTCCTCAAAGATTCCAACATTTATTTCAAGTCAGATCTTCCAGGTGATGAAGCTCGGAGCCATGTCACATATGCTTCTGAGAAGATTCAAGTTCACATTACACTTCCAAACCTGTAGGTGTGTAGAGAGTGATTTAAAACCCAACTAGAGTTAAAGATGTTAGGTTGAGGAGCATGTTCCATATCTTAAAGGCGTAATTGCAATGCAGAAATAGATGATCAACATCTTCAGTGCTGTTGAAGCACATGATGCATCTTGAGGTGTTCTCCCATGATGTTTTTACCATGAATAACAAGCTAGAGAAAGGCTTGGGTTTTTGACCAGGGTTTTGAGTTCCAGATTTTAGCCAAAGAATAAAGCTCGGGTGAAGGATTAAGGATAGTAAATTGTAGGTTGTATCCCTCTGTGACATAGTAAAGTCCAGTTTCTTTTTGATTCCATCATAGAGTGTCATCTGCTGTATTCCAAGGAATACGAAAGCCTTGAAGTGTGTTTTTAGGTTGTATCCAAGGAATTTTTGTTGGCATTGTTTTGTGAGCCATCCTAATTTTGAAAAGTTTTCCAAAGTGTGATCATGGTTTGTGCTTTTAGTCTTATTAGTCTTTGACTTTGTAACCCATTGTTTTTTAGCAGCTTTGCGAATTCTGGTAAAATCAGTATTAAACTGCAGAGGTTGTTCAGTAATCCATGTGTTCTCCCATAAATTTGTTGTAACACCATTTTGAACTTTCCTAAAAAACCTCTTCAGGAGAAGGTCCCTGGCTTCCTTGATACTATTACAAATTTTGGAATCTTTAGGGAGATCTTTGCCGGTGAACATTCTTTATGAGAATTCGTTGTCCGGATTCTTTCCTTCTAGCATGCTACTCTAGTGTTCAAAGGCGCTGATGCTGAGTTTCCAAACCAGTTTTTCCGTGAGCACAATGTTGAGCTTTCTGATGTTTCTTACACCGGCTCCTCCTTGGGGATAAGATTTATAGATAGTGTCCCAAACAATAAGTGTGAAGTTGAAATTCTCACATGTACCCTGCCATAGAATATCTTTAATATCCCGTTGGGAGCAATCATGAGAGAGCCAAAGATGGGAGTAGCTTGGTGAACAACTTTAATGAGGGTGAGTTTGCTCGTAGAGGAGAGTAGCTTGCCTTTCCAACCACTTAGCTTATGTTGAACCTTGTCAATGATGGTGTTCCACTTTTGCTTTTTACTAGTACCTTTGAAAAGAGGAAATCCGAGATAAGAGTTGGGGGGGGGGGGGCGGTGTAGCTGTTTCAATGCCCAAGATTGTTCAAAGGAAGTTCCGGAGCTTGGGATTGACGTTAAAGAAGACAACATTATATTTACTTTTGTTGATGGACTGCCTAGAGGCTTTTTCATAGCTGCTGAGAGTGTCTTTGATTTCTTTGACTTCTTGGAGAGTGTGAGAAGCAAAGAACATAGTTTCATCCACAAATTGCAAGTGAGTGTGGGTGTTTCTCTCTGAAGTTGCTTGAATTCTTTTCATGTTGTTCCTAATTTTGAGAGCCTTAATGCATCTTCCTAGAGCCTCAACCATAAGGATGAAGAGATAAGGAGATAAAGGATCCCTCTATCAGAGACCATTTGAAGAAGATGAAACTCTCCAGGCAAGCCATTAATTAGAATATAGACCTTGATTTCTATATCCAATAATTTTCTTTTTTTCTTGTAGATGACCTCAAACTTATGGGCTACTTTCTGTTCTTTTGCAAGGAGAATATTAGAGTTAAGGCCTTCCATTTTGAGATGTTGTACGATCCCACTTTTTGTTTCCAAGTTCTTTTTTTCCTAGATGTTTTGAAAGGAGTCAATGTTTTTTTCAAAATTTCTTTGAGGTTCTTAAGCTTTTGCAAGAATTAATGCATCTTAATGCCATACCTATTGTTGGGAGCCACCTACTTTTGAGTTACCAATTCCTCAAAATATGGGTGTGCCATCCACATTTTTTCAAATATGAAAGGAGATCTGGTTGGTTGAATATCATCTTCTATGTAAAGAGCAATTGGCTAGTGATTAGAACCAACAACATTCAAGACTTTTGGTAGTAAGGAGGTAGTTGCTTTGCATCCACTTGTTTGAAGCAAGAAGTTTGTCAAGTCTTTTGAGGATGAGGTCCTTGCCTTTTCTGCGATTATTCCAAGTGAACCAACCTTTATTGGGTTTGATGTCCAAAAGTATAGATCTGTCCATGAAGCAACAAAAGGTGGGATTACCGGTGTCCCCAATTTTGTCTCCTTTTTTTTCCAAGGAATTAATCCTAGCATTGAAATCTCCTTGATAATCCACAGGGGTTCGAGTTCGAGCTGAGTGTATGAGCTAGCTGCTGCCAAGCGCTTTCTTTCTCACAAGGGTTTTGGGAGCTATACATTGTTAACCAAATTAAAGCAGAGAGGAGAGTTGAGGCTTACCGCTTTGCAGGGGAGACATTGGTTGTCGATTGGCAAGTTTTCAAGGTGGACGTTATGGGGATTTCACAAGAAAGCAAATCTGCTTGCCGTACCTACAACATCACGACCGAATAGATCTCTTTTCAAACTTCTAGAAAGTCCCTTGATGTGTGCAAAGAGATGCTCGAGATTGGTTTCTTGTATCATGAGGACATCATGGTTATTAGAATTAATCCTATGCTTCAACAATCTTCTTTTCGAGGTGGCATTAGGACTCTTTATGTTCTAAGAGATGACCTTCATTGGGTAGGTCTAGTTTGCTTGGTGCTTGCCAAGAAGGTGTCCACTTGTTTCTAGTTTCCGACTAGAATAGCTTCCATCGTTGCTTCATGTCTTTTCTTCTTTTAATTGGTGTTTCTTGTGTTCTTTATCCCAAAGTCTACCTTCGGATTTAGATTTGGAGTTTGTGATATTCCTAGGCTGGCGTCTTCCATCTCCAAATCTGATTGCTCATTTCTGTCTTGTCTAGTCCAGTCATCCTTCTGAATTTTGTCCTTTGTGGCATCTTTAACTTTATTTTGTGTCTTTGGGATAGCTCTTATCTTTTTGGTCATTTATTACCACGTGGGGTCCTTTAGAAGATTTTTAAGGTCGTCCTTGAAGCTGTATTCCGCCATGCTGTCCTTGTTCTCCGTTGTGTTCTTCCATGCAGGAAACTGCATCTCTGGGACTGATTTAGTTTCTTGTGATGTTGTGAGTTTCATATTTGCTGTGTTTTTGTTCTCCCTGGAAATGTATTGGATTTCACTTTTGGCCTTATTTATGATAAGATGCTTTCTTTTCGGTTTTGTAAATGCATCAATGTCTTTTTTTGTGATTTCAAGGATCTTCTTTTGAGTGATGTTTTTCTGAAGCGGATGCCATTCTCTGATCAGGGGACCATATTCATTACAACTTTTGCATTGAAAAGAGATGCTTTCATAGTCTAGATCTCGAACCCATTCCACCCAGCTCTTAAGGTGATGCTATTGGGTAGAGGTTGGGTGAGATCCAATTCTACACATATTCTAACATAGCTAGAGAGGCATTTTCCATGATGAGGTGTGTAAGTTTAACAACTTTGCCAATGGTATTAGCAATAATATCAAAAACATACTTGGACCAAAATTCTTGAGGCAGTGCGTACATGCGGATCCAAACTGGCGTCGTTGTTGGGAGTTCTTTTGTTGGATTGCAAGCAGTGTGCCAATGTTTTATAATAGTCCTGCATTTTTGAAGAAATACAGACCTCCTTCCAAGACTATGTGTCTATCAGATTCATTCGCAAAAAATCATATGAAGTAGCCCATCGCACAAATTCTCAGCTGAAACTCTCCATTAGTTTTCCATTTTTTTTGCATCCAGGTGTTCAATTCTTCCAATTTGAGTTGTGCACCTAGGAATTTGGAGATCAGGTTTCTACCATGCAAATTGGCTATATTCTTTTTGATTTCCACAGGATCTAGCATCACGATCAGATTCTCCTTTGAGGTTTGCATGCATGATTTTCTAGGTAGAGATTCAGACTCCATGATCTTTTTCTTTCCAATAGTAGCCATTAGAGTGTTGATTTCTGTTTCAGAGATCATGTTGCTTGCTACCACCACCATTTGTCTAAACGTGGGCTTCCGGGAGGGACGAGTTCCCCTTGTTTGGATATTCATTATTGGATCTACTGATCTGTTAGCTTATGAGAGAGATCAAAGAAAATAGAAAGATTTGAGCCGCCAAAAGGATGCTTTCATCAAACCCTAGCAGAGCTCATTCTCGAAGAATGCTTAATTTTTATTTATTCTAAGTTATTAACAAAAATCATTGATTTTGAATGCCAATATCTTATGTTATATTTTTATTGTATAGTTTTGTTTAATAATGTAAACATCTTATTCATTTGTGATTAAAGATATTTAAGTCGTTAGTTGTCTACATATGGTTATACGGACAATTGAGCCCAGTAGTTGAAACCTCGTGCAAGCATTACAAATTTGCACTTGTATTAAACATGGTAACCAATATATTATACCTATTTTTCTTTCAATAAGATGTAGTTCTTTGTTTTCTTCAGCCTGCAATTTTCCTATCAATACATATGTTGCTGCATTGTCAATCACAACATGGACGCCATTCTCTACACCCACTTCCATGGCCACCTCCTCCTACATATTACACAAGATCTCTGCATTCTTCACTTAATGAAAGGAATCGATGGTCTTCAGGAACACCAACTTGCCACTTGAAGCCACTAGAAAAGTAAAATGTGTGATTCCTGCAATTTGTCCACGCATCAAACAAGATATTTCAACCCTTTTTATGTCAAATTATTTTATTATTTTTTGATCTTCGATTGTCCCCTTTTTATTTGCCATAGCTTCCTCTAACAAGTGTCCATTGAAATCATTAGGGCTAGCTGCCTTGAACTCTTTCTCAACAAAGGTCAATAAGTTGCCAATGGATCTTAAGATGCCGCTCGCCACATGGAATGGTATGTGGTTATTATACCAAAATTTTACTGCAATCATCTGCTCTTCATGGTGCTTCTCTTGGTTCCAAGCACTACACCCAAGTGAAGGTTGCACTCCAAGATTATTGCGAGGAACAAGGAAACCTTGCGAATGCAATTTAGTTTGAACTCTCTCTAGTGGATGAGCCCCGAATCCATGGCCAAGACCAGGGCCGACTAATTCAGTATTAGAATCAGCGAGGAATTTTGCATGGATGCAAATGTTGTAGTTGTCCTTATTTTTTTTCCCCCTCTCATAACTAGCAAGGAGATCATTCATCTCATGTAATTTGAGGATCCACTTGTTTGCACCATAGTTCAAAAACTTGTACTCAGCAATTACTTTGCAGCCCAAAATTTTGACTCAGGCTCACGACCTGGTAAAAAACTCTAGCAAAACTCGGCAAATTTTCCACTGGTTAAAAAAATTAAAAAAATCATAAAATAAGCGACAAATTTTCCACTAGTTAAAAAAAATAAAAAAACCATAAAATAAGCTTAATAACATGTAAAAGACTGTTAAAAAATATGAGAAATGAATGTAGAGAATGCATAAGTAAATTTTGTATTAGTTTTAGACCAAAAAAGAGTATAATGCTTAGTTTTAGACCAAAAAAGTGTACAATGCCCAATTTTATACCAAAAAATAGTACAATACTCATCAATGCACCATAATATCATCTCCAACTCCTTGTACCCCTTTGCCTACACCTTGGCAGTGGAAGGTAAAGATTCCTCTGATAAATTAGTTAAAATGTTTTAACATAGCAAAAACAATAGAAAAATCATTTGTAAAAGTGAATGATGTTTTTTATGTGGTAGTTATTATTTAACAATAACCAACTTTTTAGCTCGGAATTATGAGCACTCGCGAGTCTTAGCTAGTTACTCGGCTCGTGAGAAGTTGCATGATTACCTAACGAGAAAAAAATAGGTGAGTACTCACTGTATCCTGCGAGTTTTATTTCTATGGTTTGCACAACTGCACATCTCTGCCAGGGATTTGTGCAAGGTGGTATTTGAGGCGATTGATGCCTCTTATATGAAAACTCACAATAGTTGCATATCACTCTTCCTGAATCCAAACTTGGTTTGCCATGCTTCTAAGCGGGATACTTGGACTTGCTACTACACGATGATTCCATTTTCGCATATCAATCCCTAGGAAAGAAAGAGAACAATCAACTTTAAATTGTCAAAACCCTAGCAAAGAAATAAAGAAGAAAATAAAAAAAAAGAACAAAGATCAAAGCTTCGAAATACTAAAGCAAAAATAAAATGGAAGAAAAAACTTCAAAAACCTGAAATGAAAACCCAAAAAGTTTAAAACATCTGAAACAACCACTCAAAAAAATAACCATGTACCTCTCAAATGAAACTCTACCTGTCAAAAAATCCTTCAAATCCAACGATTATCACTTCACGACAACTGATAAATGGTAAAATAAGTTTTAGCATGAAATAGCAGAAAACCAAAAAATTAGTGTTTTATGTCATGGATTTGCTTTTTGCAACGGTTGGTGAGTTTTTGCTATGGACTCATGATTACTTGTGAGTTTTTTCGTGCCAAATTTGATTAGTACTCCCCAGCAACTTGCTAGTCAAGTTGATGGGGAGTTACTCGCCTAGCAGGTTTGGCTCACGAGTACTTGTGAGTCCCGAGAGTTCTCAGCAAGTTTTAACACTACATTTCAGAATATTAAACGAGTCATGACATTATATATCACACAGGTCTATATTATCTGTTCAAAATAGGAGACTAGTCAATGGTCAGAGAAACTCAAGAACTACGTGAACTAATCATCATGTTGCTCTTCATTGAGAGCATCCAAAGCACAATTGGTTCATTAGAGCCAGACATGGTAGGACTAGCAGCAGTTAAGTAGTGTTTTTCTAATCTTATTTACTGTGTTTTTATTTATTATTCAAAATGTTAAACGAGTCATGACATATTATGTATCACATGGGTTTATATTATCTGTTCAAAATAGGAAAATAGTCAATGGTAAAAGAAACTCAAGAGCCACATGAACTAATCATCATGTTGCTCTTCATCGAGAGCATCCAAATCAACAATTTTTTGATTAGAGCCAGACACGGTAGGACTAGCAGCAGTTAAAGTCATGTTTTTCTAATGCTATTCATTGTGGTTTTATTTATTTATTTATTTCTTTGTTTTTTTTAATTATGACTGTCATGCACAGACCGACACTATATTTTTAATTAGTTTTTATTATTATAATAGTTGGGTACCCAGGATAATAGAACCTGGTGGCACCCAGACTAGTACCAGTATCAGTATCAGAATTGTACTGATACAATAATGGAGCCTCCAGGGCAGCACATAGTGATGTTGCCAGAAACCAAAGTGATGAACCTTTTTTCTTATATTTCTTGGTCAAGAGTTGGGATTTCCTCCTTCCCTTTTTTCTCCTTGTTTTTTCTGTTCATTTATCAATCTGTTTACTTCCTTAACAAGGGATTGAATTCGATTTTTCAAAGTGGTTATCTCCACAGGAACACATCTTTATCTCTCCAACCCTCTGTTGAACTCATAAGTTACGTCTGTTTTACTCTTGATTAGCTCATCAAGGAAACTAATTTTATTCTTCAAATATAATATCTCAGCATCTTTGCTTATCAATTCAGCTTTGTAGATTTCTTGATCTCCCTTTAGTATAAGAAGTTTGACATGTTCCCATTTGGCTCAGAAAGCTTGTCCTCTTTCACCCCAACTCCAAAATCTTTCTATTGAATACAACTTTTCCATCAAAAATAAACTTCTCCATCATAGTAGCTCTTGATGAGAACTGCGCCATCAAAAGGTCTATGATAATGTTGTTTAAATGTAAACCACCATCATCTAGCATCAGTGTCATCCATTCTAGAAAACTCAGGTATCTCCATGAATCACACTTCAGATAACAAACTAGTCTTTCGAGAAGATGTTTTCAATGGATCTCCATTCCTACTAAAATCTTGAAAATAGCAAAACATGCGGGCATGCAGATCTGAAAATTTGCTTCACAATACAAAAAATGACACTTTATTTACTTTATTGGGATTGGAAGATATGAATATTTTCTACTTTTTCTTTCTAGGTCATGAATGTAAAAACAACAGTACAGCTGTCCCCAAAAGGCCAATTTGTTGACTATTGCTTCAATACTACCCAAAATTTTGATGGCAAGCACTTACTAGGAAGATTTTGAACTGTACTTCCCAAAGGTGCAAGCATTACTCCAATTTGAGACAGTGTTAATGTAGGTTTTTATTCCATTCAATGGTTTTTTCCTCCACATGTTATTTAGCTTACTTAGGTGTTATTTTAGGTCATTGGGGAAGATAATCTCACATCCATGAGGATATGTGATAATGTCTATTTTCCACCTATATATGTATTTTTTGTAAAGCTATTTTGGCTAATGAAGATTTTTGATTGCTCATGTTTGATTTTGCTTCTACAACAATTATCTCTTCTGCATAATTTCTTTTTGTATATACAGAGATTTGTGCTTCGTGTTTACTCAGACCTCGATCCTTGATTGCAGCGTAATCTGACATGGTATTAGAGCATGGTTTCTGGTAAACGAATGCCAAAGTTCATGTTGTGAAATCTTGAGATTTAACTTGCATGTCACAAATCTATCATTCATTGACCTCATCCTGAGCCTTAGCCCCTTGGTCTTATGGGAGTTTAGCCCTTGGTCACAACCAAACCAAAGGGGCTTAATTTTTCCATGAAAAGTTGAGTCAAAGTTTGCGCACATTCAAAATTAATGTAAAGTGGAGATTTCTTTTGCGAGCAAGAACTTCAAACTCACAGAATTTTCAGTCTGCAACTCCTTTTCAGGTGCCATTTTTTTGAAAGTGTGAGTTTTTTCGAGCTCTACACATTGGTGCTATTCTTTAGCCTTGTAAAATTGAACCCCTGTAGTTTTAGGAGTTGCATATCCTTGTCTTTTTAGCACCATCAGTCCAACACATACTTCCTTTTTGCACCATAGATCAAAATCAAGTCTTGTTTCTCACACCATTCAACTATCATGAGTAGAAAGTCGAAATGCAAATCCTCTTGAAGGGCAAAGGCTTACACCGGATCACTATGGATATAAAAACAAAGCCAACACCTAATGCAAAGAAGGTGAAGTGGTTTAATAGAAGTGATGAACCCTATGGTCTATTATGCCTATCTATATCTTTTGACTTGCTCTTTCACATTGAATATGCAACTATTCCTAATGATGTTTGGACCACATTGGAAAAACTTTTTGGGAAGTAGGACATAATGAGGGGTCATGAGTTGCAGAATGAACTCATTAGTTTGAGTCCAAACAACTTTGACGCGATACAAGATTTGTTCACAAAATTCAAATCACTTAGGTTGCAGTTGAAACTGTGCGGTATAGACAAAAATGATGATCAATTGATTCTTTTCATCCTTGCCAAATTGGGTTCAGACTATTCTGTCTTAGTTTCTACCTTTCACGCCATCAAGCACGCCCTTGGAACTAATGGACCATGCCGTCCTTGGATGATTTTGCTGTTGACTTGACTCGAGAGCAAGACAAGCTTATTCAAATGGGTACACTGAAGTCCTCAAATCACATGCCTTAATTGTGAGTCATGACAAAAGGCTTTTAAATGTAAGGAGGAGAAACAAAACAAAGCCCTAGAGCAAAGAAAGGGTCATAAATCTGATGCTAAGTCCAAAGCATCAAATGAGTCTTCCTCTTCAAGTGGGAAATCCAAGAAATAGTGACTCACATGTGTCTATTATAAGAAATTTGGACATGATGAAACCAAATGTATGAAAAAACATATTGATCAATTGACAAAGATTCTTGAGAAGCACAATATCAGTTTTTTTGATTTTGCCAATCAGAGTTCATCAGTGCAAGTCTTCTAAGACCAAAGATAGTAGTAAGGGCAAAGGTAAGGGTAAAGCACTTGTTGTAGTTGCATCCTAGCCTTCCACGATTGGTTTTGGCGCCTTGCACTACACGGCTTCATCAAATGAACTTTTCTTGTCCTTGGAGTCTTGTTCTATGCTTTCCATTTTGTTGCGTGTCGATACTTCCACATAAGTTAGTGGGAGAAGATCTGTTGAAGTGAATGATGGGACATTTCAGGATATTTTGTGTTCCCTCATTTACCAATCTCCTATCTGTTTATTAGATCACTCACATTGGTTTAGGCAAGAGAGTTGAGTTCACATATAATTTTGTGGTTATTAGGGAAGCAAACAGTGACTCCATAGTTGTATTTGGGAAAGCAGATCACTAGTCACGATTGTATACTTTTTTACATTTTGCTCATAATCAACCTTTACTACATTGCTCACTCATTCAGATGGAGTGAGTAAATTATGACATGAGTGGTTTAGTCATCTCAACTATTGTTACTTGGAGCAACTCAGTCGTAATGACATGGTTTCATGGTTGCCATGTGTTTGTTTTTCTGATGGTGTCTGTCAAGGTTGCATACTTGGTAAGCATCTTGAAGAGAAGTATGATAAAGGCAAATCATGAAGAGCTACATAGATATTGGAGCTAGTTCGCAACGACATTATTGGTCCATTTTTAACAGCTTCATTCAACATGACTAAATACATGCTTACCTTCATTGATGAGTTTTTGAGGTATACTTGGGTGTACTTTCTTAAGCATAAATCTGAGGCCTTTGATCTTTTTAAGGTCTTCAAGGCGCTTGTAGAAAAACAGTCAGGGAAAGTCATCAAGATTTTGCACATCGATAATGGTGGTATGTTAGTAATAGTTTTGAACAATTCTGCACTTCAAAGGGGATTGAATTACAACGTACAATTTCATAAAGTTCTCATCAGAATGGTGTTGCAGAGCGCAAGAATAGGTCCTTGAAGGAAATGGCCAACTGTATGCTACTTCCAAGTCTTTTACACCTCAGTTTTTGGCTGAGGCTATCAACTATGCTTGTGATATCTAGAATTGAGTTCCTCATAAAGCATTGAAGGGAGTCATTCTTTTTGAAGCATGGAGTGGTCATAAACCCATAGTGAAATACTTTCGAGTGTTTGGATCTCTTGCTATGGGTCGCATTTCGAAGAAGAAATATAAGGCAATGGAACCTCAGATTCAGTGTTGCATCTTTGTTGGATATTGTGAGGTGTTAAGGGATACAAGGTACTCCATCCCACCATTCATAAGCTATTCATCGAGAGAAGTGTTCATTTTCAAGAGGGTCTTTCAGATTCCACACTTGACACTTTACCCTCTTCCTTAGACACACTAGTATTTGATGACAATTTTGTTGATTCATATCCATTTGAGCAACTTTCTGATGATCCAGATTCTCCTTCTAATTTTGATGATGAGATTAGTGATGGGGACTAACCTCCTCCCAAAATATCTTCAGAGGTTGAGGAGATTCTCTCTGACATCTGGTCCTCTTTGGGCTAGAGAAACACTGCAAAGTGCTAGCCATGGGGTTGGAGAACCACCAGACACTAGGCAAACATGTTCATCGTTCTAGAATGCCCCACATGCCTTCATTGCATCTATTTTTGATTCACAGTCGTTTCATGAGGCATCAAACACCCCCGAGTGGGATATTGCTGTGGAAGAGGAGTATGGTTCCTTGCTGAGGAATGTTCAACACTTGGGATTTAGTCCCTCTTCCTAAGGGAAGAAAACTTGTTTGATGTAGGTGGATCTATTGAACAAAATTTGCAGCAGATGTGCCTGTAGACAAGTTCAAAATACGTTTGATAGCAAAGGGTTTTTCTCAGGTACCTGGCATTGACTATACTAAGACGTTTGCCCCAGTTGCCAAAATGAACTCAATCCGACTCATTCTTGCCATTGCCGCAACACATCGCTGGGATGTTCATTAGATAGATATGAAGAGTGCCTTTCTTCATGGTGACTTCAAAGAGGAAATATACATGGAGCAACCACAAGGATTTGTGGGAGATTCTTCCTTAATTTTCAAACTTTAGAAATCTATCTATGGCTCAAACAAGTTCATCGAGCTCGGTATGCCAAGATGGACTCCTTTCTTTTTTCAGTTGTATTCACTAGATGCCATTCTGATTCAAATGTCTACACTTTGCGGCATGATGATTCATCGTTGATTCTAGTTCTTTATGTGGATGACCTATCGATCATAGGGAGTTCATCCACCATTGCAGTAGTGAAAACTGTTTTGTCTGACAGGTTCTTAATGATAGACTTAGGCTTGTTGAATTACTTCCATGGAATTGAAATTTATTACTCTGACTTATTGCACAATCCAAGTATGCTCTTGATTTGCATATACAATTTAACATGGCTGACTGTAAGCCAACTCCAATTCCCTTTCTATTTGGTGTGAAGCTTGAGGCTGATTATCCATCTCTTTTGGTTGTTATCTTGTATCAACAACTTGTTGGTGGTCTCATCTATTTTATGCACACTATAACATTTCATATGCAGTGGGGCATGGTCTCTAGATTTATGTAGGAACCACATGAGCTGCATTGGAAAATAGTTAAGTGGATTTCCCACTACATTTAGGGTACTCATAGTTTTGGGATTCACTATGGAGTAGGTATTGATGTTGACTTGATTGGGTATATAGATTCAAATTGCGCTGGTGATATTTAGAATCGTAAATCTACTTTAGGTTCAATTTCTCCTTTGGTTTAGGACCAATTAGTTGGTCAAGCAAAAAGCTGAATTCTATTGCTTTATCTTCTACAGAGGCAGAATACAGAGGAGTTGTTAATGTTGCTACTAAGGCTATATGGCTTCAGGGGATTCTCACCGAGTTTGTTACCCAGTTTCGACGAACAACAATCATCTTTTGTGACAACCAAAACACAATTCAGATTTGCAAGAATCTAATCCTCCATCAATGGACCAAACATATCAAGATCACATGCATTTCATTCGGGAGCTTATCCATGAGCAAGTCATTGATTTCCAATACATCTAGACTACATAACAAATTACTGATATATTCACCACATCCTTCACTGAGAGCAAGTATTTTCATTTGCGAGTTCTTCTTGGGGTTCGGGCAACTCCATCCTCCTCTTCAAGGGTTTTTTTTTATGTACTTGGGTACCTCAATAGGCCTTGTTGCCAGGTTCCAATTCTACCACCCACTTAAACTATGCTTAAGGGAAGGTGTTAATGTAGGTTTTTATTCCATTTAATGTTTTTTCCTACACATGCTATTTAGCTTGCTTCGATGTTATGTTAGGTCTTTGGGGAAGATAATCCCACATTCATGAAAATGTGTGATCATGTCTATCTTCCACCTATATATGTACATTTCCTAAAGCTATTTTGGCTAATGAAGGTTTTTGATTGCTCATGTTTGATTTTGCTTCTATAGTAGGTATCTCTTTTGCATAATTTCTTTTTGCATATTCAGAGGTTTGTGCTTCGTGTTTACTCTGACCTCGATTGCGGCCTAATCCGATAGTTAAGAGAGTGCCCTTCTGCAAGTTCGGGTCATTTTTCTGAATATTTCAACAAAATAATTCCAGTTATGAATTTTTTTCCCCACTTAGCTCAATTTGCTGTTCTGATACTACCTATTAAGGAAAAAATATCCATAATAAAGAATAGCGATGAACAATAACAAAATTGCACAACTCAAGAGATGAATGTGACCCAACGTGCCCTAATCTTTAATATACTAAAACATAGAAACAAAAATACTCTTAATGTAGTGTTACACCATACAATATTTTTCAAGGAACCACTCCAAGATATATCTTTTGCTTTGAGATCCAAACCTACTATGCTCTTTTACCGCTAGAATTCAATAGAATTGATCCATAATCCATGGTCCATGATGATTTACAATGAGAGATGTCCCCTATATATAACCACTCATCTAGTAATGGTTCGGTTAGGGTAAACTCTTTACACATTAGGTCATATTATAACCAAATATAACTTATTTCACAAGTTACCTATTTGACCCATTACTAAAGCTATCCATTGGGTCCATCCTCTAAACATAAGTGCCGTAGGTGTATACCATTCTACCCCACTCATATCCTAACATAGCATATATTAGATATTTATTTCATGTATGTGTAGATATTGTTTTGCTTACCCCTTCCCCTTTTCTTGAGCTTCTCATGAGGATGCTTTCTTTAATAACATGAAAGGTTGTTATTGTTGACAAGTGAATCGAATTGATTTTCTGTTCGGGTTTGGGATTGGTAAATAATTGTGCATGTACCTATGAGACCTTATTAGTATATGGGATGTGTTTCAAATATCTGGTCGGGAAATTGTAGTTGGGTTCGTGTAAAATTTGTATATTCTCCCATGTTTCCTATAATTGAAGATATTTTGGGAAAGTCATATAGAATCTCTTACATGCTGCACGAAGCCAAATCATCTCACTGTGAACACAAAACATCATTGTTGAAAGTGTGTTGCTGAGTGAACAACTTTACCATAACGTGGAATTAATTTTTCCTCAAATTGATTGCTGGTATGATTTAAAGAAGCTTTTCAGACGTGGAATTTTATGGGATTGAATATGGACTTGGAATCATAATTTAACATTTAGCGATGGGATCAAAGAAAAGTATTTGGGCTGTTTTTTAGCTGTAGTAGTTTGTTGCTACCTTGTTTCTGTTAATTGTACTATATTCCTATATGCACACCTGAAAAAGCCATCATGCATGCCTTGCCAAAAGATCCTTTTTGGTGACGCATGTGACTTTGACTTTTGACATTCACATTGTTTTGCTGACATATTGTTCTGTTGTCCACAATGCTTATGTTTAGCTGTTTAGACTGGCTTTTTATCTTTTGCATATCCTTCATAATTGCTGGATTGCAGGTCTGTAAATACTTTTTGGAAGCTGTGGAGAAAAAACAATATGGCTGGTTTTGGGTTTGTCCCAGTGGTGGAAAAGATTGTCACTATAGACATGCTCTTCCTCCTGGCTATGTATTGAAGTCTCAAATGAAGGCTTTGTTAGAAGAAGAAGCTGATAAGGTTCCTATTGAAGAGGAGATTGAAGCTCAGGTAACCTTGAATGCTAACAGTTTTGTCTTCTGGAGAAGATTACCTCATTTATTTCTTATTACCGTCTGTGAGGAATGCTACTCCAAATGCTTATTATTGAATGGCCAAGCAGTCTGTCTAATGTTTCAATACTGTTTTTTTGTGTTATTCATACACATTCCAGCGGCACCAAGTGAAAGCTTCAACTCCTCTTACTACTGAATTATTTTATGAGTGGAAGAAGAAAAAGATGGAGCAGAAGGAAGCTGAACATGCTGCTAAGAGAGCTGAACGAGCCAGAAATGATCGTATGAGGTAAGTATTTTTTCTATGTATGTTTATTCATATCATTCTAGTTGGAGGCTCACAAGAACACTCATTTATTGCTTGAAACATGGACCTTGGCAGTGGGCGGGAGTTGTTCCTGTCAGACGCAAGCCTATTTGTTGATGATGCGGAGGCTTATGAGAAGTATAACAGGGAGGATGAGGAAGAAAATCAGAAAAAGGAGGTTGGTTTCTCATAAGACGAACTCTTATGTCTGTAGTTAGAAATAGGAAATAATAATTCACAATTGGGTAGTTGTAAAACTTTGAAAGTCTTTAGACATTCAAAAATACTACAGAAATATGGGTGTTGGTTGTTTTGATTAATTATCACAGCTAGTATGGTTGGATGTCTCAAGACATCAATAAAGGAAAAACGTGTCACAATTAACAGATTTCAAAAGGCAGTAATAGTAAAACTTTTTTGAAGTAAATTATAATATAAATACACAATGGCATAGAAGATTCCTTGAAGATCCTGGAACAACAAAGAAAACACTGAGATTGAAATCAGCTATATTGGAGTCCAAAAGCGAAACAAAAGGAAATGCAATAGGTGCCATACATTTGTGGACAACTAATGGGCATGACCTTTGCTACCAATTATTATAGTTTCCCAGAATATGTTCTGGTGGTTGTTCCACTAAGTGAAATATCGCTGGCGCTACTGTAAAATCCTGGTTGATATCAGGGACACAGGCATTGAAGTGGTTGTTCCACCATCCAAGGCCAATACATTCTATAAGCAGTAAAAAATACTATTGTGTGATCTTGGGATGGGGTTCTAGGATATAGGGTTACATGGTCTTCTTAGGCATAGCTTTTAAGAAGTTTAACTGATTGCTGTGTTTTTTGATAAAATACTATTCATTATACATAGCAACTTTGATAAAATACTATTCATTATATATAGCAACTTTGAGGGATCTTTATTTAATCTATCCTCTTAAGAATGTTTAGATGATATATTAGCAGGCCATCGGCCACGGTTGACTTGTTAAAAAGTTTGTGTTGATTAGGTGATATTTTTAACCCATTGTCTGGTAATGCTATCTCAACAGGACTATAAAACTTAAAATTATGTGATAACATCTTTAATTTCATTGTTGTTTCTTTCACCACTTATATTATTTTTTTCTTCACACAAATATACATCTATGTTACAGTTGTCCCTTGGTAATTGTTAGTAATTTGGCCTGTCAAGGCCAAATTACTACCCCTACTATTCGAAATTTTCCCCAGAACAATCAAAATCCCTACAGCTGATCAACTTGTGAAATTAGCACTATCAAAGCATAAATAAAGGGGGGTATGTAGGCAGTCAAGTATCCAAATACAGTCATAATGAAGACCTACAGCAATGATACTCAATCAATTTTGTTCACAAGAATGATACGTTGAAATAGGAAAGGTCTTTGTCAAGTTTTAATGACAAATGCTTATTATCAAAAGGAGATCTACGTTCAAACAAACAAGCTAGCTTCTAAGTGCATGAAAAGGTTTCCTACAGTCTTCTCTTTGAACTTCTACAGCCACCATATAGAGCATACAGTTCGTTCAAGGGCAGGACACCTAAAGCAAGTTCAAAGGCCATAGCTCCTTTTCAAAATATCATATACAGTTATAAAGCTACAGGCCTGCAGGTTTGCTTGCAAAAGCAAGAATTGTTTCGGGTTAAGAAATGGACAATGTTCTCAAAGGGAAAGTGTTTTCAAAGGACTTTGTAAAGAATCCCAAAGAATGTCACAGTGATCATTTACAAAGGTTTATTTCCTTCGGACTTTTTGTCTGAAGGAAAGGAAACGGTCACCTGGCTATTCAAAGGACTTTTCAAATAGCCTAAAGGCATATCTCAAGGAAATAGGACACTTTGCAAAAATCCGAAGGGCACTTGCCCTTCGGAAATGACCATTTGAAGAAATCCGAGTGCCATGTGCCCTTCGGGAAGGAGTGGATCTCCTTTGGACTTTTTGTCCGAAGGAAATTAGGAGACAAAAAATCCAGAGTGTCAGACAACAAGTTCGAAAGAATTCAAAGGGGCAGTTATTTGGCGGGAAAATGACAAAGGGCTCTTTCAAAAAGCCCGAAGGGCATGTGCCCTTCGGGAGGGATCATTTCAAAAATCCCGAAGGGTAGGTACCCTTCACGAAAAGTTCAAAGACCATTATAAAATATCTGACAGGGTTCTCTCTCAAAAGAATGGTTCATTTCATTTTTTTCAAAGGGTATGTGCCATTCGGAAGGGTCATTGACAAGAATTCCGAAGGGCACCTACCCTTCGGAAAGGCTCATTTTTAAGGCTGAAGGGTCATTTTAAATCTTTTGGAGGACAATTTCAAAAATCTCGAAGGGCACCTACCCTTCGGGAAGGTACACTTCAAGTTCGGAAAGGTCATTGACAGGAATTTCGAAGGGCACTTGCCCTTAGGGAAGGCTTACTTCGAGAAAGGAAGGCATGTTTGCAACAAACCCGAAGGGCAACTGCCCTTCAGGAATGTTCATCTCATGATTTTTAAGGGGCTTTTACGAAAAGCCCGAAGGGTATGTACCCTTCGGGCAAATTACTCTACAATAAACTCTGAAAGAACAAATAAACAAAGGCAAAACAAAGAAAAAAGAAAGAAATTTTTGTCCGAAGGATTCCTTCGGGAAAATTGGTAGAAAGTTGGCCGAAGGAAATCCAAAGGTAAGCCAAAAAATCCGCAGTCAGCGAAAAATTCCAACAGGAAAAAGATGACCATGATGAATTTACGAAGGTAGGCAGGGAAGTCTTAGACAAGATGAATCCACGGGAAAATTACTAGGTAAAACCTGAGACAGATAAGTCTGATATAAAGCACAAGACAGGGAAAAGATTTGGAAAATTTGACTGTGCAAATAAACCCGAAGGAAATAATCCCGAAGAATTTCTAAAGGATTTGACTATGTAGAAAAATCAAGGGACCAAGCTGGATATCCGAAAGAATAAACCAAGGGGAAAATTGCCAAAGAAATACACAGGAAAATCCGAGAGAATGAACAAGGAAAGGCACAGACCTTTGTCCGGATAAGCAAGGAGCAAACATAGTCGGAAAAGTCATAAATAGAGAAGTCTGAGATAATAAAGCTCGGCAAGCAAGCAAGACAAAGAATATACATGCACAAGAATTAGAAGCTGTAAATAGAAAAGGTCAAAAATAGATTTTTATCTATGCAAACGTGTTATTGGACTGGTCAAAACTACTATTGACTGTTTCATCGTGCCACATGCTTCTCTCATGCATCCAAACGTTTCAAATGTTCCAGCAATTCGTGTGGAGCTCATCTACTGGCTTTTGGCGTGACATTTCATGCAAAGGAGAAGTTGACTGGTCAAACCTGAGTTCCTTCGCCCACTTCCACGCCATCTTGGTCATGCATGTTTGGAGTTTTCTTGGAGAGTTTTGTTTATTTTAAGAATCATTTTCCAAACTTGGCTCCATCATCTATATTCTACACCAAAGTTTGGAGAAGCATGCAGATTTTTGTAAAGGAGAATAATTTTATTGAATATTCAAAGCATTGTAAAAGATGTGAGGTCTTGAGTTAAGCAACCAACACTGACCTTTTCTCTTTATGGACTACACTTACACTGATTTAGACTGTTTTTCAAAGCTTATTTATTGGCTGAATCGATCCATAGAGAAGGGACCCTGAAGTTTGAAGAAGAAATTGTAAGCTGGACCAGTGATCAATAAGGAGTTTATTTTTCTGAATCTGATTTTTGACAGCAGCATAGTGTGTATTTGATTGTGCATCAGCATATAAGAGAGAATTTTTCTCCTTTTGTAGGCCCCTTCTTCACCTATCTCTCTCTATCTCACCCTTTTGCAGGTCATGTTTTCAACCCTTCCTCTGAAACACTTTTGTTTAGGGACACATTATTCATCTTATTCATGAATCAGGGGATGGTAATATGACTATTGTGATTGGGCACACTAGCTATATTCTATGCTACTGTTCTTGGTATGCACTTGTCCGAGGTGTGCGACAAAGGTGGTTTTTGAGCTAGATGACAAGTGTGCATCAGTAGATTCTATGGTACTGTTCTTGGTATGGACTTGTCTGTGCTATGACAAAAAGGTAGGGTTTGAGCTAGATGACAAGTGCACATCAGAAAGTTTATTATACATTTGATCATATATTTAGTCACTGAGTTATTGCTGAGGAAGCTAGGCAGTGATACTTACATGTCTACTGCTGTTTTGTGAATGTTCTCAGTTTCTTTACATTTTCTATTCTGGCATTCACTGGTATGTGCCATTGGTACATCGGAGCTTTAAAAGTTCCTTATGGAAACTACTCTTTCTGACAACAGTTATTTCTTGCCCTACGCCTGATCTCTAAAGCTTTGGCTGTGCCATTCCCTCCAAGCTAGTAATAACATTCTTCAAAATAAACATCCTTTCTATAAGAACAGTTTTAATGTTTGAAATTATACAAGAGAGTGTATAGGTAAAATATATTAATGAAGCTCAATCTATGAACTCTAATGGATGGGTGAATATGGAAAAAGTTAGCTCCTAGGCCCTTATGGCTGTTCTCTTTCAGTTTAGTAACAGGTCCATAGTGGCCTCTGCTTGTTTCTCTTGGTTTTTCTGGTTTTGTCTCTATTTCCTGTCAGAGGCTATATGCTGCTTTCAGTGTGAGGTTTATATGTGTCTTTCACTTTTGCGATGCATTTTATGTCCCTTGCACTGGTCATGCAGCCTCTTGTAGCTTGGCAGTAAGGTTGTGACATTTCTATTGAAGTGTAAATTTCTTAGTATGAGCATTTGTCCTTGCTTTGATTTGATGTTAATTGGATTTGAAGGGCTTAGGAGAGGGGAGGGTGTGCTCCACCCCTTCCTTGCAGCATAGACGACATATTCACTTAAGAGAAGGAGAAATAGAAGCTTTCTCCTTTCGCACTTGGTAGTGATATTTTCTAGAGGGTGGAAGGTAATGTTTATCATTCTGAAAACTGATATCAATTTGATATTAAATTGAATGGTTAAATGAGAAATTTATAATATACAATTGGGACTATTAAAAGGTGGATAACTTAGAATTGGAAGCTTGAATTTGTTAGTAGCAGTGGTTATGCTTTTTGGGAGTGTATTTTTGGGTAATTTTAGCAAGACTGGAAGGTAGGCCTGCTTTTTTGAAAAAGGTCTGGGGGCAATGTGCAGGTCAAGCTTGCTTATGAAAGTATGGGCCATTTTTATTTGCTTGAGAATTCTCATTCCATAGCTGCAATGTGAGAAAGGTCATGGATTTATTTTTGTAGTTACAAAACTAATAAATTTTCAAACCAGATTGGGTAGGCCTTCGGATCTTTTTGGATGTGCTCAGAGGCTCTCAAGCCTATGCATGTTCTTGGTTAAGTTAGAACCTGTTTTGATTTTGGTCCTGAGGAAACTGCTCCATTCCTCCCAAGCTTCAAATGCTTGATTACATATGGAAGCATCGAGTAGATTATGATAACATTCTTTTAAAATCCTTCCATACGCTCAGTGTGGGTAAGACTTTTGATTCACCTTTGCAGTTCAAGAATAAATCAACCTTTATTAGCATGCTAAGAGGATACATTAGAATGTTTGTTGATTTTGGATTGAGGAATTTTCTTCCTCAATCAGGCTTCAGATGCTGGATTTCATGTGGAAGCAGAAAAGTAGACTATGAAATCATTTTGTTTGAATGCAAGGCCTGTTTTTGATATTGGCTTTTAGGCCATTCATGTACTAAGAGTCAAAACATGGAATTGACATTGTCGAAGTTCAATACAGGGAAGGATAAAAGGTACAAAAGCAGTTGAAACTCCATTTTTGGAGGGAAAATAAGATTTGAAAGTTGTAGTTGACATTGCTTTTAAGAAAGCATTAAATAAATTTGAATTGAAGCCTCCTATTTTCTTTTCTGATTTAAATGCTTTTCAAATCAAAAACAAATTTTCTTTTCTGATTTATGATAACATTCCTTTAAAATCCTTCCATACGCTCAGTGTGGGTAAGGCTTTTGATTCACCTTTGCAGTTCAAGAACAAATCAATTTCAAATAGACGGGATACAATTTGACCTTTATTGGCGTGCTAAGAGGATACATTAGAATCTTTGTTGATTTTGGATTGAGGAATTTCCTTCCTCAATCAGGCTTCAGATGCTGGATTTCATGTGGGAGCAGAAAAGTAGACGATGAAATCATTTTGTTTGAATGCAAGACCTGTTTTTGATATTGGCTTTTAGGCCATTCATGTACTAAGAGTCAAAACATGGAATTGACATTGTTGAAAATATGGAGAAGGATAAAAGGTAGAAAATCAGTTGAAACTCCATTTTTGGAGGGAAAACAAGATTTGAAAGCTGTAATTGACATTGATTTTAAGAAAGCATTAAATAAATTTGAATTGAAGCCTCCTATTTTCGTTTCTGATTTAAATGCTTTTCAAGTTCTTGAAATTGAGGAATAGCCATGTCTGCAGAATCAGACAACGCGAAGACTAATTAGGAACATGGCCTCGTTCAGGAGCAAGCATCCAAGAGGTCACTTTCATCAAACGGCTATTGTTCGGATTAGTGATCCAAAGGAGAATGCAGTGAATGGACGGTTCTTTGGATAGTTTTCCGAGAGTTTTGAATGATTGTGGTCCAAAGTTCCCCTCCAAAACAAGAATCTATACCATACTCATACATATTGGATATGACTCAAATATGAGCTACTATTCGAAGAGCATATCTGTGGTGTATTGTATCGTTTCAGATTTATGAGGATCCAGTTTTGTATGTGTATTTGGGCAAGGGAGGGGAAAGTATTTGGAAACTCTGGAATCAGCCAATTCTTTTTCTCTACATAGCTGGTTTGTCTCCCTCTGCCCCCCTCCCCCTTGGTACTGGTCCAAGTTTGATTCTCCCAGAGATTCACCTTGGGTAAGCCCATGTCCTGCTAAAGAACCTGGGCATACCTGCGGTAAACCCCTAGGGTTTTTGCACGTTTCTATTTATTTATTTTATCACAAATTGACCGACTAAAGGATAGAAAAAAAAAAACATAAAAAAAATTCTAGAAATTGCTAAAACTCAAAAAGTTAACACAATGTAGCATACCTGGTGGGAGTGCCAATGGCAGTGCTATTGCTTGTGGTTCTGATGTAGGATCAACGAAGATCACAAACTATTTTACATCATCCAAAAAGACGGGCTCAAGGTCTTGTGCACATTTGTTTTGAGTTGTGCGACTTGTTGTCTCTTGCAACAACATTGTGTATGTGGAGGAAGATCAATGTCAAGATGAAGAAACATCATCAAGAGCCCCATAGGGAAAGGAAATGTAGGAAGGATGGTTTCGGTCATGTTCCATTGGTTAGAAGGACTTTTTTTTTGGAGCATGAAGAAATTGTTGCTTCATGTAGGTGGCAGTTTCAAAAGCCTCGCTTCATGTAGGGGATGGTTACACAACTTTTGGTATGCAACAATCGATGTTTTTGCCTGCATCGAATAAACTTGTAAAGTAACTGCCCAGATCAAGTAAACATGATGTATGAACCATTTTCCAAGACAAAGGGAGCTTGAAGGATGTGGTGGGATGTCAGTGTCAGGGCATTGTGTTTCCAAGGCAGTTTTGGAAGAGTTAGAGAGTCACTTTAGATCATCCGAGGAGGAAGAGAGATCAAGCAAGTTGGAGGAGAGAGGCGTCCAACTTCAGAGTAGATTAGAACAAAAAAAGAGCTTAGAGAAGCTTAGAGAGTGAGAATGTAGTGCTAAGAACTTGCTGAGATAGATGTATGTTCATTGTAACCTAGTCGTGGATTGAGGAATTCTTATTCTTAGTCATAGGGGAAGGGAGAGTGTGAGAGTGTGTGGTAATCTCTATAACACAGTCGAACATTAACAAAGAAGAGGAACTCTTGCTGAAAATGTGGGTGATGATGAAAGAGTAGAAACTCAAGAGATTGAAGTAGAAGAGATGGTGGATGAACCTGAGAGTGGATTTTTTATAGCTATTGCAAAGATGGGTAGTAAACCAAAGGTGGAAGCTTAAGCCCTAAGGAGCTCATAGATTGGATAACGGACATGAAAAAATATTTTGACTACAAGTCAATGGAGGACCACCCCAAGAAGGTGAAGTTTTCTTGTACCATGCATCCTTACGGTGGGATCATGTACAGCTAGGAGAGAGAAGAGGCAAAGATAGAATCAAAACTTGGGAGAGGATGATGACAAAGCTGAAAGGTAAGTTCGTACCTTCGGATTATCAGCTGAGTTTGTTTACAAAATTGTAGAACTTGAGGCAAAAGGAGTTGCATGTGAAAGAATACACAAAGTGGTTCTATAAGTTGCCTCTTAGAGTTGGTCATATGGAAGATGATCAAGAGAGAGTGTTAGGGTATGTAAATGGACTTCGTATTTTCATTCAAGATGAGATTGAAATGTGTAAGTTGAAATAGGTTGAGAAAGCCTATCAATATGCATTGAAGGCGGAAGAAAAACTGTCTGGAAGGCAGCAAATGAACTATAGAGGTGAGTAAGGTTATCGAGAAGAAGAGGACAACACAATGGTGGAAGCGGACAACATACTCGTGAAGGTGAAACAAGTACTTTACAAAATCAGAATCAGTCCCAAAGAGGAAGAGGTTATTTTTCTAGAGGAAGAGGATACTTCGGAAGAGGAAGAGGTAGAGGATTCATGGGTAAGTGCTTCAAATGTGGAGAGGTTGGGAATAAAGCATTTGAATGCCCCAGGGCATTTCAGAACAACATCAAGAGGAATGAAGCAAGCAACCATATTGTTCATAGATGAAGAGTGTTGGATTTCAAACACAAACGAAAGAACTGGAGCATGGCTAAGATCTTATGATGAAGAGAGTGCTGTTGAAATCAGCCATAAAAGAAGATGAACGGGTGCAAGGAATGAATTTATTCTAGACTGTTTGCAAAGTGGGAGGTAAGTGTTGCAACACAAATAATTTGGTTTCAAAGGAAATTGTAACAAAGCTTGAGCTGAAAAGATTTATGCATCTAAACCCGTAACCATACAAAGTTTCATGGTTACTTAAGAGTCATCAAGTTTTGGTGAGTGAACAATTTATGGTTAGGTTTCAGATTGGTTCATATAAGGATGATGTGGTGTGATATTATGCTCATAAATGTATGTCGTGTTGTTGGGAAGACCATGGCAGTTTGATATAAGAGTCGTGCATGATGGTGCAATCACCTAAATGCTTGTGAAAGATGGTAATAGGCATACATGGAGCCCATTGAAGGAAATAGGAGAAGATGTGGACATCAGCACTAAAGTTTTAATGGTTTTCGGTAAAGAATTCTTGAAGGAGACGAAGAAAGAGAAGGCATGTTTTACTTTTGTACCAAGTGAATGCATGTTGTGATTGCAAACAAGGTGAGTGATATTCCTTTTGAAGTTCGGAATTTTTTGGAAGAGTTTGCTGATATAGTTTCAATGGATTTATTGGATGGACTACATCCTATGAGAAGCATTAGTCATCATATGGATCTAATGCCTGGATCAAGTTTGTTGGGTTGACACCTATGGAGAATGAAGAAGTGAAGAGACAAGTGAGTTGTTGGATAAGTGCTTAATAAGAGGAAGTTTAAGCCCATGTGCAGTTCCAATAATATTGGCACCTCAGGAGGGTAGAGATTGGAGGATATGTTTGTATTCTAGAGCGATAAACAAGCCTACTATCAAGTATAGATTTCCATTGTTAATAAAGGATGACTTGATCGACTATTTGAGTAGAGCAAAGTACTTCACAAAAATAGATTTGAGGAGTGGGTACACCAAATTCGGATTAGGGATGGTGTGAGTGGACGACCGCATTCAAAGCAAATGATAGATTGTATGAGTTGTTTGTTATGGCATTCAGATTGTCAGACGCACTTAGTACATTCATGACTCGTAAATGAAGTATGGAAGCCCTATGCTGGTAAATTTGTCATTGCTTATTTTGATGACATGTTTATTTTCAATCATTTAAAGGAAGAACATTTGTTGCATTTGAGGTTAGTTTTACAAAAGTTAAAAGAGAAGTTGCTGGTCAACTTGAATAAGTGTAACTTCATGCAAAAGGAGCTGATGTATTTGGGATTTGTGATCTCAAAAGAGAGTTTGAAAATGGATCCCAATAAAGGTAAGAGCTATTATTGAGTGGCTATCACTAAAAACATGTTAGAGGTTAGAAGTTTTCATGGGTTGGCAAGTTTCTATAAGAAGTTTATTAGAAACTTTAGTGGTATATGTGCACTATTATGGAAGCAATGGAAGGTGATAAAAATAAGTTTATGTGGACTGTTGTAGTAGAGGACACGTTTTCCATTTTTGAAAAAGGTAACGGAATAACCATTGTTGGCTCCCGATAAGGTAAGAGCTATTGTTGAGTGGCTATTGCTAAAAACACTTTTGAGGTTAGAAGTTTTCATGGGTTGGCAAATTTCTATAGGAAGTTTATTAGTTATTTTAATGGTATATGTGCACCCATTATGAAAGCAATGAAAGGTGCTAAAAAGAATTTTATGTGGGCTGTAGTAATAGAGGACAATTTTTTCGTTTTTGAAGAAGGTAATGGAACAACGATTGTTGGTATTGCTTGATTTTGGTAAAGTGTTTCAGGTTGATTGTGATGCAAGTGGAACAACCATAGGAGTAGATTATTAAGCCAAGAAGATAAATCCATTGCTTACTCAAGTGAGAAGTTGAATGAAGCCAATAAGTATTTGGTCTACGCTATTGTACAAGCACTTAAGAAGTGGATGCATTATTTGTTGCCCAAGGAGTTTGTTTTGTATGCAAATCATCAAGGATTGCAGTTCATAAACAGCCAAGTAAGTTGAAATCAAAAGCACATGAAATGGGTTTAATTTATTCAAAGGTATTCTTTTGTTTTGAAGTATAGGAGTGGTCAGTCTAATAAGATTGCAGATGCTTTAAGTAGAAGAGCTCCTGTAGTGAATGAGCTAAGGGTAGAAGTCATTGGGTTTGACAAATTGCAAGAATTGAATGAGGATTTGGATTTCCGAGATGCATAGGCAGCATGCATATATCCAACAAGCATGGACAAGACGTCATGGCTGGAGTATATGATACAAGATGGATTGTTGTTCAAAGTAAAGAGGTTTTGTATACCTCAAGGTTCTATGGGGGAGAACTTATTGAAGGAGAAGCATGGTTGAGGTCTAGCTGGTCACTTTGGTGTTGACAAAACATTGGAGCAACTGAGTGAATGTTACTATTGGTTGAGAATGAGCATGGATACCATGAAATTCATCCAAAGATGTAGGATTTGCTAATATACAAAAGACAAATCTCAAAATACCGAGTTGTATCAGCCATTACCAATTCTGGAAAGACCATGGGAAGAGTTGAGCATGGATTTTGTTCTTGGGCTTCCAAGGATGCAAATGGGTAATAACTCTATTTTTGTTGTAGTGGATCTATTTTCCAAGATGACACACTTTATAACATGCAAGAAGACTAGTTTTTCCACAAACGTTAATTTGTTTTTCAAGGAAGTAGTGAGACTACATCGGTTGCCAAGGAGCATTGTATCAGATAGAGATACTCGATTTGTTAGGCATTTTTGGAGGACTTTGTGGAGGAAACTAGGCACGAGACTCGATCTGAGTTCCAACCTATTATTCTCAAACGGATGGACAAACGGAGGTAGTAAATCAAAGTCTTGGTAATTTGTTGAGATGTTTGGTTGGAGACAAGCGCAAACAATGAGATATGGCATTAACCCAAAGTTGAATTCACTTACAATAATTCAGTGAACAAAATAACAATAATGAGTTTGGTCCAGATTATCTATGGTTGCAGCCCTAGAGGAGTTTGTGAATTGAGAAGCACAATGGATATGAGAAAGTGGGGTGTTGAAGCAAAAGAGTATGTAGTAACTATTTGTGATGTGCATATGGAAGTGAAGAAAAGACTGGGGAGAATAGTATGAAGTACTAAAAACATGCTAGATAAAAAAGAAGAGAACAAAATTTTGAAGTTGGAGACTTGGTATTGGCACATTCGCATAAGGAGAGTTTTCCAAAGGGAGCATATAACAAGTTGAAGTGGAAGAAGATTGGACCTTGCAGGGTTTTGAGAAGGTTCTCAACAAATGGTTATGATTAAGCTACCGAAGGAGTGGATATTTCACCTATTTTCAATAATACAGATTTGTATCCTTACTTTGAGGGACAAGGCAATGGTGACGAATCAAATTCAAATTCTTTAATTGTAGATTGGAAGTGTAGTAGTTGCCTGAGAAGGCAAAAGAGGAGGTTGAAGCTGTACTGGATGCATAGATCAGTACGAAGACGAGACAAAGAGTACATACAATACTTAGTGAAGTGGAAAGATAGAGCAGCTGAAGACAACTTAGATGAATGCATATGAAGTTTTCAAACACAGACAAACCCTTGAGGAGCTAACAGAGGGTTTATGAGCAAGAGCTCATGGAAAATTTCCTTTAACCTGGGTGTTTGATGCAGGGGCATTTGAGTTCACAAACTATCTTACCTCATCCAAAAACACATGCTTGGGTTCTTATGGACATTTGTTTTGAGTTGTGCGACTTATTGTCTCTTGGGACAACATTGTGCGTGTGGAGAAAGATCAACATCAAGTTGAAGAACATCATCAAGAGTTCCATAGGGCAAGGAAATGCAGGACAAATGGTTTGAGTCATGTTCCATTGGTTAGAAGGACATTTTCTTTGGAGCATGACAAAACTATCACTTCATGTAGGCGGTGGTTTTGAAACCGCCACTTTGTGCAGGGGATGATTAGGAAATCGCTGCAGCAGTTGTAGGGCAAGGAAATGTAGGAAAGATGGTAAAATAATTGCCCAGATTAAACAAACATAATGTGTTGTCTATTTTCCAAGATAGAGGGAGGCTGAAGGGTGTGATAGGTTGTCAGTGTTAGGCCACCAAGATTCAAAGGTAGTTTTAAAAGAAAGTTAAGAGTCGCTTCAGATCATCCAAAGAGGATGAAGAGAGATCAAGCAAGTTGGAGGAGAGAGGACTCCAACTCCAGAGTAGAGCATAACAGAGAAAGAGCTTAGAGAAGCTCAAAGAGTGAGAAAGCAGAACTAAAACCCTGTTGAGTTGATGTATGTTCTTTGTAACCTAGTCGTTGGGCTGAGGAAATCTTCTTCTTAGTCGTAGGGGAAGGTAGAGTGTGCGAGTATGTGGTATTCTCTGCAACACAGCTGAACATTAATAAAGATTCTTCTGAGTCCCATTCTGAGTCTTGTGTCAGCAAATGTCCTTGAGAAGGAAGTGTAACACCACTGGGCAGTAAGACAGGTATTCACTTGCCCCCCTCATTCTCGGTTGCATCAGGTTGTAATGAACCAGAACTGCATAATGATGATGAAGAGCAATAAGATGATGAATACTAATTTTGTTTAATAATCAACATATATCATGACATTTGGCATTCAATTATCATTATCAATTTAATAGTAGTGTTTCATTGTTTGTTTATTCTATGCATATTATATGGTTAATTCCCGTTTATTAGGCTAAATTCTGCTAGAATATATTTTAATTTTTTTTTGGTAAGGATGTCAGTCATTTTCCTTTTAAGGAAGGACTCTTATGAAATGAACCCAATCTGAAAACAAACTTTTATTAAACAAAATATTAAAATTTCAATTTTTTTTTGGGTAAGGACGTCTGTCCTTTTTCTCTTAAGGAAGGACTCTTATGAATTGAACCCAATCTGAAAACAAACTTCTATCAAACAAAATTCCAAAATTTCAAATTACAATATAATTTTAAAGTAAATTTCCCACCATAAAAAGAAAATAATAAACTGTCTGATGCTATTGGTATATAAACCAGCCAAATCTCTCAGGTGAGCCTCTCCCAGTTGCAAAGACAACCAATCTTCAATTGCATTAAATGCTTCTCCAACCAGATCAAACAACTTTCCATTAATAAATAACTGCTTATTACAATGAATCTTGCCATACTTAGACAAGAAAAACTAAAAAAAAAACTCTATTCTTGCTTATTCCTCCTAAAGCAATCTTTTTGCTTTGTTCTTCTAAAATATAGTCCTTTCATTGCTTTATTTACTTCATTCTATTTTCCTAGAATATACTCATGCATTTCTCTCTCTCTCTGTTTTGTTTAGAATAGCTTTATTCTTTATTTGCATCTGCCCCTGCTAAATTGCTTTGGCCCCAAAATAATTGGGGTGATTTCTTTGCCTGTTGTTGGTTGGTGATATTCGGCCTCGACATTTTATCCCTTCGTGAAACTACATTCAGACATAAAACCCAACTGTTCATTACCAATTTCCTTGTCCATCTTGTGTGCTGAGATCTGCTTACTTTCACAAGAGGGTAGACCTCTAATTTTTATCATTTGCTGCTAAATGGGTTTTAATCACTCTTGATTGATACCAACTGGCAACAGCAATTTTTAAAGGATGATGAACACAATGGTTAATCAAGCTTATCAACCACAACTTTATTGTCAGTCCCATTTTCATAAAGGCTGTCACTATAGCCCAAGTATTTTCCAACAAGTTAATGAATTTCCGGAACTATTTCCAGCCTTTCTCATGATCAACTCTTTTGATCTTCTTGATAAAGCTAGACAAATTCTGAAAAAGATGTCTTCAGGAGAAACTCTAGTTAACATAATCTTGAATATTGATCAGTGAGGGCTAATAGAATCGCTGCTTCTCTGGAAACATTTCCCAGAAGGACAATAAAGTGGCTGTGATACCAATTAAATAAACCCGATCCGAAAACAAAAATTATAAAGAAAATTTCCAAAATTTTAAACCCAGATCTATTCATTGAATAAAATTCCCACTATATAAAGGCAATAAAAATCATAATCATCAGGAAACTCTAGTATAGGGATGCGAACCCATCCCAGTCCCCATACCTGGTGGCTAGTTTATATATAATTTTGCCGTACCATCATTCATGTACTCCTGGTATGCTGACTTGAAATGTTGTCCCTGTCCCATACACCTATCTGTAAACCTCACATCTTCAAATAACCGATAAAAATTTGTTATGATACTACCAATACACAGAAAAACAAAAGCTCTTAGGCGAGCCACTCCCCATTGCAAAGTGACCAATTGTATTTTGTATTAAATGCTGGTCCAGAAAGATCACACAAGTGTGCATAAAGAAATAACTGCTTATCACAATAAGTCTTGCTATACTTTTGGACAAGAAAACCTTTCCTAACGTGACCCTCTCCTTGCTTTATCCTCCTAAAGCAATCTTTTTGTTTTATTCTTTCTAAAACAATCTGCGTCTTTTCACGACTTTATTTGCTTTATTCTATTTTCCGTAGAATAGACTTATGCTTTATCATCTTTCTTTTTTCTAGAGCAGCTTTATGCTTTATTCTCATGCTATTTTCTAGAATAAACCTATTCCTATCTTATATCCTTATGCAATAATGGACATATCACATTTTTGTAAGATTTTATGAGCTGTTTTACTTCTAGTTTCTTTGCCCTGTTCGGAAGGTTTCAAAACAAATGAGTTAGTCAAAAGGCAATGTCATGTCCCCTTTTCAGTTGACATGTTCTGAGTTCATGGTTAGCCTATTATGCGACCCTTGTAGGCTAATAGGATGGTTAGAGGGTCTTGATGGAGATGGGCGTGGCTTCGTTTAGCAGAATTTTTCTAGTTGGCTTTCGTTTGGGCTCGATTGGACATGTATTGAGGGAGATATTAATATTTGATTGATTTAATCAAATATTAATTATTTGGTCTAATTTTAAATTAGAAACCCTAATTCTAATTTAAGAAAACCCTAATTAGGGCAAGCATATCTTTTGAGGGTATAAGGGTTTCTCATGGAGGCCATAATTGATTATGCATATGATTATTGATTTTGATTTCTGAAGAATTCTTCTGTGAAGACTGAGCCAAGGGTTCCAGAATTTCATTGCAGTGGAGAACGTCAACTCTTCATTGTGTGCGATTCAGAGGTTGTGAAATATCAGCTGATCTATTGCCAAATTGAGAGATAGCTTCATACAGAAGTTATCACAGAGGTATACAGATTTGGGAGATAGCTTCACACAGAAGTTATCATAGTATCTCAGGTATTTTTTTAATTTAGTTTTTGATCCAATAAGTTATACAGATATAGATTTTCTGTATTAGAATCGTATATTCTTGAGACCAGGTTGTTCAGCTATCAGGGGTTGAGAATAGACAGGTTGTGTTTAATTGGCGGCCGTACTAAGTTCGTACAGGTCCGTACAGATCCGCTCAGGGACCTACCTCGGCAGACAGAGATCCCCAGTGACCAATATCGGCCGACTGAAGACCGACGTCGGCAGAGAAGGACCTACAGAGACCGACGTCGGCAATATATCGACCGACGCCGGCGACTGTGTGTTCGACACAGCAGGCCGAGACGAGACAGAATTCAGGTTTCATTCCCAGATTTGCAAAAAGCCAGGGTTTTAAGACAGAATATTGCAGATTATTTTATTTGTATGACAGAGATTCAATTGTATAATCATCTAGAATAACAAGTGATAAGATCTGTGATTTGCCATTGACAGACTATATTGTGATTTATTTATTTATATAGCAATTATTTTGGTAGAATTTGTATCTTTGTTCAGAGCTATTTGTGTTTAGACATTCCCTACTGGAAGGGGATATTACAGGGAATTCTCATCATCAGACCTGGTTCTTTTTCCTTGCTGTTCTCCAATCACTGTGGGTAGGCACTTGATCTACATTTTAAATAGAATCCTCAGCTGATGTGCCTATAGTTTTATCCCTTCATCATATATATTCTCATCATCAGACCTGGTTCTTTTTCCTTGCTGTTCTCCATTCACTTTGGGTAGGCACATGATCTACATTTTAAACAGAATCCTCAGCTGATGTGCCTATGGTTTTATCCCTTCATCATATATAAAGAAGACCCCGAATAGTTCTGCCGCCGCCACCCCGCCCCCCACGCCCCCAAATTAAAAAAAAAAAAAAAAAAAAAAACTTTGAGAGTGCTTGATTTCTGCTAGTAAAAGCTCTCCATTTGTATGAGAAGTCCTTGAGCTTTGTACCCATTGCAATAATACATGCACCTAATTTTTTTGCATCTTAATTCCTCAGTTTAAATCTTAATTTTACTCAATTTCCAGAAATTCAATCCTCCCTCAGTCCAAAGTGAGCAAACGTTGATGAGAAAAGGAACAATTTGATTTGTTTTGAGTTTTTCTTAGAGCGATCTCTGGCTTTCTTCACTGATAATGGGCCACCCATGTCAGACAGGATCAAATGAACAAGGAGCAATGATCAAACAATTAGAAAGGCAATACCATGAATGAGCATGCTCACGACAACAAAGATTGTTGTCGAAGCTTTTCTGGATGAACTGCGAAGAAGATATCAAGCTTTTGTGTGACATTTCAAGTGACCTACTTAACTTACCTTCATGGAAACAAATTTTAATGTGGAATCAGACATAATTAAGGTTGTACATATAACAAAGATTGTATACCCTGAGTAGGAAAGAAAAGCAAAGAAGTGATAAACAACCATGGAGAATTGAGAATATCAGCATATTGAACACGAGTTGTTAATAGTGACTAATCCCTTGAAAAAAGATCAAAGGTGTGTGAACAGAGTTCAGAGACCTGATTTTCTTTGCAAGAATCTTTTTTAACATTAGTTGAGTAACTCAATGATTGGAGGAGAGCAACAGGTAGATCACTCTTTAGGAACAACAGAATGAATATCAGGCAGGATAGCACAAACTCATGAATGTCAGAGAAAACTCTGGAGGTTTTGCATCATTAATAAATAATATGAAGTGGAGGGTATGGAAATTGAGCAAGAGGGCTCAATTGGAGATAAAGAGCAAAGATAAAATTAAATCGAGCACATTAGGACACTTGAGAAAGAATAGAAAACTATCCAGGCAGGGAACATGAAATTTAGCAAACGTAAAAAGAGCTCCTACATAATTAAAAATGTAAAGAAAGGGAGCTGGATACTCTAGTTTTTAAGTAGAGCTTCTGCAGTCTCTGATTTATGTCTCACCAAAGGATTTGAGTGGGACTGAACTAATGGCTCTCTCTGTAAGTCTGTCTTCTTTGCTTTCTGAGAGGAAATATGGTTACCTTTATTTTTAATTGAGGACGTTTTTTGTTTGTGGATTTAATTGACAAGAATAATAAAATGCAGAA
The DNA here is from genome assembly GCA_037957365.1 of Torreya grandis. Taxonomy (NCBI): domain Eukaryota; kingdom Viridiplantae; phylum Streptophyta; class Pinopsida; order Cupressales; family Taxaceae; genus Torreya; species Torreya grandis. The sequence continues at coordinate 1,132,734 of JARHVA010001886.1, forward strand.
GTATATTCAATTTTGTTTTAGTGTTGAAATTACCGTACTAAAACTTTTTTCCAAAAGGTGTTAACCATTTTGGCTGTCGTATAATGTATCGTTTGTGAGATTCAAAACCAACAAATAATATTTGTTTTTGTGTGATTCTAAGCATTACTTGCTTTGAGAAATATAATAATGTACTTAGATTAGGAATTTCCCCATTTCAATGTGTATGTGTCTTGTATTGCTAGTGAAATCCAGTCCAGGTGATAAGATATCCAAAATGTGGCTGTAATGGTCCTCTTCATAATGATGCTGGTCATTGTCTATTTACATGCTCAATAAAAAACATGCACTTAGAAAAATGATACTTTTCAGCTATGGTTATTATTTTGTTAGCCTTGCCAGTTTAGCTGCTGGTAATATTGATGAATTGTAGTCTGTAATCTGTATAGAATCCCCTTGGGTTTTAAGATATTACAATCTTATCAGTGCGGTTGATTTAAACTACTGACAACCCCTTAGATACATAGCATGTTAAGACCTACTTTATGAAAGCTTTTCTAGAATGCTTGTGCAAACTGATTTAAATAAGAAATTTTAGAAATGCTAATATTTTGGTTCAAATGATCAGTTGTATGTAGAAATACTAATTCTTTTGGTTCCAATGGTATACAGTTGAAACCTAGCCTTCCCTCAGAACAGGCCTCGACATCTAGAATTACAGCCGAGGAAGAGGAACTGATATTAGCCGAAGAGGATGAATTGGATCCTGAGGAAATGGACGAGCTAGAAGCTAGCATAGCAAATGCCTCACTTGAGCTGCGGGAAAATGATGCAAGTTGCATAAGGATTTCTTAAGCTATCACTGGATTGTTAAGCTATTCAATCTTCATGAGATACAGGAATGGTCAAATAATGTATGTGTGCAAAATCCCTAATGGGGGGTAGATTTGCATGAGTCATATCATTGCATAGAGGGATACAGGTTGGTTTGATCTCTAGCCGTTATGGTGAAAATTACCACTTGTTCCTGCTGGAAAATGCAACAGAAATTCTTCAAATTTATTTACCTAGACTCGTTGTCAGGTCTGATCAGTTTAACATGCAAAGGCTTCAGCATTCCCAGTAACCTCTTAAATGAGAGTTGATATTCTGTTCTCGAGATTTATCATATATATTACCTGTACATTTTGTTATTTAACTATAATTTTGTCCTGCAGAACAGCATAGCTATGTTCTATATATGAGATTTATACTTTCTGAGGATCTTTACGTTACTGTATCAGTTATGGTGAGCAATATAACAAAAAATCCCATTTCTATGTTAAACATCTAATAAATGTTGCTGATATATGTTTTGAACTTTGTTGTGGCATTGAATTGTTTTCTATTGAATATTCTGACTTTTTGTACCATTGAAAATCCTTTCAAGCATAGCACTGGTCGTCTCATACAACGTGTCTCGGATAATGCTGAGCTTGGATGTAGTTCAGTTCTTTTGGTTAAGCACTCAAATTGGCAGCCAGCTTAAAACAAGTGAAAAGTTAAGACCTTAACAGGTGAAAACTGTGATTGTTCTTGTGCATCTTTCAGGTTGCTTCATGTTTTGAAATTGGGACTACAACTACATTAAAATTCTCGTGTTGCTATAGTATTAGTCTTTTTGTAATATAATTTATCAAGGAACACTTGGTCTCTTCAGGATGTAAATGTTTGTCAGTCATTATATCTGTTAAACTGTATGTTCTACCATGGCCAGAATAACTGGCACCTTGTAAATGCCATGAATGATGAAGTGGTCCTGGTGAATTGTAAATTCTAACCTTGTGGTTACGGTGCCAGTTCCATCAGCTCATGATGTCCCCAAATTCTTGGGATCTTCTTAACTGTTTGTTTATATCCCCCATCCTTCTCCTTTTAAGGCTAGTCAAGTTGATCCAGGATATTTGAGGCGCAAACAGTCTGAAGATATTTTTTCAGAAATGAAAAACTAGATTGAAATGTGAAATGGATGGAAACGGGGTTGTAATGAAAAATGGAGGTCTAAAGGGCTTGGAAAAAGAGAGGTTTTATGATTTTGTTTATATACCCCATCCTTCTCCTTTTAAGGCTAGTCAAGTTGATCCAGGATATTTGAGGTGCAAACAGTCTGAAGATATTTTTTCAGAAATGAAAAACTAGATTGAAATGTGAAATGGATGGAAACGGGGTTGTAATGAAAAATGGAGGTCTAAAGGGCTTGGAAAAAGAGAGGTTTTATGATTTTGTCAATGAGAAATACAACTCTCTTGAGAAACATGCGTCATAGACATACACTTGAGAGGGGTTATTAAAGACACACAGAATTGCTAGACTCGAATAAATGAGCCTTGGAAGTTGAATATGGCTGCAGAAATTATGGCAATAAGTTCTCTTTAAAATATAAATACACTGTTTGAAATAAGGACTAACAGGACCTTTAAGTTACTAAAACACATTTTGCAATTGACCAACAGGCCCCTTACTTTGAAATAAATTGCTTTGAAGTTTTATTGCCCAAGCTTAATAACTAAAGAAAATGGTTTCAAATTAAACTGCACATGTTTTGCAATCATAATTTGCCGATTCACCTTGAACTGTGGATGGCAGGGTAGATAAATCTCATACAGGATTGATTCACTTTACTTGGTGTTACTATTATAAACCATTTTGTATGATATCTATCATTCCAAGCTTGCTGCCATAACCTTGGAGCAACAAGTGGTTCTCGTTCAGTACAAGTTGTTCACAGCTGCTATCTTGTCAACACCATGAAAGATTGTTGCAATTAATAGCTTTTTTCTCGTGCAGCCTAGATTGGCTGTGTGCACGGTGTGGATGACATTGGATTAAAAAGATGATTTCACGTGTGTTTTCTTGTAAATGCCATGAATAACAAAGGGCTTGTTGTATCGTGGAGCCTGAAATATTGGACCCTTAGATTTTTGTGGGGAAGAAATGTGGTCTGGACTTGCAAAATATCTATGATGAATTTATTAGATATTTCTTCACTATAAAGGAAAGGGTTAGTTTGGTTTCTGAATTCCAAAGCCCTCTCCACTAAGTTTATTGCTACATGTTGGAATGCCTTTGTAATTTTCTTGTCATTGTAGCCACTCTATTTCAAAACTTAAGATAGATCCTCTCTCGTTGAAAAAGCTCGATTCTCTTTCATGAAAAGACTATTTGGGTAGTTTCATATAGAATCTTTAGGGCCATGGTAGCCAACCCAACCTTTTGAGGACATTTCATTTTTGAGAAGGGTGATGATTGGAAGAGGCTTGTAGATATAGGTTTGTATGAGTTAATTTCCTATACACTCGCCTTGCCAAAGACATTATTATTGTGATTTAGTAAAAAATTAACAAACGAAAGGTGCCTGCTGATCTATAATTCCATGGTGAACTAGATGTAATCACATAAACCATTTAGGTGAGCTTAAAAGGCATCTTTTCAACCGTTTTGGTTTTTAAGGGTAGGTGTTGAGGACTCTTTCTTCAAACCATTGCATATTGATATTAGCAACTAATGAAGACAATAAAGAGCCCATAGCAACACCTTCAAATTGTCCATAACTTTCCTCACAAAAGTTGAACAATGTAGAAATACATGCGAGACCCTTATTTTTACACTTCTTACTTTAGATACGTGTTATACATACGTGATGTTGAGACATGCTATATGTTATTGAAATACAAGATGTTATTGAGTCCTTATGACTAAGACAATTTTTATATGTTATGAGATGTTATGTTTTGCTTATACAAGAACAATTATATGCTTATATTAGATGATTATTCTATGCATTATGATATTAGTTTACTTACACTACTTTGTTGTTCATTATGTTTGGCATTGGTTTCATACTACCAAGAGCTATTGTTCTTAAACATGTATTTGAATTATACATATGTTTAGATGATTGATATTAGTTTATTACCATTGATATGTGATGCATTTGATATGTCGTGTGTATGTCATGTGGATTGAGATCACTGTATTGTTTATATTCAACAGTTTTGGCTATCTAGGGTATGACATTTTGTGTGCAATGTTGTGTAGGTGACATGGAAATCGATGAGGGAATTAAAACTATGCTGGACATGAGCACATCATTGGTAGAGTGGTGACATGTCTACTTGACCCTTCCATGATCCAAACCACTCATTTTACCTTTTTGTGGATCTATTCGGAAGTGTAGACGTCCTAACCCTGTTTAACACCATTCACCCCCCTTGGATACTATTCACACCTCTCATTCTTAACCTTAGGAGTTCTCTTTAGAGTTTTATTTCATTCAAAAAAGATCTTGTAAGCCACTCAAGTGGCCCCTTTCAACTCAAAACGTGGATGGATTGGAAGAGCCAATTTTTTATAGCATCATAAAGTTGGTTTTAGATATTTTGTGTTGATATTTATGCCCTTGGACTAATAAGAACACTAGAGAGTCTTTCTAGGAGCCTTAGAGGACCTTTGATACAACCCACTTGCCATTTATGGCATGTGATAGTGGGTTCATTTATGAGGTATGGATTTGTTTGCTTGCCCATATGGGCTTGCAAGTGGAATTATGGAGGGGGAAAACTTTTTGACCAAGAGCCAATGGATAGGAATGGACACACCACCTTCCTATTCACTTGTAAAGAAAGGAGTTTAGTCTATATGAGGAAAACAAAGCCTTTCATGAGAGATTGTTTTTGCTCATTTGAAATTTACAAAATTGGAGGACTTTGAGGAAGAGCTTAGAGGAGGAGGAGCTTGAGGAAGAGCTTAGAGAAGGAGCTTAGCCATTGTCAAAGCTTGTTGGAGATGTTCGAGTGGATTCAAGAAGGAACCAAGGTAGACTTCCATGTCCATTTACATTAATTTTTTATTTATTTAAAATTATCTTTCTCATTTTATTTGTTTGCAAATCTTCAAGAGGAGTAAGGCCATTTGGCTTACCCTATTTTTTTATTTGTATTCCATGGTTGTACCAATGGTCAACATGTGGTTTTAATCTCTATTTGAGCTTGGAGATGTAATATCCCTCTTATACTCTTTGATTTTTTATGCCATTTTCTTGTCTTAAAAATGATAGAGTTATGTTGCCAAAATTGTGTGTGCATTTGCATGCTTGTTGTGCACTCTAACATAATGGTAATGGTAAGTAGACCGAATTCCCGATGCCTTCTACGTAGTTTGATTCTTTGTATAAGAAGCGACAAGTGAACCTCCCGATGCCCCCTTGTATTTGGCATGGTTTGAGGTGTCTATGCCCTCCCATGGCTAAGAAATGGTAGAACAAGGGTGAGTTATCCCCACATTCTTTTTCTCCTTTGGTGGACTTTTTTGGTGTTGGAAACATGTTATGACTGCTTGTATCTTTTGGTGTTTGATATTGTGTTTTACTTTCCTTGTATGCTGGTTTTGGGGATGGAAGCCTATTTTGTGTAGTTGAGCTTATAGCCTCATATATGTATTTCCTAGTGAGTGTTCCTTGTCTAGTCTTGTTACCATCTAAACTTCATTTCAATAACTTGTCCACCTTAAACCATGATGTGATGATGTCCGGAGCTGGGAGTCTTAGGATCGGGGGTGTCTAGGGCAACCACTTGAAGACAACTTGTCCAACTTAAAAGATGGGAGGCGAGATCCTCCTTCGGTTGGCCTCGCTGTTGCGTGTAGAGTCCATGTGAAGACAACTTATTCAACATTTTGTATATACTTGTACACAAATTATATTGGTTATTTGAGAACCATGATTATTGTTATTGATTCAGTTAAAATTATGTATATATTGGAGGGAAAGTTGTAATAGTGATTAGTGTGACATTTCTTATCGTTTGCATACTCTTTTTAGTGAGCGTATTGGATTGTAGAAGTAATGAAAATATTAGTTTATTCACAAAAGCAAATTATATATATTGTATTGGACATTTATATATCTATAATTTTACAGTAGACTAAAAATAAGTGTTTTCTTTCCTAAAAATGTGAAATTCATTGATTAGGGCGATGTCAAGGAAGGATAGATGCATTCATACATTTTTTACACATAAAAGCATTTTAATTTGTCCTAATTTTTGTTGCATTGTAAAGTAGGGATAACTAGGGAATTAATGTAATTTATGACAATTTTTGTAGTTATAAATGAATTTATATTAATTTTTAAGTTTATGCTCTAAATCTCCTTGCCATCCCTTTGTAAATTAATCATACTTTACGTAATTTTTAAGCACGTAAAATGAGGTAGTCAGGTTCCTGAAACAATTTTATAATAATCTTGACAAAAATCATGGCTCAATGCCACTGGTTTCATAAATTTTGGAGTCCTAGTTTTGTCAGAATGATTTTTTTGAAATTTGAATGTTTGTAGGGCACTTTTGTTTTACATAGGTCCTTCGAAAGGGCACTATACTCTTCTCTGTAGGGTCCCCTAGCATTACGCTGACGATCACCCATGTGAACACACGATATTGGGTAAGGCCCTTAGGGGGCTAGCATTTTGTATAAGTGGTTGGACCACAGATGCCTCTCTTAATGGTGGAAAACGTTTACATGGAACTCGGTTTTGAAGCCAAGGGGGTGGTCAACCATGATTGACCGTTGCCCTTTTCTTTTAAACAATTAGCTTAATAACCAAAGGCTTTGATTTTTATTAAAGTCTATCACATGGTTTTTATTTCATCTAATACTATTTACTAAAAAACACGTCGTTTATCAAATCTTTTTTTAATTTATTATTTAATATTAGTTTAATTATATTAAAACCTTGGATTTTATAAGGTTTTAAACCTAAAAGTAAAGTAAATCAAAACTAGAACTTTTGCTAGTAATATATCTAGTTATGTTCTTTTGATTGCGAAGCCCTGGTGGCCCAAAGGTGGGTGGTCCCAAAAGGCCTTCCACCTCCATTTTTCCTATTCTTTCACACGATATGATTTTTTGAGACTTGGAACTGCATATTTTTTTCAATTATGACCCTTTATCCTTAGAGTTGCCTTGAACCTCCTTTGCAACCTAGTAGATTTGTTTTGTAGTGTGATTGCATAGACCCTGTGGCTCAGAGACAGGGAAAAGGGACCCCCCCTCAATTTTTCATCCCCTTCCGCTTGGAGGTGGTTTCATAACTTGGAATTTCATAATTTTCACTTTAGGCATGTTTTGTTCTTGGGAGGTCCTTTAGGGCCTTGTTAGCTATCTAGACTCCTGGGAGCCTTGAAATGCGCTGACTTAAAAGGAGACCCTGTTATTTTTGTGTTTCCTTCAATTTAAAACAGAATTTAAAATTTGAAACATTTTTTTAAAATTTTTACTTGAAACCTTTGGGCGGCCGTTAATGTCTGTGTATACACTATTTCTGAATTATATAGCACCTCAGTCTTGTACACTTGACAAATTGAGATCTTGGTTCTTCCTCTCAGTTCTAAACCTTTCCTATTTTTGCAAGTCTCACATCTTCTCTCTCTTATGCCCCTTGGCCTATCTCTTAGTCCAACTAGTCTTATATTGCTAACCCAGGGCTTCTGTCTTTGCCCAAAATGCTTAAAACATGCTTATCTTATGCCTCTACAAATTCTGAGCCTGTACCTACTTTTTTGCTCTCTAAACACTTATGTCTCGGACAGAATACTGTGTCGATGCAGATGCTCTGTTTTGATACAAGTGTCTAGTGCCCTAAAGTCGTCTAATTTCTAAATGAAATGTATCATAATGGTAGTCTAAGTGCTTTAAAGCAAGTTATTGCTCCAAAGGGATTGGTAAAAATATAAGATCAAACCTTACTCATTCCTCACCTAGCACAAACCAAGGCAATTTATCAAAATCGTTCAATCAAGCACTCAACAAATCAAAGGTTTACTATTTTTTATTATTCTCATATCAGTCATATAAGCAACACATACATAGTTTTGAAGAATTGAAGGAGCAGTCTAAGAGCCCAATTTGCCAAATTACAAGCTAGGTCACTGTTGTACTTATTTTTCACATATTGCATGATTCACACACAAGCCTATATGTATGGAGAACTACATAACTTTGAGGCCCTCTTCGGAATATTGGCTATGTATGTAATGCTCATTGACAGAGGGGTCTTTAGAATAACTTGACACCGTGTGCCCACTAACCCATTTTTACCACAACCACTATGGGGAGGAAGAAATAGGATTTTGATATTTGACAAAGAGCGACAATCCATGACGTAAATATGAATACACTAGAGTGAAGGCGATGAAAAATCTAGAAACATCTAGGTGGTTGCACCCTATTTCAGCAGGTATTCCATACAGGCCACCTACGTGTAACTCAAACACTAGTATTGACACGACAATCCAAGGCTGATATAAGATTTCGAAGCTATAAAAACACAAAATCTAAAATTTGATGACTGTTTCAGAATACTCTTCTAGTCTGCTTCTTGTCTGTTCAAGATCCAAATCCATATTAGCATTAGAATCAACTAATTACTTGTTTTCATCATCATTACAATATCTAACATAGTTATACTTTCTATTTTAACATATCTAAGTACAATAAATTTAGTATATGTTCTATCTGAGTTTCATAAAAAATTGACTTGCTATAGATATGTTGTGTCACCTTTTTGTTTATTCATTTCTATATTCTTAACCTTAGATACCTCAATTCTAGATTTTTAGGGTTAAACATTTGGTGAACCCGATCTTTGATTTCAAAACCCTAGTTGGCTTAGGATTTTTTGTTTTTTTGAATAAAATTTTGATTTCTATTTTTTAAAAAAATAAAATTTACAATTTTCAAAGAATCAGATTTCATTTTTTTTTGTAAATGTGTGCACTATGGATGCATCTATCATCCAATTTGGGTTCCAATTTGTAATAGTTGTTACAGTTTTCTATATCACCTCTCTTGTCAAATCTATTCAGTAAATTCATAAACATCATGAGAAGGTTTTTAATTGGAGACAACACTTGATCTATCTTCATAATTTCTTTTGTAATATTATGGAGTTTGTATCTAGATGCCAACGTGCATGCTCTCAAGCGTTTGTTTTACCTAAATCTTATTCAATTGACAGCTACCATCCCACACCCATTATTCACCCACGACTTATATTGGATCCTGTAGTCCATAATGTTACTATTCAAAGTGATAAGGTTGCTCAACCTAATCCCCCTCCTGCTCATATACAACAGGTACCTCCTAATCCTAAGTTTGTGATAAAATCTAAACATATGACCTTGTTGACCAATTGAGTGATACACATGCTAAAATTTTAATCCTTGAGCTCCTAAAACAATCCATTGTTTACAGAGATATCCTATATGAGGCATTACATGAAACTCAGGGTCCAAGTAATGTTGAACCCGCTTATTTTGCGAACATTATGAAAGATTTAAAGAAAAATACAAAGCTCATTACCTTTGATTCAATAGATTTACCATCCAAAGATATCATTGATCAAGATTTGCCTTTATTCATACAAGTGACCATGCAAAATAAGGGCATCATAATGGTGCTCATTGATAATGGATTGGGCCTAAATTTTGTAACATAAACTTCCTAGTCACCATGGATATTAGCACCAATCTTCTTAAAAAAATGGTTATGCATATAAAAGGGTTTGATAGTTCATATAGCCTTCTGATTGGTCAAATCACATTGGACGTAACATTAGAATAAAAAATAGTTTCAACTACTTTTTAGGTAATGTCTCAATCTTTACATTATAATTTACTCTTGGGTAGACTTTGGATACATCCAATGGAAGCTGTCCCATCTACGCTGCATCGATGAATAAAATTCATACATGATGGTACATTATTAACCATAACTACCAATGATGAACCTTTCAAATTTTTTAAAATGATACATTCCAAAATAGAAGGCATTCCCACAATGGTATCAGCTAAAAAATGCATTCCTCTTGAGCATATACATACGTATGAAATAGGTGAGTCAAGTACAATGGCTCCATCTCCAAATGCAAATAAGGCACTCAATATTGCGGTACACAGATGTACGAAAAGAGTAAGAACCATTACCAAAGGAGCCAATAAAACTATAGGAGCCCCAACATTTGAGTTTTCTTTATTAGTCAATATTGAGCAAAAAGATGGCCATGTTTTAGATTACTATGACAATGATGATGATACTGCTTATGATATGATAGATGAGAAAATGTAAATTAGCTAAAGGCATGGGACATAATTATTATGGAGAGTCGGCTTGGACCAATGATCTACTATATATTTTTCCAATATTAATTTTAGGTACTATTGCATGTACTATATGTTTAGCGGTAAAAGTAAAATTTGATCCACTTGATCATCTTTTGCATAACCTATTTGAACCTATGGGTCTTGGTACATATAAACTAAATCCACTTGTAGATAATACAAAACTGAGTCCAAATAAGAGAAAAATCAAAACAGCAGATGAGCATGTAAATGCTTGTTACTCCATACATCCTTCTTGGTTAAAAATATTGAGTCAACTCTACAAGGGTCAAATGCAACTACATCATGTAAACAATGTGGAGTCTTCTCAAAAGGCTTCGCAACAAACTTTACAGATCACAACACAACAAGATACTACAAATACCATATTATCTATGTTACTTGGACACAAAATGGTCTCTTTACCTTCTACAAGACACATATCGGGTAGTATACTTATACTTATAGAGGGAGTGTCATATTATAATTATCATTAGATCATTGGACACAATACCAATCAATGTGACGCATCAAAGAACCTAATTCAAATATATAAGAACGAAGGACACATACAAATTGTGTTCGAAATGCAAAAAAGGCAAAACCCTTCAATGACCAAAACATGAAGATTTAACTATTACTGCTAATATTGATAGGGTATATTACCACCATCTCTAGTTTGATAACCAGTGGGATGTAACTTGTGGTGTCATATTTATTGCACAATTGAGACATACTACAGATGAACTAATATACTCTCCATTGATGCCAGAATTTTGAGGATACATTTGATTACCTATCTCTTGTGGTCCACATGTGGAAACTTCAACCATATGGATATCAGACCACAAACCACATTTAAAGTTAAAGTTTGGACAAAATTGGCTAGTCGAGTGGAATGCCACATTAGATATTATAAATATGTGTATTACTATTTTTGATATGGATATAGAGATTTGCATACAACATGATGGGTATGGTTATTTACCTGCACCATTGGCTTCATGTAAACCGTTAAACAAAAATATTGAAGAGGTGGTAATATATCGATATAAATAAAGCTTAAATTTTTTCCAAGTTGCCCTAGACCTTTTGATGATGAAGACTTCCTTGATTAAACCTATTCCAATATTTCAAAAATACCAAAAAAATTAGAACATTTAAAAATCCAAAAATATTTTTGACATCTACATATTCTATTAGCTCCTTGACATCTATGTGTTAGTTTCATGTTGGTGGATAGTATATCGATTACTTATACATACATGTATTTCATGATTTTATTTGAGTGTGATACAAACATGCACATATACATGATCTATGCACTTATGGATGTTGGGCTTTATCTCTACTCACATCGCTAAGACGTTGGGGGCATCCACCTCTATGATCACGATACTTCCAAGTTATATCATTCTATGGTTAGTTTAATTATCATGTTTGAGCTCATTTATGTACTTACACATGCCTTTATTCATGCTTATATCTTTCATAGTGTACTTGGCACCTCTATGATCATGATACTTCTAGGTTATATCATTCTATGGTTAGTTTAATTATCATGTTTGAGCTCATTTATGTACTTACATATGCCTTTATTCATGCTTATATATTTCATAGTGTCCTTGGTATGCTATGTACTTGACATTTTTTGCTAACACATTCGATCCATGGGTTAATATGATATGTTTATGCTGGTTGCTTATGTTTTCCTTTATGCACTTCCTTGAGTGTCTTGTCTTGTTTATTGAGCATTTGAATATACCCCACTATCTGGAGCTCCTATGCCTTTGTTGCTTCTCTGGAATTTGAATATGTCATTGCTTATTGTATGGATATTTGAGTATGTCATTCTTGATTTTATAAACATTTGACTAAGTCATGTCCATTTGATTGTGCGACATTTGAACATGCCCCTTGTTTGCGCTTTCTTTGGACTATTACCTTTTGATGTATTTTTGAATGTTATTGTGTGTGTGCTTGATTTGCTTGTTGAGATTGCAACCTTAATATATAAATATTTTCATGATATTTATCATGCATCTTAGGCTTTGATTGGATCACATTCTATATGCTTCAATGATACATTTACGTAAATATGTTCTCTTATATGCTACATGGTTCATTTATAATTATATGGCTATCTTATCTTTTTGAGGTGAGATAACTACCACTTTCTATCATCCCTCACCTCAAAAGGAAGGCATATCAGTGAGGACATTTCACAGAATCATGAATTTTACATACATTGTACTTTCATATTCAATAGGGACATGTCATAGAGACATGGCTTTCACATAATCATAGTTTCAAATATATAGTAGGGGCATGCTTTGGAAACATGTTCTATACATTGGCACTTATATCAATGTTCATATTTATTCATGTATAGTGGGGGCATGTTATGGTAACATGTCATCCACACTTGTTCAAATTTTTAAAATTGATCAAAACATAGTTATATGATTCAATGCATATTTGTGGTAGAATTATATAATTGGTACCATTGTTATAGATAGTTTCAACATGAGACATATCTAAGGTGCATATGCTATGTAATGTGTGTCTATATTATAAAATCTAAATCAATTTTATATTTTAAATACTCTTAGGGACTGTCACCACCCATCAGGACTGGATTTTATAAACTATATTGAACCAATCTACTGTAGTAGTTGGTTCACTTTTTGGTATGGTTGAAATAATTAAATCACTTAATCTTTCCAAACTTTTAGATTGGACTTGATTGTTGATATAAATATTGCCAAAGATTGATATAAAATGTTGAAAATCAATAAAACTAAAGAAACAATGTTACCTTGAAGTGAATGTGACAAGTGAGAAAACCGTGATACGGAGAAAAACCCCACAATCTAGTAGAAGATTTCAAATAATGAACTTTAATTAAAATATCATGAAAAAGCAGAGAGAGAGAGAGAGAGAGAGAGAGAGAGAGAGAGAGAGAGAGAGAGAATCACAAGGATGCAAGAGTAAGACTAGAACAACAAGAGTGTTGTGAGAGTGTAGTCACAAGTCAAGAAAAATGAACAAGAGAGATCATTATAAAGAGCTAAGAAATAAAAAAAGATATAATTATAAGCTCCAACACATATTCCATGTGTCCCTAATTTTCTTACACGTGGAGAGGATGTGTGTGCAATGTGGGGGAGAAGAGTTACATAAAAATAATTCTAAAGCTTACAAATGGATTAAAGAGGTGAATGATACTTCAAAATGTTAGAATAAAGTGCATTTATAAATACAATAAATATACACACATAAGACTTAGGATAAGCTTATAAATCTATAGGAAGGACCTAAATAAGGTTAATTCTCCAACACTCACCTTTAAACTTAATTTGAGGTTACAAAAGTGAGGAAAACCTTTTACAAACAAGAAAGAGAGTTAAAATTATATAATACTCCCCCTTAATAGATTTTTTTTTCAAGAGGAATTACAAAATTTGAGAGAAGAAAGAAGAGAAGGTGCACTAAAAGTTGCAAGGAAGAAAGCGTGATCACCAAAAAACTACAAGAATCCTTTTCAAACAATGTGGTCGATCCGTAATATAACAAAAACAAAAAAAAAGTAATGATACACAAACTTGTAAAATACGCAAACTAATTCTAATCTTTCAAGTTAAATAATCAATATGGAAAAATACAATCTACATACATAATATAATAAAAATATATGCACAACTAGACAAATGGAGTAAAGACAACTTTCATTACAAAGTGCATAAACATACACAAAAAAAAGCTAGTCAATATAATCAAAACATTTATCCTTTGCAATAAAAAGTAAGGAATACAAAAGAGAGTTTGATTTTATCAAAATGGTGATAAAAAATATGTGTCACTTGAAAAATATATTTTACGTGAAGTATTAGAAGAATTATCGCAAAAAGACATATCAAAATCTCTAGAAGATTTATTTTATTTAAGAATCCAAACAATTTTACCCTTAAATGTATTAGATTTAATTGTTTTCTAACAATGCAAAGTGTTATGCATAGATTTACCACAAGAATTGTATGGGTGCAAGTTTCAACATTTATATATACGATGCTTGTGTTTTTCATAATGCACATAAGTTTTAGTAGTTTTAATCAAAGCATGAGCATTAGAAGTAGTATAATTAAAACAAGTTGCATTATAAGTCTTTCGATGTGAAGAGGACAATAAGATTTTAAATTATATTAGAAGCAAACAAATCATTAAAATTAAGACCTTGATAGTTTACATGAGAAGTATATAAAATATGTTCAAGAATAACTAATTTATACTTACCAAGCCCACCACTTAAATAGTCCATAATGCGCATAATTTTTAATCCAGAATTGGGAGAAGAAGTGTGTACATGAGTTTGGCAAATTTTTTATTTAGAGCATTAAAAGGAAGATTTCATAGTTTACATTTGGTTTTGAAAAATATTTTAAAGTGCGAGAACAAAACTATGCAAAAGAATAATATTAATATTTTGACATTTAATTTGTTCTTTAAGAGCACAAATTTCTTCATTTTTAATGAAAATAGTTGGCATAACATACTTAAAAATGACCAATTTAAGAGTCATGAGAATAAACGACACAAAGTGTAATAGCATAAAAATAAAATCAATGATAAAAAACTTGGATTGATCCAAGCACACATTTTAAAAATTCATCTTTAAATAAATAAAAAATGAAATTACTTGACGATTAGATCAATTAACTTGTAAATGGAAGTCTTCACCAAAACTAATTTGAGATGCTTAAATGAACTTTAATTCGTAAACCAAAAAAAATATTTAAAACTAAATTTCAAATTGGAAAAAAATACTTGAATATTTTGAGAGATTTGAAATCATAAATATATAAAAAATGTTTTATATGAAACTAGTCACCTTTTAAAAAAAAAACTTTTTGCCTCATTATGTGAAAAAAAAATATTTGAAATCTTCTAAAAGATTATAAAATACTTGTTTTTAGCTTTCACATAAAAAATCAAAAAAAACCATGAGCATTCTTTTTATGAAATAAAATTAAATAAAATTTAAAGTTGCACCACTAATACGTCATATTTACACTTTGCATAAAAAGACAGAGAAATCCTTCCAGTTATCAATTTTTGGAATAAATAAAACTTTGATAAAGATATAATGAGGTGTTTAAAACTGCAGCATGGATTTTTTTTTTGTGTTCCAGTTTTTTTTTATGACGCGTAATACACATTAAAGCATTAAACACATTAATATAATAAAATATTTAAAGCGTTGAGGTAATTAAATTAATTTGAAGACAAGAATTGTCAATTTTTTTAAATCAAAATTTAATATTTAAAAAAAAATTAGATTATGTTGCACTCTAAAGCAGAGCAAAGGTATTGTTTGAAAATTTTGAGAAGAATGTTGTTAAGGTAAAGATATATGTAACAATGAATCATAAACAAATAATAATTCACGTAGATGCCCTTAATGGGAATTTATGAATAGTTAATGTAAAGGTCAAATATTTCATTGAAAGAAAATAATGTAAATTAGAAAGAGAAAATATGCCAAGGTGAAGCAGGGTAAATACATAAAATTTGAAGCAAAACAAAATGAGCAGATGGGCCAGATGACGCTATGAACCAACAAAAAAAGAAAAAAATAGACGTGTCTCTCCATACTGATAAAGTGAATAGTTAGATCTCATTATAATTCTTGAGTGAAATAATCATTAAATGAAACACATTTAGGAGGAAAAATTTAAAACTATAAGCTTCTTCATTTATTTAAATGAAGGAAACTAGTATAAAGCTATTTGCGTGATCCTAAGTACAAAGGAGATTAATCTTGGCATAGTCAAAAACCAAAGAAATGGTAGATAAGAATACAAAGAACTGAAAATATAATCAAAGACAAAGAAAACTCAAAGCTCTAAACGCTGTTGCGTATAATACTCAGTGCCATTGGAAAAGCTAAGAGTCAAAAGGAAAAAGAGAAGGCTTGCTAAAAAAAATTAAGCCTGAGAGAAAATAATTACCAAAAGAAGCTAAATAAGGTGAAGCTTCATAAGTAAAATGAACACAAATTGATCAGAGGTTAAAGATAAATTGAAAGGTCAAAGCACAGAGTGAAGGAATCTTAATAAAGTGAGCCAAGAAACAACTCATAAGAATAAAAAAAGAAAAAAGAGCAATACAAAAATAAATAAATAACGTGCCCTGAAAAATCAAGAATGACACAAAGAATGAAATCATAATAAAGCTCCAACCAAAAAAAGTTTGAAAAAAAACTTCCTTTATAAACCTACAAAAAAAGTTAGGGGAAAAAAGATTCTTTTCAACTTCAAATTTGCAAAATATTTTCAAGAATCAACGTTAACAATTGTAAGCTTTAATACCATGAAATAAATATTGCCAAAAATTGATTTAAATATTGAAAAGCAATAAAACTTAGGAAATAATGTTATCTTGAAGTGAGCACAAACCATAAGTTGAGGTGAATGTCACAAGTAGGAAAACCATCATATGGAGAAAAACCCCACAAGCTATTAGAAGCTTGCAAATAATGAACTCCAAGTACAATGGCACGAAAAAATTGAGAGAGAGAGAGAGAGAGAGAGAGAGAGAGAGAGAGGATTTAAACCAAAGAGCATCACAAGAATGCAATAACAAGACAAATAACAAGAGTGTTGTGAGAGTGTAGTCACAAGTCAAGAAAAAAGGAATATCAAAGCTTATTATAAATAGCTAAGAGAGAAAATAAGTTACAAGTGCAATCTATAGCATGTGTGCCACATGTCCCTAATCCTCTTACAAGTAAGGAGGATATATGTGCCATGTGGGGAAAGAGGAGTTACATGAAAGTAACTTCAAAACTTATAAGTGGATTCAAAAGATAAGTTAAACTTCAAAAGGCTATAATAAAGTGCATTTATAAATATAATAAATACACACACATACATGACTTAACATAAAACTATTAATCTATATGAAAGAAACAAATAAGGTTAATTCTTCAATAATTGTATCATCCAGCTTCACCAATTTGATAATGTGAGTTGACTTGGTTCACTCACACTCACTAGGTTCTAAGTATGATTGGGTTGTATGGTTGAGCTAGTATCAACTGTCAGGTGGAAATTGATATTTCAATTTAAGGTTAGGAGCATGGGCCCTCCTATCTCTATCTCTCTCTATTTCCTTAGATATGTGCACTTTTCAGATTTATATTTATTCTAATTTTAGTTTCAATGATTCATAATGATATGTCTTTCAAATGAAATCATCAAAAGGCAAGACAGTTACATTGATACACATGTACTCATATACCTCTCTCTTTCAATTTCAATTATTTCAATACTTATAATTTTAAATTATATGCACTGATTATATATTGTAACATGCTCTTGGTTGCAAGTTAGTCACCATAAAAGCACTCAAGTTAGACTCAAACAAAGATAAGGTGTGTTATACACACCCAGGTAAGCATTCCTTTTCCTTTAAACTAGCAATTTCATTACTATATTAAAGGGGGGAATGTAGATATTATTTATGAATTATATAGCACCTCAATTTTATACACTTGACAAACTCAAGCCTTGGCTGTTCCTCTCAGTTGTATATCTTTCTCACTTATACAAGTCTCACATTTACTTTCTCTTGTTTCCCTTGGCCTATCTCTTAGTATGACCAGTCTTATATTGATGACCTAGGCCTTATATATTATGTAAGATTATTAAAACTTGCTTATCTTATACCTCTACAAGTTTTGAGCATGTACCTACTCTTATGCTCTCTGAACACTTGCATCTTGGGTAGACACCTATGTCGACTTAAGTGTCCTACTTAGACACAAGTGTTCAGTGCCATAAAGTCATCTAATTTTAAAATAAAATGTATTCTAATGGTTGACTTAAGCGTTTTAATGCAAGTTATTTATTCAAAGAGATTGTTATAAATATAAGATCAGCCCTCATTCATTCCTCGCCTAGTAAAAATTAAGGCAACTTATCAAAAGTGTTCAATCAAGCACTCAATAAAGCAAAACTTTTATATTTTCTCTTATTCTCATATCAGTCATAAAAATAACACATACATAAGTATGAAGTACTGAAAGAGTAGCCCAAGAAACCAATTTACCAAGTTATAAGCTAGGTCAATGTTGTACTTATTTTCTACATATTACATGATTCACACACAAGACAACACATAGGAAAAAATTAAATAAGTCTGAAGCCCTCTTCAAAATATTGGCTATGTAGACAACATTCATTGATAGAAGGGTTTTCAGGATAACTTGACACCATGTGCCCACTAACCCATTTTTCCCACAACCACTATGAGGAGGAAGAACTAAGATTTTTATATTTGATAAGGAGAAACAATCCATGACTCAGATATAAATTCACCAAAGTGAAGGCGATGAAAAAACTTGAAGCATCTAGGTGGTCACATCCTATTTTAGTAGGTATTCCATATAGGACACTTGCATCCAACCTAGATAATAGCTTCAACATAATCATATAAGGTTGATGCAAGTGTCTGAAGCTATAAAGGTAAACAATCCATTTAGCGATTGTTTTAGGATACTCTTCCAGTCTACTTCTTATCTGTTCACGATCCAGATCTATATTAACATCATAATCAACTAAGTACTTTTTCTCATTATCATTACAATATCTAACATAGTTGTACTTTTTTTTTAGCATATTTTAGCATAATAAATTTAATATATGCTCTAAGTTTCATAAATAATTGACCTTATATAGATCTATTTTATTACCATTGTGTTTATTCATTTTTATATTTTTAACCCTAGATACCCCAACTCTATATTTTTAGGGTTAAACAAGTTGTGGTTGAGCTTGGAGTTCTTGAGACCGGTTTAGAAATCATGGGAGACTGAGGCCTCCTATGATCTTTCCACCAAACTGGGTACCTACAAAATATTTCTCCATATTTCTATATCATGTTCAAAAATTGAAAGTGAATTAAATAATTTTGACCAAAAGCTCAGAGACTCCATTAATGATAGTCATTCAAGGTTGAGGAAGGAGAGGAGAGATGACTATATAAAAGTCATCTTCTAACATCTCCTTCCTTTTTATAAATTTTGAGTTTTTAACTCAATGATGATTTGGAGACTTTGTGGCCTCTATAAGGTTATTTAGGTCACCTTTTACTTTGATTAGATCTAATAGTTGAGATTGAATTGATCTATTTGTTTAGATGGAGTGATCCATCTTCAAGGGGATTATGTGGGATATGTTATACTGCCTTTGAGGTCATATTGGGACTATACGATCTTTAGTTGAACTCTTTCCTTGACTTTGAATTAAGTCAAAAATTGATTTTTAATTACGACTTAAGTGAGAATTGAGCCTTGTGATTGGCTAGATTCACTTAAGATGCTTTATACACCACAAAGAATTATATAGTATAGTTAAGTCCAGTGGTTGATCAAACCCACCTCACATTAATTGAATATTATTTTTGGGTCTTGGAGCTATGGGGCCTATTACGCTGATTTATAGAGTTATAAGCTTGTTTGATAGTCTATAAGTCAATTAGAGCAAGTGGGACCAACATGGTTGTGTAGCAACCATGCAACCACTTACACATTGTGATCCATTCCATTTAGGCATGTGAGATTATTGGACACATTATTCATCTTGTGCCACATTGTTGGCTAGCCAATAGATAATGCAATTGTACAGAATGTGCATTGTACATTTCTAAAAAAAAATGACAATAAGTGAAATTCAACCCATTTGATGTCCACATCCACAAGATTATTTTAAACATTAATTACATCAAAAACTAGTATCTTTGGTTATAGAGAAACAACACCAGTCCTAACTGATAAATCTTATGTACCTACTTTCATATCCTTGATGAAATCAATAAAATGAATTAATTTTTTAATAAAATAGAAGCTATTCCCTACCAATGGATATAGTTTTTGGGAAAGAAAAGTTGAAATATCATAAGTGTTGTAAATAGTTTTGATGATTAGTCTTAAAGGAGCACCAACTTCGTGTTTCTTTGGTAAATTGTAAATGAGTGTTTTTTCTTGGACTGAACTTCTTTTTTAGTTATTGACTCAATAATTCCTTATCGATTGCCTTCATAACCCTCCTAATCATTGGGTTGATTGGGTTCTCTACAACTTTCCTATAGCTACCACTATTAAAGAGGTAAAAATTTCACCTTAGTACTATAATTATTATTTAGAATAGAAAAGAATATAAAAATTTATTAAAAATGTAAAACTATGCTAGAACGTAAAACCCATATTCATAATTCCTTTTAAACCATTGACATTTGTAGTGTTTTATTGGGTCCATTAGGTTATATAACACTTCTGATATGTACCGATAGTGTAGTGTGTACCTTGTAAGTGTGATTATAATTTATTGGGGTTACTGATTTTCATCATATGTTGATAGGAATGTTGTGACAAGTAAAACATAGGTAAATAGCAGGAAAACTACATATTGATTTTACAAAAAAAAAGCTTTCACACATAAAATTGATTAGGTTTCAATCATGTTTATATACAAGATTATATAAGCTTTTTCTTTAAACCAAACTTGTTACTTACACGAGACTCAACCAATTACATGTACAACTAACTTATTACATTACTAACATAAGTAATTAATGACTATAACTAATTACCAAGATGACATAATATAACATTTACTAAAGGGGGTATCTCACTAGGAGATGCATGCCTCATACAAAAATTAATAATAAAAAAAATGTATTTTGATCACATGACCCAAAAAAGCCCTTAATCTAAAGGGGACCATAATATGTTTGTAGGAGTGAACAATCACTGCCTTTGATGAAACCATTGTAACCTACAAATTGTACCCTACATTGATCAACTTGAGTTAACACATCCACTACAATCCTTGCATTTTGACCTCTAGTGCCTTGTGACTATTATAGTATTTGCAATCTCTTGACGTTACTTGATGTGATGATGAGCATCATCCTGGGAATACTCATCCATCTAATCCTTTGTACTTATATTATAGTAAAATCATAATCTTGGTAATACTTAACTATATCGATTCTTGAATTAGTTATAGTTTGATACCTCCTCATGTATAACACATCTAACATGATGTCCAAAATTTTTGACCACTTTGATCAACACTACTAGTGATATAAACCCTTGTTAATATATACAATCACTTCAGAGACTAATCTAAACACCTTTCCCCCGTCAGATGAGAGGTGAGAAGTCCATGCAGTTTTGGATCAAACCTAAATTGCTTATATCGAGTAACTCAAAAACCAAATATCTATCCAAAAACACCACTAATTCATACCCTGATCTTGGAGATAGCAACAAACTCAAGATAGGTGGGTCATTGACTTCATCAGCCTGTCAGATCCCAAAAGACCTGTAAACCCCAAAATGCAACATGATTGTCTTTGACAACACTAGGATGGAAAACACTATTATATTCATATTTTCCAAGCATGAACAACCCATTATCAAATTTGAATAAAAAATAAGGTGTTAGATTAGTTAAAAAATGCATTGATTATACATTAAATTCCTTGTTTCTCCACATTTGAATACATTGTTCTAAAAACTTATAAGGGGAGAGCTTAAAATAAAAATAATGACTTTTTCATTGAACTTAGAATGTTCTAAAATCTAGAGAATAAGTGGTTACACCAATATAATCATGCAAGACACCAATTAGAGAAAAAAAATTACATAGGCAAAGGCCAAATGCATTAAAATGATAGAAATTTAAAAAGTTGTCTTACACTTAATGAGATTTTACCTCTTGATCTTTAATCCTTTCAAATATTTAAAAAAATTATTTTTACTAACTGATCCATGTACATTTTGACAATATAATCACAACACATTATATATAATCTTATTTTATTGCATATAAACATTTTCAACAAAAATATAAGGGTGGAGAGACTTTGAACACTAGAGTTCTTGCCCATAAATGCATTGACTTAAGATTTCAAATTAAATTACCTTTATCAAAAGGTGAAACCTAAGCCCAAAAAATCTATATATAACCCTTATTTTAATTGTGTAACCCAAAAAATAAAAAAATAATAAAAAATCACAAGATCATAAGAAAATGTGCAATAGTAATTATTTTTTACATGGCGGTCGAAATCATGCCCATCGAGCTTTAAATAAGTTCTATCTGACATTTAAAAGGGATCCACATATCCATAAAGAGATAAAACTAATTTTTATCAACCTTTTATTATATTTGTAGCGTCCCATTATGCCATGTTTTAGTTGGGACACTCTTTTTAGATTTTTATAGGCTTCTAGTGCACCTTCAATGCTTCTAGTAGAGACAACTAATTTTTATTATATTTTCAATGCTCCCATTATGCCATTTGGTAGTTGGGTCACCCCTTTTGGATTTTTGTAGGCTTTTAGTGCCTCTAGAAAGTCTTCAACACTTTTAGACCAGGTTTAAATGCCTTTAAATTATATTTTCTTGAGGTTCTAGAAATTTTTTAATGTTATAAATACTCTTAGGAAGAAAATGATGCCTCTAGGTAGATTGAAATGCTTTTGAAAAATATATAGTTCCCAACACATATAAAATGTTTATTTTAAGCATTTGTATTGCCTTTGATATATTAAATAATGCTATACTTATCAAATAATGAATCCCTTAAAAATTTCCAACACCTAACATCAGAGTTTTCAACAAATGGCATTTCATATACATATGTTGAATGCTAATATTCATTTTTAGCACTTTTCTTCTTTAGGGTTAGATAAAATATTTGAATTTTGAATCAAATATGAACAAGTAATTTTTTTGTAGCAATAAAATTCTATCTTCTGTAAACTATTTTATTTCTTTCAATATTTTAATTTTTTTATTGCCAAGAAATTATTCTATAGAAATTTAACCAAGTAAAAAATTCATCCATTTATTTGCTCTACAAATGTGCTCTATATAATTTATTATAAAAAAATATTTAGTAATTACAAAAAAACTTCAAAAAATTTCACTAAAATTTCTTTAGGAAACTTCTTCACTTCCTCATGTTTCAAGGGTCTTCCATGGATTCAACTTTTTCTTCACGGATAAATAACCATTAATCTCTAATACTAATATTGGGACAAATAAAACATAGGTAAATAATAAGAAAACTACATATTGATTTTACAAAAAAAAACAACTTTCACATATAAAAATGATTCGAATTCATTCATGTTTATGTACAAGTTTATATAAGCATGTCTTTAAACTGAACTCATTATTTACATGAGACTTAAACACTTACACGTATAATTAACTTATTACATTAATAACACAAGTAATTAATAACTATCATTAATTACCAATATAACATAATAAAACATTTACTAAAAGGGGTGTATCACTAAAAGTGCATACCCCATACAACTAAAAAATAATAAAATGTATTTAGATCACAAGACCCAAAAAATATGTGTATATAAAGGAAATGCTTTTCACCTATTCAACCATCTCTTTCATGCCTTCAATTCTATTATATTTGATTATTATTCTTTAGGTGTCTTTCAACACTACCAAATAATTATATTATCTTTTACATTATTGCTTGGATTACGGACCTATTGGTATAATTTAATAAGGTATCATAGCTTATGGTCTAAAATGTAAAAACCTTAAGTTACTTTCCTTAGATGTTGCAAGAGTGGATAAAGTAAAGATGAAATTTTGTCACATTTTTTTACAGCAATATAATTTTATCCTTTTACAACTATTTTCTTTCTTTCTTTCTTTCTCTCTCTCTATATATATAACCAATAAATTATTTTAAAGAAATATAATTTTATCCTCTGCTAACTATTTTATTTCTTTCAATATTTTGATTTTTTTTATTACTATGAAATTATTCCAGGGAAATATAATTAAAAAAAACTTCAACCGTTTATTTGCTCTGCAAATGTGCACTCTAGAATTTGCTGTAAAAAAATATTTAGTTAATTAAAAAGCTTCAAAAAAATTCTTTAAGAAAATTACCCACTTCATGTTTCAAGGGTCTTCCATGGCTTCAGCGTCTTTCACATGGATCAATAACCATTGAACTCTAATACCAATGTTGGGACAAGTAAACATAGGTAAATATTGAGAAAACTACATATTAATTTTACAAAAAATAAAATTTCACATATAAAATTGATCGGACTTCATTCATGTTTACATACAAGATTATATAAGCATGTCTTTAAACTAAACCCATTATTTGAATAATACTTAACCACTTACCTGTACAACTAACTTATTACATTACGAACTCAAGTAATTAATGACTAGAATTAATTACCAACATAATATAACAAAATATATACTAAAGGGTGTGTCTCACTAAGAGATGTGCACCCCCATATAATAACTAAAAAATAATAAAATGTATTTAGATCACATGACCCAAAAAATATGTGTATATAAATGTAATGCCTTTCACCTATTCAACCATCTCTTCCATGCATTATTCTATCATAGTTGATTATTATTATTTCGGTGTATTTTGACACCACCAAAAAATTGCATTATCTTTTCTATTATTGCTTGGATTATGGACCTATTGGTATGTTTTAATATGGTATCATAGCTTACTGCCTAAAGTGTAAAAACCCTAAATTACTTTTTTTTGTTGTTACAAGAGTGCATGGGGTAGAGGCATGAAAATTTTCCATAATTTATATCTCCATTAAGGGTCAATTTTTTTGAAGGAAAGGAAGATTTAATAAAATTTATGAGCAATGGAGATATTATAATTTTTATTTATTTTTCTTGTAAAATTTTGAGACAAGAAGAACTTGTTTGGATAGAATTAGGTTTGTGGAGCTCCCATGGTGCAATATTTTTGGTATAGAAAAAACATGTTTCTAGTGTAATTTTTTTCATTTTGATTGCATGGATTCATTGTGAAAAACTAGTAGGTGTCCATTTTTTACTCAACCCCCGATTGGTTTATTTTTCCCTTCATAATCACCTCTAAATTTTGATTGTCCTTGATTTGTAGGGTCTAGTAAGTGCTCACATTGGTGACCAAGTGATATGGGCTTGATGAAAAATATTGCAGGTGGTTGCATTGAGGAGAAAATAGGTATTCATAGGCATGTACAAGAGGGGGATTAATAAAACATTTCAAACCCTATATATGGGTGTGCACACGAGCTTAACATAGTTTTTAGCATGGCTTAGGTAAAGGCCCTTGAGGAAATGAGGTTGGGGGTCGATTCCCCCTATTGAATCCTTGTGTGTTTTTTTTCACTAGATGTTTAGTTAGTGGTTTGATTGGGAATTTATGGCACAACATGGGGTTAGATAATTTTATAATAGTTTTTATGAGATTAATATTAAAGCGGAATTTTTGAATTGGTAGGCCCACATGGCATAATGTGCCTGGTTAAATACAATTGTACGAACGACATGAAATTTTTAAAAAAATTGAAAAATCATAAAGATTGGATTGATTTGGCCAACATGTGTCTAAGTATCATTGGAGATGAACTTTTTACTATTTATGCATTTTTGACCTATTATAATTCCCAATGAGTCACATGGGGACAAGTGGAAACAAGATAAAGTAGCAAATCACATGTGTGACTAGTGGTGAAATCAAGTGATTTCGTGCAAAAATTCAATTTTTTGATAGTTAAAAAAATGAATTTTGTGTTAATTTAAGGGGAAAAGGGAGTTAAAGACTTGAACTTATAAAGGCCATATTTTTGTCATACAAAATCTATTTGAGCCCTTTTTAAATGATTAGAAAGCATTTTTAGAGCTCTTCATAGTAGTACCCATTTTAATTATTTTAGGTTTAAGTGATCTAAAATAATGTAAAACTAGAGATAATCATATTATATAAAGTATGTCAATAAAATACTAATCTAAATTAAAATTAATATTCTAGAAATTGCATTGTTTCAATTTAGAATATTGATAAAGCGAGAGGAGATAGATATACGAAACTAATTTTGATTATCCATTACTCACATAAGTGCCATTATACATGAAAATGCCTTGTAATTACTTATTCAGCTACTAAGACTTGAAATAGAGGTTGAATAATCTTTGGATGTTGTCGGTAGAGTCTAAGCCTTATGGTGTCCAAACTATCTACGGGTTATCGACAATGCCCTTGTGTATTGTGTGATTTTATAATTATTGGGACCCCTATGTCTAATCTTGAAAATTATTCTTATGTGTGTGCATGCATTTGATCTCATTTCTTGATGTTTCATTTCCTTCTCCTTTTATCTAAACCCTAATTATGCTTTTGATTAGAAGATGCCCTTGAAAAAGGGGTTAGTATTTTGGGTTGGGGCACCCCAACCCCTCCCTAATGAATGGCTAAGCATCGATTATGTTGCAATACTACAAGGAGGGCTCAAAACACATGTAGTTATGACACTTATGTGTGTGTCTATATTTAACATTTTGAATAATCTAGAATGCAATTTAATATTTTGATCTTTGACACAGTTTGGCACCATGCAAATTTAAATTTTGCCATGTCATTAGCCTATAACATGTATTGGAATATATGTGGCCTAATTGTGGTTATCATAACATTTATTTAGTTTAATAGTATTAGTAGGTTCAGGGAGGGTTAGCCTAAGGTGTTTCCATTATATATATATATATATATATATATATATATATATATATATATATATATATGAAGTAGTGGTTAGTTGTTTATCATTATATTGTAAATTCTAATATTTTTATGCAATGGAGGTTTCTAATTTGAAGTAACTCATCAATTATTTATATATTATGCTCCATTTCAATTATATTATGTTATTATTTTATGCTTCTACTTTATTGGTTAAGTAATTTCATTACAAGTGGTATCAGAGCTTCGATTTGGGAAAATTTATGGTTGAAACTATAATTTTGAAGAAATGCCTATATCTTGAAAACATTACATTTTTTTATAATTCTATTTACTAAAGTTGGAGGATCAATAAAGAAATAAAAAATAAAAAATTAAGGTTTGGTGATCATTTAATGCAAGTTATTGTGATTTTATGATTTTTCCTAAATTCCCTCTATAATCTACAATTTTAGGATTTTTTATGTTTTTTGTACATATTCAAAAGGATATAAATTTTATTAGAAGGGGGTTGGTTATAATTTTTTTTTATTTGAGGCTGACATATGTCTAAAACCATTTGGTCAAGGTTATGTCAAAGGTGAAAATCAATTCTACATAGTTAAGCTTTTATATGGCAGGACTGTAAACTAGGGGCCAAGGAACAGGTTCTAAAACTTTGGTAAAAACTCATAACATAGAGGAAATGGAGTAAAAAATAGGAATTAGTGGATTTTATGATCCAAGGTTTTATTATACAGATAAAATATTGAACTAGTTGAGTACAACATGCAAAACATATAGTCTGATATGTCTAGTAAAGGAGATGTGGACAAAATCAATCACTGATTGGATGAGCTCAGGTAAAAACTCAAAAAACTGTTGAATTATACATTGAATCTACCAAATCAACCTCAATTCGATTTTACTCAAATCAACTAGTGTGGATCTTTGGGTTAGATTGATGCAATCCCTAATACATCTTAGTCTCTCCCTTCAGTTGGTTCCCATTTAGGGCCCAAAAACATGATGCCAAAATAGGAAATGCGTAAGTATGATGGGAAGGATCTAGTCAGTTGGATCAACCAAATGGATAATTTTTTGATGTACATTAGATCCTATATGTAAATAATTTGGTAATGGCATATTTATATTTTTAACATGAGTAATTCATTTGGTATTGATGGCTTTATGATTAAAATAATAAAAAGGGTATCATTGTCAATTGGTCAATTTTTATTGATGAATTACAGTTTCATTATTTCAACATTATGACAAAGGATTAATTTATCCAATTATCATAGTTTTACCAAACATGATCTATAAGGGATTATATTCAATAGTTATATAATCCATCCTTGTGAGTGTATATAATCAAAAATAAAAAAATTATTGACTCATATCTTAGTAGGCTCAAGGACCACATATATCATGAGGTTACATGTTTAATCTTAGTTATATCTATAAGGTTATTTTCATGGCATGTAGATCATAAAAGATGTCACGATTCACCAAAAGTTATCCATTCACAAGTATAAGAGATAAGATCACTCAAACATAGTCATTATCTCAGCCTGCTAGACCAAATCCTCAATGAATTTAAGAGAAGAGGAAAAAAGGGTTATGCTTTATATATGATATCAAACACAATCAGGGACATAAATATGCAAAAAATATTTTTTCCACATTTAAGGTTACAATGAAAAAAAATAGGATGAAGAAGTAACATGGGAGGTTGGAGATGAGTCAAGGGAGGAGTAATAAAAAAACCCAACCAATTATTTCTTGCCATGCACTTTCTATCATTAACACTCCACAACCCTCAAGGTAGTGTATTTTTTGAAAAAATAGAAGGTGACAATACTGATTGATTAGGGAAATATTCACAACTTTAATAATAACATGGCTATGCACTTGAACTATTTTATCTATCTAACCCCATATTTTCAAGTCATGATCACAAATGGTGGCACAATTAGTTGTTCTAAGAAATGACATTGTATGAAACTCTACATAGGAGAATATATACTAGATATCCCTATGTTTTACATTCATATGGGTGTAAAAAAAATTGTTTTAGGAGTTCAATGGATAATTACCTTGGTAAAAATTTAGACAAACTTCCAAGAGCTATTCATGTATTTCCATTTTGAAGGAAGGAAATTTGAACTACATGGGTTACGTGAAAAGTCTTCACAAATGGTAAATTCTCATCCGATGTAGATGGGTTTAAAAACGGGAGTAGATGGGTTTATGGATCAAATGTTTTTAATAGAGGCAAAAACACTAAATGGGTTTACACCATTGGATCTAAAGGCTATTGTGAATAAGGATTCAATAGTTTTTGGTGATATGTCAAAATAACTTCATCCCAAAAGGGATCATGATCATGTCATTTAACTGGTGCTAAGGTACCAACCACCCAACACAAAGTACTACAAATACCCATATGTAAAAAATAATTAGATTAATAAGATGGTATAAGAGATGATGAAATCAAGTATTATCCATCATAGTCAAAGCACTTATTCATTTCCAATGGTGATGATACATAAAAAGGATGGCATTTGGTGCATGTGTCCTGAATACAATGAAATCAATTAATACACCATCAAAGATATGTTACCTATTTTTGTAATTGACGAGTTTTTAGATGAATTACATGGTGATAATTCTTTCAAAAAATTTTATTTTCATTATAGATATCGTCAAATTTGAATTAGAGATGAGGAAATTCATACAACATATTTGATAACCCATGATGGCTATTATGAGTTTATAGTGATGGCTTTTGGCCTCACTAACTTACCATATACATCTTAGATTTTGATGAAATATAATTATCATCCATTAATTTGTCTTGGTGTTATTTGATGATATTTTAATATACAACAAAACCTGGGATGAACCCTCTCATCATGTGAATTATGTTTTGGATATTCTTTAACAATGACATATTTATTCCAAGCATTCCAAATTTTATTTTGGAGTCAAGGAAGACAAGTATATGGGCCACATCAATTAAAATGAGGGCATAAAAGTGGATCAACACAAGGTCAAGGCTATGATAGAATGGAAAGTTCCCAAAATCCTCAGAACTTTGAGGATTCTTGGGGTTCACAGGGTACTACCATCATTTTGTAAAACATTATGGAAGAATAACATCACCACTCAAAACCTTATTAAAAAAGGAATCATTACATTGGAATGAGGTAACCACCTGGTCATTTAAGAAGTTTAAGGAGGCCTTGTTCACTACCCTAGTTATATCTACTCCAAATCTCTCCAAAACCTTCATTATGAAATGTGATGCTTCAGGGTATGGCATGAGAGCGGTACTCATGCAAGAAGGATAAATCATTGCATTCAAGAGTTTCAAAGTCAAATGTAAGAATTTTAAAAAGTATATTTATGTGAAAAAAATGATGGCCATTTTTCATATATTAAAACAATGGCATTCATATCTGATGGAAAGACACTTTAAAGTAAAGACAATAATGATAGTCTAAATAATTCTTGGAATAGAGGTTTTCATTAGAATAAAAACAAAAATGGGTCACTAAGATGATGGGATATGAATTTGATATTTTATATAATAAATATAAGGATAATCTCATGGATAATGCACTATCTAGGAAGGATGAGCACACAAAGGTAATGTTATGTACCATGTTTATATTACAGGGCAAATGGGTTGATGAAGCAAGATCAGAGTAGGAGAATGATGCCATTGCATAGTATATTATTTAAAATCTCCAATAATATATGAGTGTGTCTGATAAATTTATATGGAAATGGGATGTTATTTAATACAAGGATATGTTGTACATCTAATAAAATTCAACCCTTAAGCATAAGCTGCTTACAAAACTTCATGCTTATCCAGTAGGTGGACACTCAAACCTATTGAAAACTTATCATAGAGTCAAACAAGAGTTATTTTGGGAATAGATAAATGGGTAAGTCCAAAAATTTATGGTATAATGTATGGCACGTCAGTAAAATAAAGGGATGATAATCAAGACTCTAGGTTTGTTGAAACTTATATCTATTCCTAGTTATAGGGGGGATGAGGTTTCCATGTATTTCATAATGAGTCTATCAAAATTTAAAGGAAAAATGTCATCATAGTTGTTGTGGATATACTCACCAAATATGCCCATTTTTCACTTTATAATATCCTTTTGTATTAAGAATAATAGTAACTACATTTATGGATCATATCAGAAGCTTCATGGGACCCCAAATATCATATTAAGTGATCATGATCTTATCTTTATCAATAATTTTTGGACTAAGTTATTCTCATGTTTTGGTACTTATTTGTCTCTTATCTCATCTTATCATCCCCAATATGATGGGAAAACTGATGTGGTTAACAAGTGCTTGGAAGGTTATCTTAATTGTTTTATTTTGGATGAATAAGAGAGATGGGTTCAATGGTTGACACTAGTAGAATGATAATATAACATTTATTTCCATAGATCATATAAAATGTCTCAATTTTTGGCATCGCATGGGTGCCATACACCATCCATCACCTTATATTTGAGTGTATATCCAAATATTATAGTAGTCTAATAACACATTCAACACCAATAAGAGGTTGAAAATTACATAAAACTATATGAAGAAACAAGCTGACCAACATTGTAATGAAAGACATTCTCAAATTAGAGACTATATTTTTGTGTGTTTAAAATCATATAATAAAATTTCCTTGAAACCTAATAATAAGGATAACATGATTTTACCTAAGTATTATATGTAAGTAGACCTCTTCAAGGTCTCTTACACTAGGTCTTCTAGGAATCTTTTAGGCTTTGTAACCTTATTGAATGGATATGATCAATTAAAATTATATTTTTAATACCATAATAGTGAACAATTTGGAAAAACCATTACAAGATTGTGTTGCAACATAAAATTTCAAAGATAATCAAAAACAATGTTTTTGAACCCTGTTTAGGTCTATTTAAGGCACGCAAAAAATTTAGCCAGCAATATATTTTTATTTAGGAATTTTCAAGACCTAAAAAATTTTAAATAAATTTTATAACATCATAAATCAACTACCTAAAAAATTTCAATTCATTTATCTAAGTTGTTTTCTTGTAATGATGATTGTAGTGCTACAAATAGGGGTTTTTAGACCTTTTTTGAGGACTAAAAGTCTGAGTTTTAACCATACATATCTATTTAGGTGTCAAAAAAATATTAAATAAAATTTTATAGGTCATAAACATCCTATTAAACATTCTTAAAAAGTTTCATACACTTGGGCATAATTGTTTTGAAGATATGCCCTTTTTAGGACTGTTGCACAAGGCTTTTAATAGTGACCTATAGGTCTACAATACTAAAAACTCAATATATTCCTCTGTACAGATCATAAACTAATGAAACCATTTGGATTGTTTCAAAAACTATCTCTAATACCATTCTATTTTTTTTTTTGAATTTTGAAGTGTTAAATTTCAAGATATAATGCTTTTCCTTTCCAAAACCCTAACAGGTCTACAACAAGGCTGAAAGCACTAAAAAATACATAAATTGAGTTTTAAAGATTATTTTTCAGATATAACACCTATAGATAGTATGACCCACCATCCTAATTCCTTTAATATCACTTAGAGTCCTTGAACACTCTTAAAAATTAATAAAAGACAATTTTGCTTGGCTATAGGTACACTTTTAGGACTTAACACATGAATTGCATTTACATACCTAAATAGATTATCAAATCATCATAAAAATGTGAAAAAAGATAAAGAACCATCAATAACATACACATAAAGATTCATAACATATAAAAATTATGACAAAATATCATTTATTCTATGTATTCTAAAACTGATATACAAACCTGTAATTTATCTTCTTGAATTACACCAACATACACCATCCAACTTCCACTCACAGCTAGATACCTTCAACCTCTACCTCTTTATTCATCCTATTAAACTTTATTAGGCTCCTTGGTTGATATTTTTGAACCTTATCAACTTATAACTAAGTGACTAAACTTGGTTTATTCTAGATACATGCACCATAAACTTCTTAACAACTTAAGACTTATCTAAAAAATGCTTAATTTAGTCCTTCTCCTACATTAGATATATATCATTTGGGTTTAGGACAGATTTAAATTTAAATAAGGGTAAAGAGACATTTAAAACATATTATTAGTCCCTAATATTCTTTACCAATGTAATAATACCTTTACAACATGCTCACAACTTCAAAACTCTTCAAAATAAATTCAAAGTCTAAATTTTCCATTTTGATGGGAAAACTAGAAGAGGGCTTAAATGATAAAATCCTACATGAATAGTGATATGAACACCTAATAAAAACATGAAATACTTTCAAAATTCAAACACAACCAATTCAATACAACATTAAGCATAAACACACTTCTTGTTAATTAATTATGACTCTATAAACATATTTAAGACCCAACAAACCAAACATTGACCTATCAATCCAAAATTTACATTTGATCTTGATGATGCTCCTACATCATAATCCTCAAGTGGGAAAAATTTGAGATCCAAATCAAATGAATTATTCTTGCTTGTTTTATAATTCTTCTTGTCTCCCTCTTTTACTTCTTTGTTTAGTTATCTTCTCCTACCATTCACTTTATTTCTTGCTTGCTTGCTGATACTCTTGTCTAATCATCTCTCTCCTTATCTTGGTAGTTCACCTTCCATATTCATTAGGTTCACAATCTTTAGTGTATATTTTTATTCTTTATACTTCATTTATACTACCTCTATTTCTATTTTATCAACGCTGCCATTGAAGTCTTGTTTTCAAATATATATAATACCTTTCTCAAGTTCATCAGTGATTCTTTGATGATGTGTCATCATGTGGATGACTGTGTGTCAAGTGTGACATTGTGCTTGACGTGTGAGTGAGATGGATTATGAATAGTGGGTATCATTATTATTATGATTACCTTATTTGTCGGTCTAGAATCAAGTTCATTACGACACCTATACGACCACCTTAGACTGTGTGCGTTTAATGCTAATGACTAATAGTATTGTTGCATATTGGTCACTTATGCCTTTTAGGGGTTTTCATGTCAATTTATTACTTTTGATAATTTTATCCTATTAGCATTAGATTTGCATTTATTCTGACAACTTGTTTGAAGCTATCATAATGTCGTGTTATGTTAAATTGGTTCCAAATAATCGACTAGTATCCTTCGTAGTGTTCAACAACATATCTAGTTTTAAGATGAGAATAATAACATTATTGCTATGGTGACCGAGCTCAGGTAACATTTAATAATAGATGTGAATAAGTTTGTAAATAAATTACATACTTATACAAAGAGATATTAAAATGGCATAATGTGTGTATTTAGGTTAAATAAATAAATTTACATATTTATTCATAATTTGAAATAAATAAATAATTAGTTTTAATTATTGATATTCTCATAATTATATGTATTTATATATTAATAAAAGTTAAAATAATCATCTTTGGTTCTATAATAAGCTTATTTTATTTAGTTATTCGGTGTTCTCAAAGTATTAAATAATTTAATGAATTAAAGACAAAATAATGACTAACCCATTAATGTATTAAGAAAATTAAAAAGAAAAAGAAAAGAAAAGAAAAGAAAAAGGGTGAAGCCCTAACCCTAAAATAAAATAATAAAATAACACAAGTATCTCTTTCATTTAAGAGCTAACCAAAAATAGGAGAGGGTCATTTGCAAGATTGGCAAATGGAGAAGAAGAAAGATGAAAGAGGAAGGAGAGCTTGGGAGAGGAATGAAGCAAGGAAGTTCTTTAATTAAGGAAGGGATTCTCTTCTCTAATTCCCTATTATTTTTCCAAATATATGAATAAATACAAATAATAAATGTTTGGAATATTTTGTTCTAAAAAAAAATATTTATAATAAACAAATATACGAACCCTAGTGCTTATTTTGTCTCTCAAAATTCCCTAATTTACTCTATTTTTCCTTCTCTTAACTACGTAGAAATTTATTGCTTTTAAAGAAAAATGATACAAAAATAATATATATATATATATACAAACAAATCAGGGTTTTTATTTTGTGATCTCTTATTTAATTTTATATATATATATAAAATTGAACATATTTTTTTATTATTCTTTTTTTATATTTTATCTGTTTATTTATATCTATATAATATAAATAAATAGGCTGTATATATTTTTATATGGATAAATATAATATATATACAAACATATATATATAATTATCAAATTATATATATATGTTTATATATATATTATATTTATCCATATAAAAATATATACAGCCTATTTATTTATATTATATAGATATAAATAAACAGATAAAATATAAAAAAATAAAAAAAAAGAAAAAGAATAATAATAAAAAAATATGTTCAATTTTGTGTTTTTTAATTTTATAAAGTTTGGGGCAAGGGTGGTGGCTATGCCATCCCCAGCCCCTTCCCTTAATGGGAGGAGGAGAGGGGGCAGCCAACCGACCGACCTCCCCAACCTGAAGTTGCATGCCAGGCCATCGGCCATGGCCGTAACCAAGGCCTTAAGCCCGATCGTCGACCATGGGCCATCGACCAAAACCCTAATTAGGGTTTATGTTTATAAAAAAAAGAATAATAAAATAAAAAAATAGTTAAATCTTTGATTTAATAAAATAATTATATATATATTTTTTGGGATTATAAAATATAATAATATAATTTATTATGTAGTATTTATAAATAATAATAAAAATTATAAATACATTTATATATTATTATACATTACCCTTAAATATTATTTTGTTTAATTTTTGGATATCGATAAAATTATTTATATATATTTGTAAATAAATAAAATAATATTATATTTTAAAAAAAATGATTATATGTGTGTTTTATTTATATTTATATTAATCATTATATTTTTTTTACAATTCGGGAAGGATTTTTATTTATATATATGTGGTGTATACATATATAAATAAATAAAAGTGTATTTTTATGTTTATTTTTATTTTAGTAATATCTTCTGGTTTTTTATTTATTTATATACACACATATAAAGGATGGTGAAACATTCAGATTATTATATCTTATATATATCTTTAATTTAATTAAGATTTGAATAATTAGATTTTTATGTTTTATGTATAAATTATATATATGTATATTTATATATGTGTATATATATATGCGTGTGTGTTTATATATATATATATATATATATATATATATATATATATATATATATATATATATATATATATATATATACATATACATACGTGGGCAAGTAGGAATTTATATTGGCCACTCTTGAACAGCTATTGGGTAGATATGGATATGAAGATTTATCAAATAAAATTGGTTTTGATATATATATATATATATATATATATATATATATATATATATATATATATATATATCGGCCACTCTTGGATGGATATTGGGTAGATATGGATATGAATATTTATCAAATATAATTGGTTTTGATATATATATATATATATATATATATATATATATATATATATATATATATACATACACACACACACACAAACAAATACCTATATATGAAAAATAGAGACGTAAAATCAATGTTTTAACTCTCATACCATAGAGGTGTGTTCCCGGAAATGACATCAAAATTGGTTCTCATCCTAACAAAAATATAAATGAATCGATGCTACAAATTGTAATCCGAAAAATATTACAAATGAAAATTGAATAGATAATCTTAATATTATTCCTATTGACATCATCCCTGATGGGAGTTCAGAAAGTAACTAATATAATGCATAATAAAATTAGTGTTGTTCCCTTTGACCTGATGGGATGGTGTAGTAATATGTATTGGTAAGTTGTTATTATCAGTGTAATAATAATTACAATTATTAGATGTGTATAGTAGATCTTGGGTGCTAGTAAGCTTTGTGTTGTGTTAATTTTAATCATAATAATTATTTTTCTCTTTTGGTTGCTTACATAATTGTCATATGTATGTTCTTATTATCACTAAATTCAATATTAAAATTTGTTTCTTAAGTTTGGACAAAAAATTAAGAGTTTAGAAAAGAGAAGTCTCTTGCTCAGTGTTTAGTTGACCCATTGTTGCCTATGTTTTAATGCAGGGGAAAGAGTCATCAGTGATAGATAAAATATATAGATAGAATGTTATTTTTGTAAAAAGAGTTGTCTATTTAAGGAAATTGGTTATTGTGTATTAATTTGAATTCATTATTATTATCTTGTATTGCAAAACATTTTGATCGATAAAGGCATTCTTAACCATGAGATTACTTGATTCATTATAGACATTGTCTTGCCATATAAATAGATAGAACATATTTTAATATATTTGTAATGCCCTCCGTGTTATTAATGATATAACAACAATGAAACTATGATGTAGTAAGAAAGTCCTTTATGTAAAATTCTCTCCAAAATTATCTGGCCTTTGAATATATAGACTATTGAATTTTACTAATAAATTTCAAATTAGATAATACCTTTTTTATAATTAAGTTGACATCCTGTAGTTGTTGTATTATCAAAACTGTTAACAAGTGAGACAAGCTTTTCGACCCTCATAAACACTATGGAAGTTAAGTAAAACATGTTAGGGAAACAATAAATTATGGATAAAACTCTCTAAGAGATAAAGAAATAAATACTAGAGTAAAAATCAGATTTACACTTGGAGTAATCTAAAGCTCACAAATATCACTACCTAAGCTTTTATTGGTGGAAATTAGTACCTGTTCATATAATTATCGAAATGTAAATGTAAGAAAAAAATTCTAACAGTAATGTCGATATAGGAAAGGAATTAGAATCCAAATAAGAAATTAATCTTGGAAATCAAATACTATAAAAGTAAATTTGAATTACCCTAGATCAATTCAACCTTGAAATGAGATTGTTTGTGTTGTAGGTTTCAATGGAACATTACTTATATCATCATGCCATTAACTAATAATGTTAAAGAAATATGAATTTACCAATCTTGAAGATTTAATAGTAGGATAATAGTACGAAACTAATCAACTTAGTGATATAAATATTTTATTTGGTAATTGAAATTGTGTAAATTTAGCTAAATTCACCTTGAAATTCAAATTAAAAAATAGTCAAACTTGTTCAATGCCAAAACAGAGCCATAATACCAATTCTCTCTGGTTAGGGAATTATTATTTGATGCTAGGATAGATCTAGTCTTATTTTGTCCTTATTTTCCAGCTCAGTATTAAAGATATTTTATCACAGAGGTTCTCACCATTTTATTTTTGCCCTTTGTAGTCGCTCTAAAAACAACATCATCTAATTTGACAGAGATCCAATTTTATGAAAATTATATTTGTAACCTTATTCCTTAATATTTTTATCATTCTAGGATTCTCTAGATTTAATTTACCTTAGCGTTGTTATTTTAGGTGACATGTTTTCAAATCCAGTTCACTCTAGAATTCCTACTGAATCTAGATTTTAGTTTGCAAGGTCATTCTAGGAAGGGTGTTACATTAATAGATTGGCTTAATGTTTCTTAAATCTATAAATTAAAACTTCTTACCTTGAGGTTCATATTCACATTTAACCTTTCGTATTATTCTTTCAACTATGTTTGATATTTTTGGCGGGTCCTCTTTGTATCTTGTTCATTAGTAGTTTCCTAGGAGGATCAGATTTTTGTTGTTAATTCTAGTTTGGTTTAGACATTTCACTTCATGTTGATATTAACTTAAGTCTATTTTATAACCCATATGAGTTGTCTTTAGATTAAATTTTGATTTACAACTTTGGTTTAGTTTTTTTACATTTATGGGATATTTTATCAAAAGTCATTTTATGAGCCATGATGTGTTTGCATTTCACAATTTTCAACATTACACTCTTCACTTAATCAACCCTTCACCATCTTTATTGTCATTATCTTATTCTATGTTGATTTTCATGTTAATATATCTATTAAATGATAATAGTTTATTTGTTTAACAATTGGAATCCTGAAGAGCGTAATCCAGTTTCACCAAATTTAAATAATCATCTTTATTATGGAGTTTGAGTTGTAGACCTTAGGTATTGGCTTATAGTTATTTAATCTATTTAGACATGTCTTATCTTTTAGTGTGTTCTCTTTTTCATAAGAGTTTGAGGAATAACATCTAGTGTGTTGTAACTAAGAAGTATTTTAAAAATTAAACTTATTTGCAGTAAGTGTTGTTTACTAGTTGTTGTCCCTTCTATAACCATATGTGATTGTTGATTCTTATGTATTTATTTGTGGTAGTGTGGTTGAGTGAAGTATTTTTTTTTAAAAATTGGTTTAGTTTTCTGTGTGCCCAAGATTTAAATTTTGGGCATTAAATTTTAGTATTAGAGCATGGTTAAATGCTGGGAGCTTTGGAGTGTTGGTGTTCCACTATATGCATTCTGTAACTTTGCTCACATGTGTACAAGTGTAGGGAATGGAGTGGATGCATGCATTTCCATACATGGATTATATTGGAAATCGCTGAATTTTAGTTGTGGGATTTATTCCATTGGTAGATGGGAACATCCTATTAGAGGGAACTTACTTGTTTTGCATGCTATTATGGTAGAGTATCTAGCTATCGTGGGCCATTGGACCATATAGTGAATAAAATAGTAAATGATGAACTTTTTGGGTTGATTACATTGCTCTCGTGTCTCGTTAACGGATATTTATGTTGATTAGTTTTGCTATTACTTAATAGAAAATAGTTATTTATGGAGACTTTTTTTATGTATATATGTTTATGTATGGTAAATACTTATGCTAACCTATTTTCATATACCTCTAATGAGAAAATTGATTATGTATGACTCTTATAATGGAATGCATATATAGTTAGTAATATGATAACATTAATTATTTTTAAATCAAATTATTATCAATATTAGCTCTAAGCTAGTATTCTCTTGTTAGTGTTTCATTGTTCATCTTGGTTAAGCATAATCCATGAGGTTATAAAGAGGCCTTGTTCTACTATGTTGTAATCCTAGTGCGATATTAACCTTATGCGTGTTATTTGTATTAAACTAGATGGTACCTAGTATGATTTGGATGCTTATTTTTGAAACAAGAATGTTGTAAATTCTAATCTTTTCTTGAGTTATGTAGTTTGGACCTTGTATGTATAACCTCAAGTGATTCAAAAGTAAATGTGCGAGTGAGGTATTAATAGTCACCTTTGTGTCCCCTTCTTCCTTATGAATAATGAATGTATATACCTACATGTGAGAGAATTAGTAAGATAATTAGTTTTATAATGAGATGACCACTTGTGTTGTGATTATAGTTCACTTGGGTGTTCATTTTGGCATGGAATAGTGGTGGTGAATGCAAGTGTAGTTTTTTGATATATATATTATTACTCTTATTTTGACATGATACTTGAGTTGAATAATGTTATATCCTTGTGAACCAATTATGATTATGCAACTTTTGAGATCCTTGTAATAGTGATATTACATGAGAGTTATTAATATGTATTATCTATTTATATTATAACAAGATAATCATGATTGAACATAGTGTTTTTTTGGAAAAGCATATGAGTTAAGTGCAACAATTGAGAGTGACACATTATTTGATGATGTGCTTATATTTTAGCTCATTCAGAGACTTTGACATAGTTGGCAAAATTTTTGAGGTACTTTTGGCATTGGGTGCCAGGGATGAGACTCACACTTGGTCTATTTCTACACAAGTATATCAGCACTTGTCACTGGGAGGCATATGGAGGACTACTATTGTTCTTGTTTCTCCTACCTCTGGGAGGTAGTCGAGACTCATTTTCTTACCTATGGAAGGTAATCATTTTTCTCTTTGGGGAGATATATGGAGGATGACATGATGTTTCTCCTACTTTAGAGAGGTAGTTGACATGCTTTTGTTCTATCACCTCTGGGAGGTGATTGAGTTTTATCAATTCCTTCTCCCCTTGGGTGATTTTTAATAGTCACATAGTTCAAGTGATGTGATATTTTTGATTTCTTTACTTTTTCTTTTGAGAACCAACACTAGTCCTTGAACTTGAATTTGTATTTAATTGCTCTTTTGGATCTTTAAATATTTATAATTTATTTTAATTAAACTTAAAGTAAATGAATTTACATTTGATTGCATTCGAATTTAATTTTGTTTATTTTAATGACATGATAATTACGACTTGGACTTGTTTTGTTAAAATGGCACCAAATTTTAAATTTGAATCATGATTTATTTTTTTGATTTCATTGATTTATTGAATCTTAAATCGATTATTTTGACTTTTGATTATTTAAAATTATTATGGCATTTTGGTTTTTGGTGAATGTTGGCTCATGTGTTTTTTATATATATGTTGTAATGTGCACAGTGTTTGCTATGTGGGGGAGAAGAAGTAGATTTTAAAAGCTATTGGGTCGAGATGGAAACTTGTTTGGAATAGGTTTATGACACCATAATTCCCAACCACCATATGTGGTGTTGATTATTATTATATATATATATATATATATATATATATATATTATTATGACCATTTATTTAGGAGGTTTAAGGAGGGAATAAGGAG
Organism: Torreya grandis; assembly: GCA_037957365.1. NCBI lineage: Eukaryota > Viridiplantae > Streptophyta > Pinopsida > Cupressales > Taxaceae > Torreya > Torreya grandis. Next base: position 1,174,091 of record JARHVA010001886.1, read on the forward strand.
GTTTTGGGAGGTCTAATGAGGTTTGGTGAGATATTGATGATGTAGTTGATGGGGACTATTATTCCTTTCACACTCAAATGTTTTTGATATTATTACAACATTATATAATTTCTTATATGATTTAAAAGTCATTTTAATCATTACTTATTGCAAAGTAGATACAACATTATCTTATAGTGGATCAATGATTATACTCTTGTTAGTGATTTTAACATCTCTTAAACATCAATTGGTAGAGAATATGATATATGGAAATTAGAGTCATGACATTTGTTTCAGTAGGAACAACATGGTAGTATATTTTGGTTAATATTTAGTTCAGTATTGCATAGTTAAGTGGTATTACAGTAATTATATTAATTCTATGTTTTGACACTATCTTTCTTATTCCTATCGTACCATGGGATGGTACAAGGGTTATTTGAAATATGAACTTATGTTTTAGCATATCAGAGTATTAGCAACAACATTTTAGTGTTATCACTCTTATGACCATTTAAAAAATTGATGATTTGAATTTTGTAATACCATGAGGTTTCATTTAGTAAAAAAATATTATTATTTGAGAAAGTGGTAGATCCCACTACATGATTTTATTTTATAAGGATTGAGGACGATGCCTTTTTTAAGGGGGTGAATGTAATACCCCTCTCAGGCTCATACGTGTTTTATCGATAACGTGTCATCATGTGGATGATCGGTGTGTTGAGTGTGTCATCGTGCTTAATGTGTGAGTGAGATGGATTGTGATTAGTGGGTAGTCTTATTTCAGTTACCTTGTTTGTTGGCCTAGAATCAGGTTCATTGCAACTCCTATAGGACCACTTGGACTATGTGCATTTAATGCTAACAACTAATAGTATTATTGTATATTAGTCACTTATGCCTTCTAGAGGTTTCCATGTTGATTTATTAATTTTGATAGATTTATCCTATTAGGATCAGATTTGCATTTTTTTTGATAACTTGCTTGAACCCATCGTAAGATCATGTTATGTTAAATTGGTCCCAAATAGTCGACTAATATCCTTCTTGGTATTCAACAACATATCTAGTTTTAAGATGGGAATAATAATATTGTTGCTATAGTGACTGAGCCCAAATAAGATTAAATAATAGATATGAATAAGTTTGTAAATAAATTACATACTTATATAAAGAGATATTAAAATAACATGATGTGGATACACAGGTTAAATAAATAAATGTGCCTATTTATTCATAATTTGAAATAAATAAATAATTAGTTTTAAATATTATTATTCCCATAATAATATGTATTTATATATTAATAAAAGTTAAAATAATATCTCTGGTTATATAATAAGCTTATTTTATTCAGTTACTTGGTGTTCTTAGAGTATTAATTAATTTAATCAATTAAAGACAAAATAATGACTAACCCATTGATGTATTAAGGAAATTAAAAAGAAAAGAAAAGAAAAAAAGTGAAACCCTAACCCTAAAAGAAAATAATAAAATAACACAATCATCTATTTCATTTAAGAACTAACCAATAAGAGAGGAGGGTCATTTGCAAGATTGACCAAGGGAGAAGAAGAAAGAAGATGGAAGAGAAAGAAGGAGAGGTTGGGAGAGGAATGAAGCAAGGAGATTCTTTAATCAAGTAAGGGATTATCCTCTCTAAATCTCTATTATTTTCTCAAATATATAAATAAATAGAAATAAGGAATGTTTGGAATGTTTTGTTCTAAAAAAATAAATATGTACAATAAACAAATATACGAACCATAGTGCTCATTTTGTCTCTCAAAATTCTCTAGTTTACTCTATTTTGCCTTCACTCGACTATATAGAGATTTCTTGCTTTTAAAGAAAAATAATAAAAAATTAAAGTAAATAAAGTGTGTATACACACACACAAGCAAATTAGGGTTCTCATTGTGTGATCTCTCTTTTATATATATATATATATATATATATATATATATAAAGAAGAAATAATATATATATGTATGCATATATGTATTATATTTATTCATATAAAAATATACACAACCAATTTATTTCTGTTATATGAATAAATATAATATATATATTTAAAAAAAAGAAGAAATTATATATATATATATATATAAATAAAGAAGAAATAATATATATATGTATGCATATATGTATTATATTTATTCATATAAAAATATACACAACCAATTTATTTCTGTTATATAAATATAAATATAAATATAAATATTAAAATAAAAATATAAATAAATAAAAAAATATATTGAATTTTATGTTTTTAAATTTTATAAAGTTTGGGGGAGGGGTGGTGGCTGTGCCATGACTAGCCCCTTCCCTTAATGGGAGGAGAGGGGGCGGCTAGTCGGCTAACCTCCCCAACTCAGAGTTGCATGCCAGGCTGACGACCAAGGCCTTAGGCCTGATCGCCAACCAAAACCCTAAATAGGGTTTATGTTTATTAAAAAAATAATAATAAAATATGAAAAAAAAGTTAGATCCTCAATTTAATAAAAGAATTTTATATTTTTTTAGGGATTATAAAATATAATAACATAATTTATTATGCAGTATTTATAAATAAAAAATAAGATTTATAAATATTATTATATATTACCCTTAAATATAATTTTGTTTAATTTTTGGATATTGATAAGCCATTAAATTATTTATACATATTTGTAAATAAATAAAATAATATTATATTATTTTTAAAATGATTATATATATATATATATATATATATAATTATAATTTTTTTAGAATTCATGGAGGATTTTTATTTATATATGTTATATATGTGTTGTGTATACATATATAAATAAATAAAAGTGTATTTTTATTTTAGCAATATATTCTGGTTTTTTTTTAATTTATATACACACACATATATAAAGGATGGTGAAACATTCAGAGTATATACATATATATCCTTAATTTAATTAAGATTTGAATAATTATATTTATATATAAATTATATATATGTTTTATATATAAATGTGGGCAAGTAGGAATTTATATCGGCCACTCTTGTACAGATATTGGGTAGATATAGATATGAAAATTTATCAAATCAAATTGGTTTCGATAGACACACACACACACACACACCCCTATACATGATCAAGAATAGAGACGTAAATTCAATATTTTAATTGTCATACCATAGAGGTGTGTTCTTGGCAATGGCATCAAAATTGGTTCTAATCCTAACAAAAATATAAATGGTTTGATACCACAAATTACAATCCGAGAAATATTGTAAATGAAAATTGACTAGATAATATTAATATTATTACAATACCTGATGGGAGTTAAGAAAATAACTAGTTGTACAATGTATAATATAATGAGTATTGTTCACTTTGACTTGATGGGATGGTGTAGTAATATGTATTGATAAATTGTTATTATTAGTGTAATAATAATTAAAATCATTAGATGTGTAGAGTAGATCTTGGGCACTAGTAAGCTTTATGTTGTTCTAATGTTAATCATAATAATTATTTTCCTCTTTATGTTGCTTACAAAATTATCATATTTATGTTCTTATTGTCGCTAAATTCAATATTAAAATCTGTTTATTAATTTTGGAAAAAAAAAATTAAGAGTTTAGAAATGAGAAGTCTCTTGCTCAGCGTTTAGCTGACCCATCGTTGCCTATGTTTTAATGCAGGAGAAAGAGTCATCAGTGGCAGATAAAGTATATAGATAAAATGTTTTTTTTGTAGAAAGAGTTATTTCTTAAGGAAATTGGTTATTGTGTGTCAATTTGAAACCATTATTATTATCTTGTACTGTAGAGTGTTTTGGTTGATAAAGGCATTCTTAACCATGAGATTACTTGATTCATTATAGACATTATATTTGTTGTAGTGTAAATATATAGAACATATTTTAATACATTTGTAATGGCCTCAGTGTTATTAATAATATAACGATAATGAAACTATGATGTAGTAAAAAAGTCCTTTATGTAAACTTCTCTTTAGAATTATCTGGCTTTTGAATATATAGACCATTGAATTTTATTAATGACTTTCAAATTAGATAATAACTTTTTTTAAATTAAGTTGACATCCTATAGTTGTTGTATTATCAAAATTGTTAACAAGTAGGGAAGCTTTTTAGCCCTCGTAAACACTATAGAAGTTAAGTAAAACATCCTAGGTAAACAATAAATTATGGATAAAACTCTCTAAGAGATAAAGAATTAAATACTACAATAAAAATCAGATTTACATTTGCAGTAATTTAAAGGTTAAAAATATCACTACTTAAGCTTTTATTGGTGGAAATTAATACCTGGTCATATAATTATTGAAATGCAAATGTAAGAATTTTTTTTGACAACTTACCATCTCTTGGTAATGTCGATACAAGAAAGGAATTAGAATTGAAATAAGAAATTAATCTTAGAAATAAAATATTATAAAAGTAAATTTGAATGACCTAGATCAATTCAACCTTGTAATAAGACTATTTGTGTTGTAGGTTTCAATGGAGCATTATTTATATCATCATGCCATTAACTAAGAATGCCAAAGAAAGATGAATTTACCAACCTCAAAGATTTAATAGTAGGACAATAGTACAAAACTAATCATCAATTTAGTAATATAAATATTCTATTTGGTAATTGAAATTGTATAAATTTAGCTAAATTTACCTCAGAATTCAACCTTAAAAAATAATCAAACTTGTTCAATGCCAAAATGGAACCATAATACCAATTCTCTCTGGTTAGGGTAATTTTTTTGATGCTAGGATAGATCTAGTCTTATTTTGTCCTTATTTTCTAGCTTAGTATTAAAGATTTTTTGTCACAAAGGTTCTCCCCATTCTATTTTTGCCCTTTGTAGTCGCTCTAAAATAACATCATCTAATTTGATGGAGATATAATTTTATGAAAATTATATTTGTAACCTTATTCCTTAATCTTTTATCATTCTAGGATTCTCCATATTTAATTTACCTTAGCATTGTTATTTTAGGTGAAATGTGTTCAAATTCAGTTCACTCTAGAATTCCTACTGAATCTAGATTTTAGTCTATAAGGTCACTCCGAGAAAGGTGTTACATTAATGAAATGGCTTAATGTTTCTTAAATATGAAAATCGAAACCTCTTACCTTGAGGTTCATATTCAAATTTAACATTTTGTATTTGTATTTTAGCTACGTTTGATATTTTAGGTGGGTCCTCCTTGTACCCTACTCGTTAGTAGTTTCTTAGGAGGACCAAATTTTTGCTATTAATTCTAATTTGGTTTAGACATTTTTCTTCACGTTGATATTAACTTAGGTCTATTTTATAACTCATATGAGTTTTCCTTAAGTAAATATTTTATTTATAACTTTGGTTTAGTTTTTTTTATATTTCTAGGATATTTTATCTAAAGTCATTTTGTGAGCTTTGATGTGTTTATACTTTCATGGTTTTCAGCATTACACTCTTCACTTAATTAACCCTTTGCCATATCTATTGTTGTGATCTCATTCTATGTTGATTATTGTGTTAATATATCTATTGAGTGATAGTTTATTTGTTTAATAATTAGATTCTTGAAGAGCATAATCCAGTTTTACCAAGTTTATAATCCTCCTTGTTATGGAGTCTGAGTTTTGGACTTTGAGTATTGGATTATAATTATTCAATCTATTTAGACACGTGTCTTATATTTTAGTGTGTTCTTTTTGTCACAATAGTTTGAGGAATAACATCTAGTGTGTTGTAACTGAGAAGTGTTTTTGAAAATCAAACTTATTTACATTAAGTGTTGTTTCCCACTTGTTGTCCCTTCTATAACCATATATGATTATTGATTATTTTATATTTGTTTATGGTAGTGTGGTTGAGTGAAGTATTAAAAAAAATTGATGTGGTTTTGTGTGTAACTGAGACGTAAATTTTGGGGGCATTACAATATCACTTTTGGTTTTGCTTTCTAATCTTTTTCTCTTGGTTTTATTAAGACATACCCATAAGATCCATACTGATCTATTACTTTGAACATGCCTCCATGTGATCTTCATGGACTTTAGATAGTTAATAACACCATGAAAACATACAAAATATGACTACCAACCAATGAATGAACTCACATTATCTTTACTTTCTTGGCTTTTCTTCTTGTGGCCTCTTACTTTGTAGTTTGATCTTTATGTGACTTGATTGTTCATCCAATGCTACTTTGAATTTATATTCTCTTTGATATATTCTTGGACTAATATTATAATTCACCAATCTTTCCTTCTTTTCCAAATTATTTTTTTCGTGAGGAGTTTGAATGTTCCCCTCATTTATTTGTTCTATGATGAACTCTTGTACTTCATCTCTTGGATTCTTCATATGGTAATGGAGTATTTATTATTTTGGTATATCCATACCTACACAAACAACATTCTTAGAATAAATAAACTTACATTTAGGAGACTCAACGGTTCCTTCAAGGATCTCACTACTCTTCACATCTTTCTTTTCTATGCTCTTCTCAAGTTACTCAAGACTCTTGTGATACTCCTTTCATCTTTATAAAATATTCATCATGTTTCCTTGGTTTTTAATATTGTGACTAACTATTTTAATCCATTAAATTTTCAACCATGTCTTCTTGTTCATTTAGCTTTAATTATGGTCTAAAATCTGCCATTTTTCTTTTTGGTTCACTTGAAGTTGTTCCTCACTATAATGCTCTGTAATTGCTACAATTCAGATTTTAGTCCTGTCTTCTCTTGAACTCTTGAATACCCATATCTTTTTTCCATATTATTATATGTTACTATACATGAAATGTTCATGGCATAGACTTTTCCATATTTAAAAAAAAAAAAAAGAAAAGGGGTAAAAATTTATTCAATCAAATCCAAATTATAGAGTAAAGGCCAAAGGTCCACCACAAAACTACATATTCCTATCCTCAAGTAAAAGCTGATAAAAAATCCCACAATAATCCAAAGGAAGCTCATCCCTTCCACTAATATCCCAACTATCCTCATTTTCAGTAGCCCACTTTGCCAAACAATTTGCAACTCTGTTCCATTCGCGAGGGATATGACGAAAGGAGATAGAATCCAAGGAACTACACAGACTTAAAATTTGTCTGGCCAGAGAGGCTAATTTCCAATGAACATTCTCCAAACTCTGGTTATTCAGCATGTCAACAACAATTTGAGAGTCAGACTCACATATGATCTTTTTCCAACCTAAAGAGCATCCTCTCTCAACAATAGTCTTAATAGCAAGGGCCTCCATCAAATTATTCGAGTGTTGGCCCTTGTAGATAGAGAAGAGGAAAACTGCCTCCCCATCATTACTTCTACCTATCACCCCAATACCACCATGACCTAGATTCCCCCGAGAGGATCCATCTGTGTTAATCTTCAAGATCCCAGCCGGGGGAGGAGTCCATCGTCCAATCCTAAAAATGCATTGCTTACCATGGCAATGCCTTTTCCTAAGAATACCTCCCTGATTATTGCCATCCAAGTTCAAATTCCTCACAATAGCTTGATCACTAGGATCAATACTTTCAGACATATCACATTTTGCCAAGATAGTCTCCTGAAGCCTATTAAGAATCTTCCTCCACAACCGAAGGCTATCCAACTTAGAGTCACAAAAAATTATATGGTTCCTTTCCAACCAGAGGTTCCAAAGAATAAAGACTGGTCCAACCGTCTAGGCAACCTGCAAGAAGGAAGTCTTTGCTGGAGGTCTGCCCAAGCTTTCCCAAAAGCCACTAAGAGAAGTGGCATGAATACATGCATGACTCCAAGCCTCCCACCATCTATGCCATATATCCCTCGAGAAAGGGCAAAGAAAAAATAGGTGAGAGGTACACTCTTCATTGTGCGTGCATAAGAAGCAGACATAGGGCCCCTAAAAGCCTCTTTTGCAAAGATTCTCCCAAGTGAGACATTTCTTCTGAACCAATAACCATAAGAAAAAATTACATTTAGGCCAAGAGAAGTTATTTCAAATCTTCTTCCACCAGTGCACTTCATTAATACCATGTAGGTTCCTGTCAAGTATAACGTATCCTTGAGCCACAGAGAATTTTCCTTTTGGGCTAGGAATCCAAGCCAAAACATCTCTTTCATTGAGGGAGCTACAAAACCTATCCTCCAGCACATGAGAAAGAAGAGCACGGTCCTCATCAGTGCCACTAGCAGGCCACTCCTAAGGATCCTTCCAGCATGTCACCTCCACTTGACCCAAGCACTTAACAGTCTTGAAGTGCTCCACCTTACACCAGCCAACATTAGTAAAAGTGTGGCAAAGAGGCTGGAGCTGAGGAAAGCTAGAAATCATGGGCGGGTGGCCATCCCAAGAGTCATGCCAAAATAGAGCATCTGAGCTGCTGTTATAAATCCAAAAAATCCCCTCCTTAATCAGCTGCGCTCCCTTATTAAGGGTATTCCAAACACAAGATCCTTTACCTAATAAATCCAACCGTGGTACCTCTGAGCTATCCACACCAGGTAAATACTTGTGAGTAAGAATCTTGGCCCAATCTAACTGCTGATTGGTACACCACCTCTAGTACAACTTAGCAGCCAGGGCCGTGACAACAAATGCCATAGACCTAAGCCCAAGGCCACCAACATGTTTGGCCTACAAACATACTCCCACTTAACAAGACTCCACTTTGAAGAGAGGAGTGTACCAGACTAGAGAAACTTCCACAAAAGAGCATCAAAATCCCTCACAAAATTGGAAGGAGGAACTTGCACACAACACCTGTAAATAGGAAGAGACTACATCACCATCTTTAAAAGAACTAGTCTCCCAGCAGAAGAAAGCCACCTGAGAGTCCAGTGATTAACTTTACTCCAGAACTTATCCAATATTCCTTGCCAATACACACGATACTAAGATCCCAAAGACAAGGGAACCCCAAGGTATATTAGGGGGAGAGAACCAATCTGAAATCTAAGGATCCTAGCAATCTTGATTTGAATAGGCTAGGGGGTATTAAAGAAATACATGGAAGATTTCTCATCATTAATAGACTGACTTGAAGCCTTCAAATAGATGTCTAAAACTCACCTGAAGTTCCCAGCTTCACTAGTTCTCGCAATACCCATCAACGTAGTATCATCCACAAACTGAAGGTGAGAATAGGGAGGAAGAGAGTTGTTCCATCTCCAATCGTAAATAAGACCCCATCCCACTTGAGACTTAACAAATCTTCCAAGACCCTCTACCATTAAAATGAATAAATAAGGAGATAGAGGGTCTCCTTGCCAAAGCCCCCAAGAAGCCTTGAACAAATCAGAAGGTTCCCCATTTACAAGAACTGAAAAGGAAGAAGAGGTCACATAGCTCAGAATCCAATTCACCCACTCCTCAATAAAGCCAAATGCCAAGAGAACGCTCTGAAGGAATTCCCAGCTCACCTGATCATAAGCTTTAGCCATGTCAAGTTTTATAAACATATCCCTCTCCTTAGAGTTAGCCATTGAATGAATCGCTTCCATTGCCACCACTACACCATCCAAAATTTGTCTTCCTTCAACAAAACCCCCCCGCTCTATAGAGATCAAAGTTATAAGAATAGGCTTAAGTCTCTCTGCAATCAGCTTGGTAATGATCTTATAGACAACATTACATAACGTAATAGGTCTGAATTGAGTCAACTGATTAGCTCCCTCCTGCTTAGGAATGAGCACCAAAAAGTAGAATTCATGGACTTGAGCATCTGTTTATTCTGATGAGATTCTTGAACCACCTCAAGGAGATCAAACTTTATTATTTCCCAGAATTCTTGAAAAAACTCAATTGGAAACCCATCAGGGCCAGGAGCCTTACTAGTTTTCATGTTAAACACCACCCCCTCTGCCTCAAATAGCAAAATATACCATAAGAGAGTTTCATTCATCTTTGGAGAGACCAGGTGAGGAATGCAATCCAAGATCACCCTCTCTTCATCCCTAGCAACAAGATCCTCCTTAGAAAAGAGATTTGAAAAATAGTTGACTGTAGCCCTGGAAATATCAACATTGGATGAGAGATGAGCCCCTTTAGGTGAGATCAAAGAGGAGATGGAATTTCCTTGTCTCTGAGCCTAGACTGAATTATGAAAGAATGCAATGTTCCTATCCCCCTCCTGAACCCAGTCAATCTGAGATTTTTGCTTCCAAAAGATCTCCTCCCGAAGCTCCCACTCCTCTAATCCTTTAAGAGCCAAAGACTCAGCTTCACTAAGGTCAAGTGTCCTCCCTTGATCCCAAATCAACTGAGTTATGTTGTCTAACTTAGCCTGAGTAGCAATCCTCTGAGCCTGTAGGTTTCAAAAACATTTTTTATTCCACTTCTTAAGCCTGTACTTCACATGTTGAAGTCTCTTATAGAAAGTAAACATTGCCGTCCATGGGCAGGCAACCCCTCATACCACCACCCCTCCATAAGGTCCTGCAAAGAATGATCTCTTAACCACATTAACTAAAATTTAAAAGATGGATTTTTGGATACCCCATAATCCGTAACTGAAAGCTTGATAGGCCAGTGATAAGAGCCTCTCCAATCAAGAATTTTAGAACTAGTAATCAACCTGTCATTCATCCAATAACATGAAACTAAAAATCTATCGAGCCTTTCAGAGATAGCCTCAACACCACATCTCCTATTATTCCATGTAAAGATACCATTATTTGGCTTCACATCAATGAGATTTAAGGAATCTATCATATCCCTGAAAAGATATGCAGAGGGTTCCAACCTGGCAATTCCACCCCGTTTTTCCTCTAAACTAATAATAGAATTAAAATCACCAGCCAAAATCCATGGGAGATATGGGTCTAAGGCTTGAATGTAGCTAATATGAGCTCAAAGATTTGACTTGCCTGTAATATCAGTAGGAGCATAAATATTGGATAGAAGGCACCTTTCCCTAGTCGCCAAACAAGATGTAACCAAAGAGATAGAGGATCGACTAGAAATCCACCATAAGGGGAGAAATTTCCTCGGGTTCCAGAAGAAAGCAACTCCCCCTAAACTATTTCGAGCTCCCACCCCCTGCCAATTGCCCTGGGGCCAGATGTGAGTAGCAAAACTTTCCAAACCATCCACTGTAAGCTTAGTTTTTTGGATAAAAACCACATCAGGTAACTGAGAATCAATTAATCTACGAACAACCTTTTGTCTAGGGATGCTGTTCAACCCCCTGACATTCCAAGATAGAAAAATCATTTATGGGGGTGGGAAAAATGGAAATCAATGGGTTTCACAAACCCTGACTCAACCAAAGTGTCCCCCATGATCTTGATCTTCTCTTGATCAGACTTTCTGCCACTCCTTGACGGTTTATCAAGAGGCCCCTTTTTAAAGGATTTCTATTGTAGGCCTAAAATAGGATGGGATTTGCTGCTCTTAACAAAATCTAAAGCCCCTTTAAGAATAGGGGGATCTGAAACCCCCACAATGGAGCTCATCAGTGCTTGTGACCCCTGGGTATCCCTGGTATCCTGAGCCTGAACAGGTAGATCCACATCAATTTGAACACTCTAAGGGTCCTCTAAAGAAAGCAGCTGATGCTCCTTCATTTCCCCTTCTTCCTAAACTTCTTGTAGTCCCTTATCCCCAGAAAAAAGCTCAACTAGAATCCCTTCCTCCTGTACCAGGTCTTCAAGAACCTCCAATCTATTGAAAATACCATCATTGTGTCTATCCATCCAGGTTCTCTTTTTACTTTTGCCTTTGTTATGAGATTTAACCTGAGTAAAGCCCTCATTATCCATAGGTACAGTAGATGCAGGCACCTTGCCCTTATCCCCCTTAAGAGACCCAGAGTCAGCCAAGGGAGTGGGCTTAAATCTGGGGCATTTGTGGAGTAAATGGCCATATTCATGGCAAATACGACATCTAAATGAGAGGGTCTCATAATCTAGCTATTGGATCCAAGAAGAGGATCCCATGCATATTTCCATAGAATCTGGTAATGGATTAGTTAAGTCAACTTCTACACAAATACGAGCATAAGAGATTACCTTACAATCTTGAGTTTGTGTAGCCGCTCCCACAGGATTTCCAAGAAGTAGTGAGATTGAGTGAAGAATATCTTCCCTCGAAAACTCCAAAGGAAGTCTTAACAACTGAACCCACACAGGTACTCGCGAGAGGATCTCTTTAGCTGAATTAAATCTCGTGTGCCAAGGCTTGATGAAAAGTCCCACCTGGTTAAAGAAATAAGGGCCTCCTTCAAATGACTTATTCCTATCCGACATATAAGAGAAAATAAACAAAAATTAATTGTTTGCTGCCAAAATAATCTTTATATCGCCTTCAGGATTCCAAACCCGACGAGCCTAGGAATCTAGCACAGGTAAGAGGAGCTGAAGGCCCAAAAATTTTCAAATAAGGGCATGTTTATGCCAATACTCAACATCCTCTGAAATCTGCTCAATTTGAATAACCAGCATAGGCTAGTCTTTAGATCTTTCCAGACATCTATTTACTTTTTTAGTTCGAGGCATCCCTTTAGAGGATGAGACCCCATCTCCAATTGTAGGTTTACTCATCTGACCTTCTCCATTAACCTATGCTGAAGAAGATGGATCAACCATCTCCATAACCTCAGAGGCAATATGAGAGAGCACTAATCTCTGATTCTCCATAAGGCGAGCCCAATATCCACCAGCAAAAAAAATGGGATAGAAATCCACAGTCCCAACCCCAAAAAACTCCATCTAGAATCTGATGCAACACACCTAGCAATAGAAGAATGCGCTTACCCTCAACCAAACTAGAAGACCTCACAACTAGCACCGACACACCTTACCAACAACACCAAATCCCCTCACGCAACACGCATAACAACCGGTCGCCACCATGAACGTGGAGCAGGAACAATAGCTAGGGCACGCGGGCCCTAGCTCACAACCAAAATGCACCCATCACCATCCATTTCTCCTTTAGATATCTAATAATTTGTCCATCTTTTTATTTGAATACTTAGTTTACAATTTTCTTGCACTGCTCTTGAAAACTTTGTTTATATCCTTCATTTGTCTTGATCATATCATGATCATCTTATAACTTGAATCTTGTCTCATGTATCTACTCTTTGGATTGTTATTTTATTCCTTCATCTCTCTCATCCTCTTGGTTGAGGATAATCCTTTTTAATTTTTCCTCATATTTCATATCTACAACCAACTCTTTTTGGTCCATTAGTGGCTAGTCTTCTCTATTTTTTTCACATTTTGATGCCTCAAATTGGGAAATTTATTTATCCATATACATACTTGAAAAAAAATATTGTTAGAATCAAAACATTGAGGCATGATTTCCTCTTCAATCTCCTCTTTATTGCAACGATTTTATAACATTCTTATTATCCTTTTCCAATGTTTGATTTCATGCTACCTGTTTCTTCTTTCTACAATTTACTTGGTTGGCCACTTGACCACCCTCTTCATTCTTATGAATAACCCTTATTTTTATTGATTTAATTATTCCATATGTTGATGTAATAATTATAAGGCTTAATTCATATCACCTATCTCCTTTTGGATATCCTCTTCTTTTCTCACCTCATTTTTTGTCTATTATTTTGTTCTTCTTTCTTTTCAATCCTTCCATTTGATTTCTACTCCTCTTCTTCCTCTTGTGCCTCACCCAAAACTTATCTTTGGTATTTTGACATCTCCAAGTATTTTTCTCACCTTGTATATCTTCCAAGTCTATTTCACCTTGGATTGTTTCTTATTGAACCTCAATGTGCTCTTTCTCCTTACCTTCTTAAACCTTAATATGCTATAGGACTTCCAACCTTCACTCTCTCAGAGTTTCAAGAACCTCTTTCAACTTCTCTTTTCTCAAATCATCCTCAAAGTGTTTTAATCTCTTTTTTTTCACATTTACAAATATATTTTGTTAATCTTTAATACCATTCTGATGTAAGTAGACCTCTTCAAGGTCTCTTACACTAGGTCTTCTAGGTCACTTTTAAGCTTTGTAGCCTTCTTGAATGGCTATGATAAATTCAAATAATTTTTTTAAGACCATAAAAATATTATTCAAACTTATTTAAAAAATTAAAAACTTGAAAAAACCATTACAAGACAGTGTTGTAACATAAAATTTCAAAGAAAATAAAAAATAATGTTTTTGAGCCTTGTTTAGGCCTATTTAAGGCATGCAAAAAACTTAGTAATATATTTTGATGTAAGTATTTTAAAGACATTATATGTTTTATATCAGTTTACAAACATCATCAAGCAACTACCTACAATATTTCAAGTCATTTTGATGAGTTATTATCTTGTAATGATGGTTTTAGTGCTATAAATAAGGGTTTTTAAACCTTATTCTAGGGCTAAAAGTCTGAGTTTTGCCCATAAATCTCTCTCCATGTGTCAAAATTATCTAAAGATAATTTTTACAGGTCATAAAAATCCTAATAAACATTCCTATTAGGTTTCATACACTTTGACATAAAGGTTTTGAATATATGCCATTTATAGGATTGTTGCATAAGGGTTTTACCAGTGACCTCCAGGTTTGCAATACTAAAAAATAAATATATTCCTTTGTACATATATTAAACTAATGAAACAACTTGGATTATTTTAAAAAATATCTCTTATACCATTATACAATCTTTTTTTGAATTTTTAAGGGTTAAATCTTAAGATATAGTGATTTTCCTTCCCAACACCCTAACATGCCTACAACAAGGTCGAGAGCACTCAAAAATTCATAAATTGAGTTTTAAAGAGTATTTTTTAGATATAATACCTAGATATTATTTGACCCACCATCATCCTACCTTGTGTATCACTTATATGCCTCAAATAGTCTTTAAAATTTAATAAAATATAATTTTACTTCGCTATAGGTGCACTTTTAGAACTATATCACATGAACTAAGTTTACAAACCTTTGTAGGTTATCAAATAATCATAAGAACATGAAAAAATATAAAAAATTATCAATAAAATACACATACAGATTCATAACATATAAAAATCATGATAAATTCTCTTTTATTCAACATCTTCTAAAATTGATATACAAACTTGCAATTTGTCTTCGTGAATTACACCAACATACACCATCCAACCTCCACTCATACCTAGAGACCTTCAACCTATACCTCTCTATTTGTCATCTTCACCTTTATTATGATCATTGATTCATATTTTTGAGCCTTATCATCTTCCAAATAAGTGACTAAACTTGGTTTATTCTAGATACATACACCATAAACTTTTTAATACCGTAAAACTCATCTAAAACCTATTTAATTTAGTCCTTCTCCTCTGTCGGATATATCTCATTTGGATTTAGGATATATTTACATTGAATTGAGGGTGAAGAGGAATTTAAAACATATTATTAGTACCAAATAACATTTACCAATGGATTAATACCTTTACAACATGTTCACACCTTCAAAACTCTTCAAAACAAATTCAAATTTTGAGTTTCCCATTTTGGTGAGAAAACTAGAATATGGCTTAAATGATCAAATCTTGCATGGCTAGTGTTATGAACACCTAATAAATGACCTTAAAAGACTTTAAACATTTAAACATAAATGATTCAATACAACATGAATATTAAACAAGCTTCTTATTGACTAATTATGACTCTATAAACCTATTTAAGACCCAACAATCCAAACATTGACCTATCAAACACAAATTTACATTTGACCTTAATGATGACCCTGCATCACATTACAACCCTCAAGTTTGTTAGAATATTGGAAGTGTAGCATACAATCTAAATTTACCTCACTTAGAAAAAATACATCCAGTCTTCCATGTTTCCTACTTGACGTAGGTCATTGGACAATTTTTTTTAGCCCAAACAAAGTTACCAAAGATTCATGATAAGGGAATAATCATTTTGGAACATGAGGGGATAGTTTATACACACACTAAGATTTAGCAGATGAAGTTTATTATAAAGTATTTAATCAAGTGGAAGAGTTTGGATAGTGAAGATGCAACATGGAATGATGAAACATTCTTGTAGAAGCATCCATATGCACTTGAACTATTTTGTCTATTTAGGTTCATAGTTTCATGTAATGATTGAAGATGGTGGCATAGTTAGTTGTTATTGTAAATAATATTGTATTAAACTTTCCATTAGATAATATATACTAGATAGACCTATGGTTTTCATTCCTATGGGTAGAACAAATGTGGCATTGGGAGTCCAATGGATAATTACATTGGGAACAATTTAGATGATTTCCAAGATCTATTCATGTCTTTCCAATTTAAGGGTAGGAAATTTGAACTACATGGGTTACATGCAAAATACCCATAATTGATGAATTCTCATCAGATATCAAAAGATTATAAAAATGGGAGTGAATGGGTTTATGGCTCAACTATTTTCAATAGAGGTACAACCACTAAATGAGTTTATTCAAAATTATAAAATCTTTAAACTTTTGTTTCCTTATCCATCAATTGGGCTTTACCGAGAAACTATAAAATCTTTAAACTATAGAATATAGGAAAGACTAATACCCAAAGTCGTTTATCTTTGCTGGTAACAAATCTAAATATTTATTAATGTCATTTATATTCAATCGATCTTTTCACTTTATCATGGGAGACATAAAGAACATCTTGTAATTTACTCTATTCTTTTACTCGATCCAAACAGATCTCCATGAAATGTTAAATAGTACAAAATAATCAAATATCAGTCACCTTAAGTATGCCAATTAACATTTCCTAACCATGAGTCATATTACCACAAAACTAATTAGAGTTTATTTATATTGATACCACTATTGTAATAAGCTTAATAACCCACCAAACATTTTACACAAGGATTAACAATCTCAAAACTAGATGCCCTATCAAGCAAAACAGAAAGACATCAGTCTATATATCTCAGTAAAACTATCTTAATTATGAGAATTCTTTTGACAACAGATTATTATAGAGATGAATCATTCCTTTTAATATTATTGTGCAACAATAATCAATTCACTAAATATTGATATCAGTCTAGATGAGCCTTGAATGGTGACTTACACTAGGTTGTTTTTAAGATTTATTTTAACACATATGTTTCTCATGGACCAAGGTGACATTACATTCTCACAAAACAAATATTTGGAACAAATATGTGCATTAAAAATTGATTAGTGACATAAATATCTCACTCTTATTAATTATCCTAATGAATATTCGCATAAGTATGATTCATTAACTCTTTTTATCAAACAAATTGCGTTTCCTTAATCTCTATAGATTCAAATTCTCAATAATATCATGACTTGCACATATTAATACTTACAATTACACCAAAATCTTTTTGATTCACAGGAGAAATACAAAAAGAATGTACACAGACCTCTGTGATATTCAATGATATATTATCATACTTGGTTATAAAAGCCTTATATTCATGTCCACCAATTAGAATTCATCAAAAAATCATCGAATAAAATTAAGAACATCAAAGAGCATAATCTTAATTACAAAAAAGTCCATTAAATCACCATATTCTTCTTCACATTAATCTTCATATATACATTATAATTCTTTTGATTTACACAATGTACAGGCCTAAAGGCCCATTATTCATCCTCTTATCTACATATATCTCCTACATACAACCTCTCATCTTTTCTACTTATATATCTATCTATTTGCCTTATTAGGCTCCCTTTATCTTGTCCTCTATGTAGTTTTAATCCTTCATATTTATATTGGTCTTATTTAAGACCAATATTCTCTCTCCTTAGCTTTATCAAGTTTTATCCAATGTAGTATTACCACCTTTTTAGAGGGTGGTGAGGTGTTTTCACTTTTGACATAGTTTAATAACTTTTTAAAATTTATTCTTGACCTCTTAGGGTCTTTTAAAAAATGGTCACCCTTCATAAGGAATTTATAGTCTATAGGACTCCCTAAAACCTATTACAACATGCAATGGGGCATAATATGTCATCATACCCATTAAACCTATTTTATTGATTTATATTAACACTTATATAAAAAAGTTAACAAACAATTACTGATGCTCCTGCATGAGAGTCCTTGGCTCAAAAGATTCATGAACTCCTGCTCATGAGTTTGATTATTATAACCTGTTATTATTGTATTTGCTCTTTGTTAAATTATCCACTCATATATGTGGATATGTTCTTGGATTCCACATATGTACTTTATTCTCTTGGTGACTTTCTCTTCTTTCTTCCTCTTTATATATTTATCCTCTTGCATGAGGATTTCAACTACTATATTCATCTCTTGAGCTCTTTGAAGAGCCCTATTTTCTATAACTTCGACCTCTTTGTCCAAAAAACTTGCACACTCACAATCTAAAAAGGCATTAGAAATAAAAATTTGAGACCTTAGGATTTCTTCAAGCGGTTGTGCTAACCACACTTAATCTCTATTAATTGCTTGCTTTAGTATGTTATATACCTTGTCAACTTCAAGTTCTCCTCTTTGAGACACAATTGTTTCATGTGAGCTAATCCTCTCTTCTATTTTTATATTAAGACAACCCTTGGAATTTCCTTCATCATATATGGCATGTTCTAATATTTCCATCTTTACCTACCACTAATTCAAATTCTCATAGACAAATTCCTTGTCTTGTTGCTCTACTAAAAACTCTCTTTCACCTAAAACCTACTCAAGATATTCTATTAGGATATCATCATTATTAACTAATATGTTTTGATTACTATCAACCAAATCACTATTACCCAACTAAAAACCTTTACCATTTACCTTTCTCATTGATTTAGGTTTTTGTTTTTGCTCTTCCATCACCTGGCCTTCTTCAAGTACCAGGGCCTTATCATCTTTCATACTCATGAGCCTACTCCTAGACTCAAAACATTCATCATGCACCCATTCAAGTGCTTATCCTCTATGATTCATGAGTCTATTTGACTCAAGGGTTTTACCTACATAACCAACTTGTCTTATTGAAAATAAAACATACAAAGTAATGTTAAATGTATTTTTTTGGGCCGCTGAGCCTCTTGAGTGGCTACCTACTATTCTCTTATTTTCCATTCCCTCTTAAGCTCTTTATCCTTGAGCTCTACCTCTTGCTTACAATGCATTCTAATTTCTTTGCTTAAGGATATCTTCATCTTTAGCCTTTATCTCCTCTCTCTTATCTTCTATATTGGCCATCTTACCTTTCTTTTTATCAACAACCCATTCCATAGGTTCTCCATGTTTTCAATCATGAATACAATTGATTCTATTTGTTTCCCTATCTCATTCATTTCTTTGTGAAATTCTTCCTCTCTCTGCTTTCTTCTCATTTTTCTCTCTTTTTGCTTCCTTAGCTGGTCCTTTGTTTTAGGTAGCTCTCTAATCAATCTTTTCACCATTTCTATTCTCTCAAACAAGTCTATTACACCTTGCTCCATATTTATTATCTCATCCAAGTCTGTTTCACCTTGGTATTTTAACAAATGTCCAAGTTACCTCCCCTTAGATCTCTTTCTTGAGCAACCTATTTGTTCTTCACTCTTTGTCAAGCCTTCTTAGCTTTGTACCTTCTCTTTAAGCCTTTACTTGGCTTTCAAATTGCCTGACTAATTTTTTTGTAATCTCTACAACTAAAATCAAATATAAGTTCTTAAGACCTTAAACATAAACTTTTAAAAACTTTGTGTTACCTTTATTTACTCAACCTATGTAAGCTTGATATTTTCAATATATAATTGAGAAAACCTACCAATATTTTCATAAAAAGCTCTTAATTGTCATGCAATTTTAGACCTAATCAATTTCCCAAGAGCATTCCTATGCTCTGATACTAAAAATGATGGTAATCTCACAACTTACCATTCATACCCTAGATCAATTATTTATTTATTAGTCAGTGAGTTTTATTATCTTTCTACAAACTTCACATGACCTTAATACAATATTGTCTAATTTTATTTATTTTATTTCAATCTTTCAGATACAACTTTATTCTATTAATCTGACCTTTTTAATTTCTCTTTGAGATAAATAATTAATGAGATTTTAGACCTTGGCTTGATAATCCTGTTAACTCCTTGATACAAATATTTATATATGACCTTATTTTTCATTTAATATTTTGATACAACCTTATAAAGTAAGAGCTCAAAAATCTATTTATATCATAATTAAGATTACACTTACGAGTTGAAGACATTTGACATAAAAATTCAAACTTGGCCATAAATTGAATACATAGTCACAATTCAAATATTATTAACATTCTACTTATTTATATGGTATTGTAACATTATCATCCTCAACATGTATTTTCATATATTTTTGGAAGTTTTATAAAGAATATGGATAATTAAATACAAGGTATAGATCTATATTGGCCGACAGTTCATAGATTTGTAAATTTTGAATACAAAGCTTCTCTTGGTCGATTCACATATCCTCCTTTTGATTTACACAAGAATTCAAAGTGAATGTGAAGATTTAAATAAAATAATCTCAATAAATACTTATAGGTTGATGCCCAAAGGTTTATTCAGATCTATAAAATATTTAAACTTTTGTTTCCTTGTCCATCAATTGGGCTTTGCTGAGCACCAATATAATATAGGGAAGACCAAGACCCAAAGCCACTTATCTCTTTTGGTAAAAAATCTTAATATTTATTAATGTCATTGATATTCAATCAACCTTTTCACTTTATCATGGGACATAGAAATAACAATTTGTAATTTCCTTTATTCCTTTACTCAATCCAAACAAATCTCCATGGAATGATAAACAATACAAATTAATCAAATATCAGTCGGCCTAAGTAAGCCAATTAACATTGTGTGGCCATGAATCATATTACCACAAAACTAATTAGAGATTTTTTATATCTATAACATTATTGGAATAAGATTAATAACCCACCAAACATTTTACACAAGGTTCAACAATTTCAAAACTTGATGCCTTATCAAGAAAAACAAAAAGACATCAGTCTATATATCTTAATAAAACTAGCTTAAATATGAGATTTATTTTGAAAATAGATTTTTCCAGAGATGAATCGATCCTTTTAATATTATTGTACAATAATAATACATCAAAGATCGATATCAGTCTAGATGAGCCTTGAATGGTGACTTATAGCAGGGTGTTTCTACCTTATAACATACTTGAATGGTTCAAATATTTATTTTAACACATATGTTTCTCGTGGACCAAGGAAACATTATATTATCACAAAACAAGTGTTTAAAACAAATATTGTGTACTGGAACTTGATTAGTGCCACAAATATCTCACTCCTATTAATTATCCTAATGAATATTCACATAAGTATGATTCATTAACTCTTTTTATCAAACAATCCGTGATTCCTTAATGCATATAGATTCAAATTCTCCATAATATCATGACTTGCACATATTAATACTTATAATTACACCAAAATAATTTTGATTCATAGGATAAATACAACAAGAATGTACACATACCTTTGTGATCTTCAATGATATATTATCATACTTGGATCTAAAAGCCTTATATTTGTGTCCATTGATCAAAATTCATCTAAGAATCATCAAATGAAATTAAAAACATCCAGGAGCATAATATTACTTATATAAGAGTCCATTGAAGCACCATATTCTTCTTCACATTAATATTCATATATACATTACAATATTTTTGATTGCCACAATGTACAAGCCTAAAAGCCCATCATTCATCCTCCTCTCTATTTGCCTTATTAGGCTCCATCTATCTTATCCTCTACATAGTTTTAAGCCTTCATATTTAGATTGGTCTTATTTAAGACCAATATTCTCTCTCTTTAGCTTTATAAAATTTTCCCCAATGTAACATTACCACATTTTTAGAGGGTGATGAGGTGTTTTCACCTTTAACATATTTTAATAACTTTTTATAATTTACTCTTGACCTCTTAGGGTATTTACAAAAAAGGTCACCCTTTATAAGGAAATTATAGTATATAGGATTCCCTAAACCTTTTACAACATGAAATGAGGCATAATATGTCATCATACCCACTCAACCTATCTTATTGACTTATATTAATACTTATATAAAAAAATTAACAAATAATTACTAATAGTTCTGCATCGATAATGAAATCAATCAGTACATCATCAACGACAAGTTCCCTTTTTTCTATAATTAGTGATTTGATAGATGAATTACATGGTACTATTTATTTCACAAAACTTGATCTTTATTCTAGATATCATCAAATTTGGATAAGAGATGGGGATATTCATAAGTCATCTTTAAGAACCCACAAGGGATATTATGAATTTTTATAGATGACTTTTGGCATCATTAATGCAACATTTATGTTTCAGAGTTTGATGAAATATATTTTTCAATGATTTACATGAAAATTTGTCTTGGTGTTCTTTGATGATATTTTAATATGCAACAAAACATTAGAAGAAATATTTCATCATGTGAATTAGGTTTTGGATATTCTCTAACAATACCATAATTATTCCAATCCTTCCAAATTTGATTTTGGAGTCAATCAAGTTGAGTTTTTGGGCCACATTATTTCACATTAGGGTGTTGAGATGGATCAAAACAAGGTCAAGTCTATGATAAAATGGAAAGTGTCTGAAATCCTCAAAACACTCTTGAGGATTATTGGGTCTCACAGGTTACTACCATCATTTTGTAAAACAATATGATATCATAACATCACCACTCATAATATTATTTAAAAAAGAATCCTTCCATTGGAATGAGGTATCCACCTAGGCATTTAATAAGTTAAAGGAGGCCTTGTGTACTAACCCAATTATGGCTTCTCTAATTTTCTCCAAAACCTTCATTATGGAAAGTGATGCTTTATGTTATGGCATAGGAGAGATGCTCATGAAATAAGGACAACCTATTGCATTTGATAGTTTCCAACTCAAATGTAATAGTTTCCTAAATGATATTTATGTGAAGTAATGATGGTCATTTTTCATGTTGTAAAATAATGATGACCATATCTGATGGGAAGACACTTTAAAGTAAAGACAAATAAGGATAGTCTAAAATACTTATTTGAAAGAAGGTTTTCATTAGAAGAACAAAAAAATGGGTCACTCCAATGTTGGGATATGAATTTGAGATTGTATATAAGAAAGGGAAGGATAATCTCATGATTGATGCACTATCTAGGAAGGTTAAGTCTATAGAGGAAAGGTTTTGTGCCATGTCCATATTATAGGCCAGATAGGTGGATTAAGAAAGATCAGAATAGGAAAATGATGCCATTACATAGGATATTATTCAAAAGGTCCAATAACATTTGAGTGTGTCTAATACATTTATGTGGAAAGGGGATGCTCTCCAATATAGGGATAGGTTGTACCTCTACAAAACCATCCTTTAAACATAAGGTGCTTATGAAATTTTGTGTTTATTTAGTAGGTGGGCACTTGGGACTATTTAATACTTATCATAGATTTAAAAAAAATTATTTTGGGAGGGGATAAAAGGGTAGGTCCAAAAATTTATGGTAGAATGTATGGTGTGTCAGTAAAAAAAGGGATGATAATCAAGACTCCAGGTTTGTTTAAACCTATATCTATTCCTAGCTATAAGGGGGAGGAGGTTTCCATGGATTTCATAATAGGTGTGTCAAAATTTAAAGATAAAAATGTCATGATAGTTGTTATGGATAGAATCAAAAAATATATTATTATTACACATTATCATATCCATTTGTATCAAGTATAATAGTAAAAATATTTATAAATTCAAATCAAAAGCTCCATGGGACCCAAAAAATCATAGTAAGTGATCGTAATCCTATCTCTACCAATAATTTTTAGATTGATTTATTCTCATGTTTTGGTACCCATCTATCTCTTATTTCATATTATCATCCCTAATTCGATGGAAAAACTGATCTGATCAACAAGTTTTTCGATGGTTATCTTCATTGTTTTGCTTTGGATAAATAGGAAAAATGGGTTTAATGGTTGACACTAGTATAATTGTGGTATAACACTTATTTCCATACCTCATCCAAAATATCTCCATTTTTTGCATTATATGGGTACCACCCACCATCCATAACCTTATCTTTGATGGTCTAGCTAAAGGTTTGAGTAGTTGAATAATAAATTCAACACCAACAAGATGAAATCTCTAGTATTAAATAGAACTTGGAAATGCTATAAAATTACATGAAGAAACAAGTTGACCAACATTTTAGTGAAATATATTTTGACGTTTGAGACTGTGTTTTGTCATGTTTATAACAATAAAATAAAATGTCCTTGAAATTTAAGAATAAAGATAACAATATTTAACCTAAGTATTACGACCCTTATCAAGTCTTGTATAAGATTGGAAGTGTAGCATACAAACTAAATTTACCTCACTCAACAAAAATACATCCTATCTTCCATGTTTCCTAATTGAAGAAGGTCAGTGTAAATTTATTTTGAGCTCAAATAGAGATACCAAATTTTGGTGAGAAGGGAATGATCATTTAGGAACTTGAGGGAATAATTTAGACACACACAAATATGTAGTGGATGAGGGTGATTATAGAGTATCTAATCAATTGGAAGAATCTAACCATTGAAGATGGGACATGGGAGGATGAAGCATTCCTACATAATCATCTAGTTATTGTCAATATTTAGACAATATTAGGTTGAATGGGAGTGACATGATATTCGCTTAGCCTATAACATATATTGGTTAACTTGTGGCTATCATAAATTTTAATTAATTCATATGTTCATTTCTTTAGCTTCATATTAATAGTAGGGTAAGTCTAGGGTGTTTTTATAGCATAATTAGGGTATATATAAGAGGTAATGGTTAGTATTTTATGATCATATTATAAATTTTGTTCTTATTGTAAGGTTATGGAGGTTTTCCCCTTGAAGTGGCTCATCATTTATTCATATATTCTGCTCTATTTCAGTCATCTTATGATATATTGATGTGATAATACTTTACTGGTTAATTAATTTCATTTCATTTTCTATGCATTCAGACCTAGATTTAAGAATGATATTTTGAGAGGTATACAAATATGTATGCCCTTTTTATAGTCTCAAGAGAGTGATAATTGATTCTTGAAGTTTCTAAGTGATTCTCAAGGTGTGATAAAGTAATTGCCTAATGAGTATAATATTAGGAATGATTTGTATTTATATTTGAATATTAATTATTTAATACAATGACCAACCCATAAAACCTATCTAAGTAAACCTAATGGAGACTTTATAATTTGATAAATAGCCTTTGAGTGTGCCTAGACACTGCCAATAGAGGTAGATTCTTATACAAACTAACATTGATCATGTGTTATTGGTAGTGTCATCGATATGTAAATTAGTGATTTGAGATATGGATAAGGTTTTTATAGGATTATGAGATGTTCTTGTATATGCTAAGCTGATCCAAAATAGGTTTATCTAGAAAATGGATGTGGCCAAGATAATAGATGGGTAGACATATAGAGGGAAGGTGTGCTCAAGAGTCAAATGTATACATAATGTCTAAGTCTGTCACAATTGTTATTGCCAAAGTGTCTAATACCAAATTTATGTGTTTAAATTTCCCCCCATTTTAATAGTGTTAAAAGTAATAAATTAATAGGATAAAATAATAAATTTTGTATCTTTGATAATTATGCTTGGTTTTGATAGATATGACTAGAATGTCCCATTTTCTCCATGCAAAAACTACAAGAAAACAAGTATAAATCAATGCATTCTCATGATAAGAAATATGAAATTATCTATATCATTGAATAATTTAAAATTGAAAATTTAAGGAACTATATACACCTAAAAATTTGCATGGTGTGACATTATGAAATGATGTCTAATGATGATGTAGTAATCTCTTAGTGTATGCTCAAAATAGGTTTTCTCTAACACTCTTCACCTTTAATTTAATTAATCTATATAATACCCATTTGAATACCTTTAGTTTGGAATCTTATAATTCTATCAGTTCAATCTTAAAATTTTTATATGCTTGACTAAACTGCCATTGTTTGTGACCAAATTACCACTATTTGTGATAAAACTACCGTTCTGCATTATGAAATTATTGCTTTGGTTTCAAAATAGTTGTGGTGGTTTCATAAAATAACTTGTTAGTTTCATACACATAACATAATTAAATATTAAATGGGTGATGATAATGTATCCTCCTATAGTGATTTTGTCATGGGAAATGGTAGTTTCATAATTACCCCTTGCAAAGAGGGGTGGCTCTATCACCTTCTCCCCATCTTCCAAAATTAGCTCCTAGAAATCAAAATTTCAGGCATTTTGCATTTTGCATGTTGTATTTGTGTTTATTTATATTTTCACCTTATTTTCACTTATATGCTATCCAAAATCACTTCATATTCTATTTTAAATCATTTTGACTATATCCTAAGTTCTACTCCTATTTTGACTCATATAAACTCCTTCATATAACCTCCATTGCTCTTCTACAAGTAAGCCAATTTTGGATTGATTTTAGATCCAAAAAATTTCATTAAATCCTAGAGTTTTTGAATCTTTATACAACCACAACCTGTTACCATTATTTTGAATCTCTATCTCTATATTTTCATGATTGACTACACCATTGTAAGCAAAGAAGTGTCATTGATTCTATAACCCAGTCTTTGAAAATAGTTTACTCAACCAACCATAGATTAGATAATATTTGTTTGGGATTGTGTCTCTCTTATTATTCCCCCTCTTATGATATCCATTAGTTCATCTTCTTTATTATAGAGTTCTTGAAATATTTTCCTCAATAAATGAGCTAGTATATTGAAGGCTACAATAAAACATGCTACATGCTTTCAACTTATCTCTACCTTGATCAAGTTAGAGGAATTTTTATTTATAATTTGTTTATATTAGATTAGTTAAATTATTATTTTAATAAATCATATTTATATTTTATAAAAATAAAAATGTGATAAGAAAATAATTCTCTTTGTTTCATGTAAATTTTCACGTAAGTTCTGAAGAAAGGAGAGAAAAGAACTCAATATGGGTGTGGTTGGAAAACCTATTTGTTTATGCATGGATTGAATTATAATAATGTGAAGAAATCCTCTTTGGCTTGGGAGGAAGACCTGTAGATAAGAAAGCACTAAATAAAACTTGTTCATTAGATAGATAATAGGGTAGATTGCCTAGCGATAGCTAGATCCCAGAAGCGAGAGATTTCTTAGGGGATATCAATCCACATATTTTAAATAGTAAAGTTCACAAAACTAAAAATAAGGTACTTGCATTAATTAAATAAATTTACTAAAATCAAACACAAGAATGCTTGATAAGAAAATAGACTAGAACTGATCAAATTAGTGATAAACTAATTAATGCTAGTGCTAGGGGGTTGGGGTATGCTTCAATTTTTTTGAAAGAGGTCTGTTGGTGGTCAAAAATATAGAAAACTAGATTTGATTGGGTATAGGTGGGTGAAAATATGTTGCTAGTTTTTGGTACCATAGGTGACCATTGATGTTTAGGGTGATCAATAGTTATGCCTAATCATTGATGGTTAGGTCTGATAATCAATGATTGACTATGAAATTTTAGGTTTGACAAACAGATGAATGACAGGATCCCACAAATGGATTTTGAGAGTTAGGCAAGGGCTGGGTTGATTAAAAAATAGAATTAAAGCATGTGAATATTGACAGATAAGTATGTGTCTTACCAAAAGTTTGTTAGGTGGGTGGTTGATGTAGTTAGCCTAGCTTGATTTTTATAGAGTAACAATACCTGAGAGCTTGGTTAAGAGGTGACAACAAGTCAGTTCTTGATAAGATGGTTGATAATGCTTGATAATGTTGATGCTGATTGACCTACTCGACTTAAAAAAAAACTCTTGAATGTTTGAGCTCTTGATAATTATTATAGATGGGTTTAACCTCCCAGGCCTCTTTATTTTATAGGCATAAGAAAGAGGTGGAAGTGAAGGTGTAATTGGGACATCTAAATATAATTCATCCATGCAAAAGCTTGAAACCAAAATTAGACAAGTTATTCTTAGAAAAGCAACATGGGTGGTTTGTATGTTGTTTTTTAAGAGGTGGATCCTGACCATCGATGATCACCCTAACCATCGATGGTCAGGGTCCACAGGAAAAGGGTCTTAAAGGTCAGGTTCACTTAGCTTGGTGAAATTGAGTGTAGATGGGTTTGGTGAGGCTAGATAGGTGTAGGTTGGTCCCAAGGGGGTCCTAAAGGGATTTTCAACATTAAAAAATGTATGTGTGTGGATTTCTAGTGTCTACATTTTGCCCCTTTTTATTGTGTGACTTGCATGAATGAGATACAAAAAAAAAGAATATGGGTCAAGGGTGTAGTTGCCCAACCCCCTAGCACTATCATTAATTAGTTTATCGCTAATTTGATCAGTTCTAGTCTATTTTTTTAGCAAACATTCTTATATTTGGTTTTAGTAGTCCTTAGGGGCTGTCAATCCATATATTTTAAATAATCAAGTTCACAAAATTGAAAATTAGGTACTTGTATCAATTAAAGAAGATTACTAAAATTGAACATAAGAATGCTTACTAAGAAAATAGACTAGAATTGATCAAATTAGTGATAAACTAATTAATGCTAGTGTTAGGGGGTTGGGGTATGCTTCATAAATTTTGAAAGAGGTCTGTGAGTGGTCAAAAACATATAAAAATAGATTTGATTAGGTGTAGGTGGGTGAAAATAGGTTGTTAGTTTTTGGTGCCATAGGTGACCATCGAGGATTGGGGTGACCATCAGTGATTATGCCTGGTCGTTAATGATTGGGTTTGACCATCGATGGTTTACTATGGAATTTTGGGTTTGACAAATAGATGAATGATGAGATCCCACAAATGGATTTTCAGGGTTGGGCAAGGGCTAGGTTGATTACAAAATGAAATTTAATCACATGAATATTGACAAATAAGTATGTATCTTACCATAAGTTAGTTGGGTGGGTGGTTGATGTAATTAGCCTATTGGTGGAATCTGGCTTGATTCTGGCATAGTAACAGTACCTGAAATCTTGGTTAAGAGGTAATAACAAATCAACTCTTGATAAGATCATTGATAATACTTGATAACACTAATGATGTTGATTGACCTATAAAATAAAACTCTTGAATGCCTAAACTCTAGATAATTATTATAGATGGATTTAACCTCTCAAGCCTCTTTCTCTTATAGCATAAGTAAGAGGTAGAAGTGAAGGTGTAACTAAGCCATCTAAATATAATTCATCCATGAAAAGACTTGTAACTAGAATTAGACAAGTTATTCTTAGAAAAGTAATGTGGGTGGTTTGCATGTTGTTTGTTAAGAGGTGGATCCTGACCGTTGATGGTCAGGGGTTCCCAAGGCTGACTGTCAATGGTCACCCTAATCATTGATGATTAGGGTCCACATAAAAAGGGTCCTAAAGGTTAGGTTTACTTAGCTTGGTGAAACTGAGTGCAAGTGGGTTTGGTGAGGCCAGATAGGTGTAGGTTGGTGCCAAAGGAGTCCTAGGGGGATTTTTGACTCTAAAAAATGTAGGTGTGTAGATTTATGGCATCTACATTTTTCCCCTTTTTATTGTTCAGCTTACATGAATAAGCTGAAAAACAAAAATAGAGTATGAGTCAAGGGTCTGGTTCCCCCAATAGTGGAAGGGGGTGTTCCCCCTCAAACAAAGAGTCAATGAGGTGAAGTTGAAGCAAGTATGGGTTTGATAAGTGGTAGATGGTTAGTCACAAGGTGGTGACACAAGGTTGGGTATATGAGACATAAAATTATGCACAAAATGTGACAAAAAGTTACAATGGCCAAGATCACACATAGACTAAAATTGCCAATGCTAGAAAAAATAAAGATTAGTGCTAAAAAGATAAGTGACTAGTGTGTTGCATGACCACATTTAGGTATGGCATTTGGATATACTTATTAGTCTCTAAATTACGGATTATTATTTTTAGTTGGTATCTAAGGTAGGAAGTACTCCTGGTGAAAAACACAAATGGGTCAAGTGTCATAAGTATCTAGGGTCAGAAGTGCTCTTGATGAGACACAAGTGGGTCACTATGTGTGATGTGGTGTAAAAGTCAAAAAGGGGTCAACATGGAAATGTTGTCATTGTAGTCAAAGGACTAGGTAATAAGTGTCACAAAATTACATGCCAAATGGGCCAAAAGATGCTGATGGTGAGGTGGTTGGGTTGGTGGGAGAAGGTCATCTCAAAAAGTGTTCAAAACCTGGGCTTGGTGTGTTAGGAATTGGTAGGATTTAGGTGAAAAGTAAAATGGGGGTTCTATAGGGTTTTCTGATCATTGATAGTCAGGGTCTCAAGAAGGTGACCATCAATGGTCACCCTGACCATCAACAGTCAAGGGAAACCCTAATAACCTAGATAGGTAAAAAGTAAAAACAAGACTTATTTTTTCTATTGTTATTGTTTTTCTTTATTGACTTTGGTGTGGGTGATTTTAGTGATTTGTAAGGAATGTGTTTGCTAAGGTGGGTATTGCTCATTGGCTAGTGGCATGTGGGTGATTGATAAATTTCACCAAGATCTCTAAATAGTGGCCACATGATGAATGCCAAATTCTTATAGAGGTAGAATGAGAGCTCCAAAAACAAGAAAATTCTACAAAGAAAATGTTTGCATTAGCCACTTTAGGAAAAAAAGTACATATAGGGTGAGATTAGGTAACCAAAAAGGTAAAACCCTAACTCAAAATTAGAACACACTTAAAGGTAAATGACCCCTAAAGACTTAATTAAATAACCTAAGTAAGTTAAAAAGACATGTTGGTAAAACCACTAGGTAGGAAAAAACCTACACTGACACCCCCCTTGAAGCATAGCTTAGGTGGGTAGAAGAATTAGGTCTTGGTAATGAGGCCTGATCAGGTACCCAAGTACAATACAACTCCCATAAAATATGGTAAAGGAGAAAACCCATAGGAAAAAGTATCCTCCTAAAAAAGAGAGCAAAGAAGAGAAGAGAAGAGGGCTAAAAAGCCCCACTAAGGTCTACAATTGACTGTAGCCATCTGGTTTCCCCTAGAGGAATGCTCAAAAGTGACTATGAATCAAAAGTAGATATAGTGAAGAGTGGATTACCCTAGAACAATGAGTTTGTCTACCAAGTACCTGATGGATCTTCAACCAAGGTGTAATTCCTATGAAAAGAATGATCCACATACTACAAGGTAGGTGGCCCAACTGCTCTATGCTAAGATGGTGAAATAGAAGCAAAGGCAAATAAGGTCTAAAAAATCCTCTATAAATATGAATAGACTACCTAATGTATAATGTTTCTTAGATTAGTAGACCACTACCCTATAATGTTAGAAGTAGACTAGAGGTAGGTGGGTCAAGAACTAACTCTTGAATATATAGAAGGTGACAAGGAGTGGTGGAAGTGTATCCACTTCACTGTTATAGTCATCTGTAAAAGAAGAGTTGTCAATATCAAAAAGAAGCTCAAGATTAGAAGTGCCAATAGGTATAAATGAGTTTGAAGAGAAATTTGAAGAATCTGAAGGAGAGTCAGGAGCAAAGTGTGAGAAGATATATAGTTGAGTCTAATGATCGACCATTCCCACAGCTAAAATAGTATCACTATGTAACTCCCTAATGTACACTAAACATGGAGTGAATTCAACTCACATGCCTAGACCAAGGTGAGTGATTTGGTAGAATAACAAGAGATTAGTTGAGAGTGAGGGCACACTTAGAAAATTATTGAATGTTCCACCACTCACTTCAACATACCCTCTCTTGAGAACCTTTTTAGAAGTGTTGTCACCCAATTGTATAGAGCACATGTCACATGGTTCCAAGGAGCTGAACTCAATCTGTGAAGAGGCCATGTGATGTGAAGCACTAGAGTCAATGACCCATATAGGAGGATTTAGAGGCAAAAATACAGCTAAGGCTTTGCCCTTATGTTTCCCCTTGTTATTCTCTTTTGCCTTTTCTTTTCTAGATTCATTTGCCTTAGTAGATTCATGGGTTGATGAAGATGGTTTGATAGAATCTGGAACACCTATGTTATTCTAAATAAGAAGTATAGTAAGGTGGTCAATTTGTTTCTTCAAACATTTAATCTCATCATGCTTACCTAAGAAATGCCCACATTTGATCCAATATTTCTTAGGCTTATGACTGGAAGAAGAGGTCACATTGATTGATTTGGAGGTGGAAATATTTTCACCCTTTTCAACATTTTTCTTACTCTACTTTCTCTCTTTACTGTTATAAGCCTTATCTTTCTCAGCAAGTAATGCATTAGATTTATATGACTTTATTGTGCCCATCTATATCAACTTATCTTGATCCTAAATTAGGTCAGCAACAAAGGTATCTAAAGAAGGCATCTTCCATGCAGTGTCAAGAACACTCTTAGTGGCATGAAAAGTGGGCATAAATACAAAATGTTCAGGACCTAGTTTAGAGAGTATTGACAAAATAAGTTGTTTGCCTTTCTTGTCAATTCATATGCTTTCAACTATAATCTCAAAAGTTTGAACTTGGTGAAGAAATATTTAATAGTGTCAGAGTCATTTGGGCTCAATCTAATGATCTCATTTTCTAGTTCATGTCCTCTCATCACATCCTACACTCCAAAGAGCTTGGATAGTGTGGTCCATATTTCATTCAGTGTTTTAGTAGATTAAATGTGAAAGAGTAGATCTAGGGAGATTGAGAGAGACAATAGTCCACAAACTTTGTCACGATGGTTAAACCATTTGATTTTCACTCCAACATCAGTAGGTTCAGTCTCAGTGCCCATTATAATTTGATGGTAACCCTTGGATTTCAAGATGATTTCCATTCTAAATTTCCATTCATGATAATTAAATGGTGTAAGTAGACTAATAGAGAGTGAATCCATAGTGCATAATTAAATATTGTTGCAATAAGTAAAGAAGTAATATGAAAAATAAAGAATGCACAACATAACATAGTACCCCCTTAGAACTATTAGTAATGACCCCCCCTAAATGTTTCAAATAAAAGCACACTCGTAAAGATGTTAGATTCAATCAAAAATGCATCTTGACTAGTAGGTACATAAGTACAAGTAACTAGAGGAACATCAGATTCAATCAATAATGCATCTAAGAGTGTACAAAAAATGTGAAAAATATTTATAGCTATAGAAGGCCCAATGGAAGGTTCAATGTGTAGAGCATAAAAAACAAGCACTTTTGAAGAAAATAACACTCAAAAAGGAGTTAGCAATCAAAAGTTATGGCAATTACAAGTTATTACTTAGACATATTCTTGGACCTTCTGTTTTTTTACCCAAAAATCCAAAAATGGAAAAAACTTTAATCTATTTCTTCATTACCTTTCACCTGAACTTTTATGCCCACTTAAACATGACATGGTTTTCCAACTGCTTTGACTTCAGTTTATCCAACTACTTCAACTTAAAAAAAGGAATAAGTTATCAACCTTTGAAATCTCGAGTGGGTCTTGCTAGTGTAAATTAGGTTTATGAACTTGCATGACTTATTACTTATAAAGTAAGTAATGAGTAATAAGTAGTTGAGCTTAGAAAACCCAAATGGGTCTTCTCAATGTATTTCAAGATCTTCAACCTACACAACTTTTGATTTTCAAACAACTACAACTTATGAAACAAGTAATGACTACTCGACCCTAAAAAACCCAAATGGATCTAGTGAGAAAGTAATTAGGGTTGAGAAACCCGATTACTTATAAGTTGTCACCCTAGAGAAGCCTGATTACTTATAAGTCGAAGCACTTGAGAAACCCAATTTGGTCTATGAGCAGGTAGTCAAGTAGTTAGGGTTGAGAAACATGATTAATTATAAGTTGTTGCCTTAGAAAATTTTGATTACTTCTATATAGTGTAAATCAGGTTCTTGAATAGCTATGACTTAAAAAACAAGTAATGAGTAGTCATACCTAGAAAACTTGAATTGGTCTTGGGAGCAAGTAATGCACCCCAAAGAACCTGAATTAGTCTTGGGAGCAAGTAATGCACCCTAGAGAACTTGAATTGGTTTGCGGGTACAAAATCAAAGATAGCAGGCTTGATTACTTGTTCATACAATACCGTACTAGTAGGAAGAAATTAGATTTTTTAGAAAAATCTGTTAACTTTCTAAAAAAAATAAATATAACCCATTTGAGATCTTGAAAAACTTAGAAAATATATGTAGATGGATTTTTGATAAAAGGCCTTTTAACATGAATTTCAAGGTAGTTTTCAGAAAATGACTCTAAGGTCAAAAATGACAGCTGTATAATATGAAAAAATTGTAAGGTGAATGTAAGAGTATCTTACCAAAGGAGACAAACACATGAGGTTATTTGGAAAGCTTTGATACCATGATAGATATTTCCAAGATCTCTGAATAGTGGCCACATGATGAATGTTGAATTCTTGTAGAGGCAGAATGAGAGCTCTAAAAATAAGAAAATTCCACAAAGAAAATGTTTACATTAGCCACTTTAGGAAAAAAGAAAGTACATATAGGGTGAGATTAGGTCACCAAAAAGGTAAAACCCTAACTCACAATTAGAACCTAATTAAAGGTAAATGACCCCTAAATACTTAATTAAGTAACCTAAGTAAGCTAAAAAGATATGTAGGTAAAACCACTAGGTAGGAAAAATCCTACACTGACAATGATTACATGGGTCTGGGATGTAAATAGCATAAGGACATGGCCAGGCACCTGATCATGGGCTCAAACCATGGAGGAGGTCATGAAATGAGGTAGGGGTACATTAAAATTGCTAGAGTAAGCTTATTTTTATATTATTGAATTTGCTTGGGTAGGTAGGTCTAGAAATGTACAATTTTTCCTTTATGCCCTAGGTAGGGTTTTTGGGTAAATTGGTGGGTGAACTGGTAGATTGATAGGGTGGGTGGGTGAATTAGGTAATATGCAAGGTGGTTAAGGTGCTTAGGCTAGGTTTTTTTTGAAGTTTTGTTAATTGATTATGCTTGTGGAGGGTTTAGGTGTTCTAGCCATGGAATGCCTACAGGTGACCATCAATGGTTAGGTATAACCATCTAGGGTTGACACCTTAGAAATTAGGGTCTATAGCCATCGATGGTCAGCATGACTACTGGTGATTGGGTAGGGATTTTGGCTAAGTGTTTAGGAAATGTTTTTGATGGTTAAGTTTTAGTAAGCTTCTTAGGGTGTGGTTAGGGTTAAATAGATTGAGTAAGGGTAATGGGTGGGGGTTTATTAAGGTTACTAGGGTTAGGTGTTTTTCAAAGTATGTAAAGGGTTAGGTTTAGGTCAAGTAGGTTGGGGTTAGATTAAGCATAAATTTAGGGTTTTATTTAATGATTAGGTAAGGGTAATGGGTTGATAAGCTAATCTAGGTTATTGGGGGTAATGTAGCTAGGGTGGGATAGGTGGGTAGGAGTCATAGGGGAATAGGTCAAGTATTGGAAAGGTAGGGTAGATAGGCCTATTAATAATAACTAAGCCTAAAATTTGGTTTGGTATAGGCGCAGGAGTAGATCAAGATGCATGATCATGTAACACATATCTTCCTTACACTTCTCAAGGGGATGATCATAGATGATTGGGCACACATGGAGGAGGTAGGGTTAGAAGTGATGAGGCACTCCTATCATGCACCTAGAAATGCATCAATGATAGTAGCCTCATTAAGAGATGGGATCTTGCTACTAATACCTTCTTACTGTTGACTGGGTAGATGACTATTCTCCTAGAGGATGTACATAGAATAACTTGACTCTAATGGTATGGTAAGGTGATATACCAGATAGAGCAATATGAATATGTTGAGTACTTATATGGAGATGATAATGACCAAGTCTAGTGGTATTTTGGAGGGTTTATATTTACAAGATTATATGAGAGAGATCTGGAGAAGAGGATATTGATGATGATGTTGATGGTTGTGATTACATGCTTTGGGCTCCCAGATTCAAGTAACAAGAGGTTTTATTATGTATTACTGGCTGTATTGATGGAGTTATTACTTGGGAGGATAGTATTTAGTTAGGTCCTCATTTTGATAGTTCAAATTTATAGGGAGTTGTGGGGATTTAGATACCACTAGAGATATGGTATCAGCATGGGCTTGGTTCTTCATTACTAGGATTATGAGCACATCTAGGTTCTAAGGCTAATGGGATTACTATGGGTGGGGTATAAATAACTAGATTTTCCTATTGGTTTTTTGAAATGGAGAGATGACTATGTTGTATTAGGGGTAAGAGGTGGGACATATGATTTTGATTGGTTTAAAGGTGCCCTAGGGGCATTAGTAGTTGGAGACATCACTTGGAGACCATACCTATAGTTCTCAATCTGGCTAGACTATAGGAGGTAGACCCTTTCCATGTAGAGTTACAGGTGGATAGTGGACCACTGAGAGGGTGAGGTTGAGTTGATTCCATTTTATTAGGTGTGGCATTATTTTGGATTGATATAGGGTGTATTGGGTCCACATCCCTGGTATAGGAGGTAGGACTCAGAGGTTCAATTGCTTGTGCTATAGCCTACCTTGATAGTTTTGGATGGTGGTTTTGAGGAGTTTCCTACTAGGGACCCTATGGATGATACAGGGTACACATATGGTTATATGTCTTGGTACCAACAAATTTATGTGATGGAAAATGTGGGTGGAGATGATGGAGGGGTGGGGATAATGGCTGTAGATCTAGTTGACCAAGATAGATAGGCAGGGGTGGCATTGGTTGTGGCCCAAGCTTAGATACATATTTTATAGGGATAGGTGGCCACACTACAGGGCTAGATCACCATATTATAAGGTTATCTTGCCACCATTATAGGTGAGAGAGACCAGGCACATGTATCCCTATGTATAGTTATGTAAGAGAGGGACCTACTAAAAGAAAGGGTTGGAGTAGGTGTAGTAGTAGGAGGGCCACTAGGGATAGTTCCATGATCATGATACCTATCCACCATAGAGGAACTCCGATACTATGAGGTGATGGTTCTAGACTAGTTTCCCTAGGCCATGAGATATATAGAGTATAGAGCTAGTTTGGTCAGTGGGCCCTCGATAGCTACTCTAAGTTAGAGGGCTACTATGGTGGGTCAGGTTGGGGTACCAAGGGGACCGCCACCAAGTACATGTGTAGGCATAGATGGGGATAGTAGTAGTGGTATAATCCTATGATTATGTTTATATGTATTATTATGATGTACTATTTTGATGCCAACCTGTGTGCTGATGTAGTGAAATGTATATTTTTTTTGAGAGAGCCGATACATTGTTACATGTATTATTTTTTGATGATTCGATGTATATGATGTATGGTTCTATATGTTATATAAGATGGATGCTTATGGCTCATGTGGTTCTCATGTTTATAATTATGGTTATGGCTTATGGTTCCTGACTTGTGGTTTATGATGTTAGTGTTCTAGTTAGTAGCTTAGTAATGTGATGCTAGAAAGATAGTTATGATGTTTATATTTTGTTCATGGATATGATAGGATGTGTTATTGATGGATGTATGTTATATGATAATGTAATGGCTTTGTTTATGGTCATATGGATGGAATGGTATATGCTATGATGTCTTGCTCATTGATTTGGTTTATGCTTATATTGGTGTAATGATATGCTTATAGGCCCATATGATGCGATAATTATAAATGGATAGGTTGATGTTTATGGTCTGTTGTGATATGCCTACATTGTGTTTGGTGCATAGAGAGATAGATGGTGTTATTTTTTGACATAGTTGATAATGTTCATGCTTTTGATGTGATGTTTGTTATTCATGATCATAAAGGTAGAATGTGAATATGGGTAAAGATGAAAATACATGAAGTAAGTAGGTTAAAAACTAGATTTGATAAGAATCATGAGAGTTATATCCACATGAATTGATAAAATATAAGAAAAAGGAACATGATTCCTTTTCATTGGTAAGGACCGACATGAAACCCAAAGTTGGATTGGCTTAATGAAGATAAGCTATTTAGATGCTTTGCATTAGCATGTTTAGGTTGATAAATAGGTATCTTGATCACAGTGTATCAAGTAAGCTCATAGTCCCATACATATGATATGTAGAGGGATAATGGGTGAAACTAGAACTATTAGCGAGACTAGTATGCCTTTCCTATAGGTTTGCAAAGAGGTAGTATAAACATGTCAATGCTTATATATAAAGTATAGAATGACCGATGTGAGAAGTCTACTAAGGGGGGATGATTTTGGCTTTCCAAAATTATTACTTTTATGAGAGCCGATTGTGGCTTTCAAAATTCTTTTGTTTTTGCTTTGGGTTTTTTGCTATTTTGCTTTTGCTTTAGGGTTGGGGAAGCTGATTGATGTGGGAAGCTTCCCAAAAATTGATAGGTTTTGACAAATGCTTTACTCATCCATCCTTCAAGGGAGTGGTCTAATTTTATGTGCCTAGTTTAAATGATTTTGATAGCTATCCTTCAAGGGAGCAGTCCACCTTACATTTTACAATTTCAAAATGATTTCCAATAATTGTCCTTTAAGGGAGTAGTATGCGGATGCTAGGGATGACCCATAGTTTGTTTATGACTTTTGATATTATTATTTCTTGACATAGAATTGATTATACATGCTCAAGGGATTACCTTTATGAAGGCAAAACTAGGTTAACATGAAGGTCCAACTAGTGAAAAAGGGGTATAGGTGACAACAACCATAAGAATTGATCTCAAAGAGATTAGGAAGTACTATGAGAATCATGCCATGGATAGAGCCATGGTAACCATAGTTCAAGATTAGGTTATAATTGTGATGAATAATCACATGATTCAATTGTATTCAGTTGCTCCTAAAAAGAATAAAGTGAATGTGGTTGCAGGGGATGATTTTAAGTTAGACAAATAATGATTATGATCCCTATTTAACAGTAAAAGGGATGTAGATGCAAAGCATTGAGAGGATCAGGTTCTATTTTGCCTTTGAGATAGGACAAATGATAAGCTCTTGATCTATACTTATGGGTTATGATGTGGGGTCCAAGCCAACTAAAAGCAAATTTTCCCCTTTTGCTTTTCTCCATATTAGTTACATGTTGATTTTCCTTGAGAATAAGATCTCTAATATTAAATTCTTAGACTTTTAGGTTTTTTGTTATAGGAACATTTGATTCATTATTGATAGACACAAAGATGTGAATGGGAGACAAAATGATGCTTGTCAAGTAGCTCAAGTCGAGCTAAACATTCTTGATGATAATCATTTTTTGAAATAAGATGGTGCAAAGATATGAAAAGAGAAGGTATTTGGAATTCAAGAGGAAATACAACCTCATCTCCAAACATGAGATAAAAAAGTTTATAACCTATAGGGGTTTGGATGCTAGTATGATACGCCCATAAGGCAAAAAGGATGTACAAGTGCCAATCCTAACCTGAGGCATTAACCATTTTGGTAAGCATGATGTTAAGGGTTTTGTTAGAGGCTTTAGCTAGTCCATTTACTTGTGAGTGATAAGGTGATGAAAATATAAGTTTAATACCAAATATGTCACAAAGGCCCTATACTTGTTTGTTTTTGAAGGATTTGCCATTATCAGTGATGATCTTATGGGGAACACCAAAATTACAGATGGTATGGTGGGTGATAAATTTGATAATATTTTTAGCTTTTATCGAGACAAGAGGAATAACCTCCACCCATTTGGTAAAATATTCAGTCATGGTAATGATAAAATGATGTCATTGTGAAGAGTGGGGGTTGATTTCACTGATAAGGTCTAGACCCCATTATGAAAAGGGACAAAATTTTGTAAAAATACAAAGACTATTGCTAGGTGTGTGATGTAAATTAGCATGTTGTTGACACTTGACATAATTTTTCACATAATCACAATAGTCTTGGTTAAGGGTGGGCCAATAATAACCTAGATGAAGGATGCACTTAGCCATAGTGAGTCCACTAAAGTGGTCCCCATAGATACCCTCATGTGTCTCCTTGATAGTGTGAGGCTTTTGGATCATGAAGGTAACATAATAGGAGGCTATAAAAAACCACATTTGTAAAGAATTCCTCCCATAATGGTGTAATGGGAGGTGATCTGAATAAACACATAATGGGCATTCTTAGAGAGGCCAAAGGGAACTATGCCAAGGTGAAGGCAGTTGAAGGTTTGTTGATACTAAAAGTTAGGCAAAATCTCTTCCACACTAAAGATGGTTGGAGTGTTTGATTTGGTATAGGAAGGTTCGATGAGGTGATGGATAATGACTGATAGTTTAGAGTCTAAGGGTGCTGATAAGATCTAAGAGGCAAGAGAAGCCATGGTATCAAAAAACTTGTTGGTAGAGTGTGGGATGGTTTGAATATGGTTGTGCTTAAATGATGCTAAAAGTTCTATAACCAATTGCCTGTATAACTAAAACATCCCATTCTTACACTAATAAATGCCAGTGACTTGGTTGACCACAAGTTGGGAGTCACCAAATATATTGATTGTTTTGAATCCTAAGGCTAAGGTAGTTTGGACACCTATTACTAGGGCTTCATACTTGGACACATTATTGGTGCATTCAAAGTCATGTTTAAAAGATAAAGGAAGTGGTTCACTTTCAAGGGGGATAAGGATGATACCGGTTCCCCCACCCCACTAACATTTGGAACCATAAAAAAACATGGCTACGTGATTGGTAAAATCTGTTTGAGATAGAATTGTGATTGACTCATCTATAAATTCAAGAGGGGAAGGTTGGATGTCTGTTAGGGGTGCATTGGCCAATTGGTTAGCAATGAATTTCCCCTTGATTGATTTCTACTAGAGGAACTCAATGTCAAACTTAGTAAAAGCATGAGCCACTTAGTCATACACTAGTTTTGGTATGGTTTGGAGTGCATGTACTTGAGTGGGTCGGTATTAGTTATGATAAAATTTTTATGGTTGGGAAGGTATTGGAAAAGTTTGGTAGCCATGAAGACTACAACCAAGCATAATTTCTTGATATGTTTGTACCAGGTCTCATACTCAACAAGTGTATGGCTAATGTAATAGACAAATTGATATTTGTGTTGTTCATCTTGATGGGAAAGCATTTCCCCTAGGGAATGGTCAATGATAGAGATATAAAGGTAGAAAGGCTGGTCATCCTTAGGAGGTGTGAGGACATGTGGAGATAAAAGGTATTTTTTGAGTGCATTAAAGGCCTTTTGACAATCAATATTCCATTTAAAAGAGATGTCCTTTTTGAAGAGGTGGTAGAAGGGTTGACACCAATCTAAGAGCTGGGAGATAAAATAGTGAATGGATTGGAGCTTTTCATGCAAACTACAGAGTTGCTTAAGATTGGTTGGAGGTAGCATCTTGAGGATGGCTTTGATTTTGGCTAGGTTAACCTTAATTCCTTGAATGGAAATGATGAAGCCTAGAAGTTTGCCTGAAAAGACCCCAAAAATACATTTCTTGGGATTGAGGCAAACATAATAATGGATAAGTCACTAAAAGATAATCTTGAGAATGGTTAAGTGGTCTTTATGAAGTTTGGACTTCCCAAGAAGGTCATCCACATAGTCTTTGATGATTGTATGAATAAGGTTGTTGAAAATATAGGTCATGACACATTGGTATGTTGCACCAACATTCTTAATATTGAAGGGCATGAATCTATAATAGAAATTCCCCCATGGGGTGATAAAGGTATTTTTGTGCTGATCTTTAGGGATAATCAGAATATTATTATAACTTGAGAATCCATCTATGAGTGACAACATCTTGTGGCCTACTGTGAGATCAATAAGTTGATTGATGCTAGGTAAAAGAAAGTAATTCTTTGGGTAGGTGAGGTTGAGGTCACAAAAGTCCACACATATATGTAGTCCCGCTATGGATTTAGTGACAATCATGATGTTTGAAACCCACTGAGGATAATTAGTGGGTTTAATGAAGTTGATAGAAAGGAGGCATTAGAGATCTTCTTTCACAAGGAGAGCTATGAAAGGATGCATTTGGTGGAGTTATTGTCTAAAAATCTTGGTGTTATGATTAGTCATAATGTTGTGGGTGGAAATGAATAGGTAAATATTAGGTATATTGGCATATGACTAGGCAAATGCAAACTATGGTCCTGGAGGAAGGTAGAGAAGTTCTATAATTCTTTAGGGGTAAGAGTTTGACCTAGTTTGACAACATGGGGGTTGTTTAGAGTGCCTATGTTAATATCCATGGTGGGTTCATTCAACATGGTTGAGGTCTCTAAGGGTAAATATTTGTGGATGGAGGAATTAGGTGCATCAAGGTAGGTGAGAATAGAATAATCATCCTAGCACTTGACAATGTGAATGGTAGGAGTGTCTTCTTCTACTAGTTCATGATGGAATAAAGGGATGGATATAGGTTCCCATTCCTTTTGATAAGTTAGGGGGTTGAGGATAATCATGTTGATGAAAAAAATTTAGGTGGGATGATTTCCTCATCCTCACCCACAAGTGGAGGGGTGTTGGTGAGGAAGGGGTCTCTTCTTCAACAATAGTAGGGGTAGTTTGTTTGGTTTTCTTCTTATTGGGTAGAATGAATCTAAGGCCATGATTCACATGATGATTTCAATTCTTAATCAAGATCAATGTGTGCTTTTTGTTCTCATATCACCCTAAGCTGAATCCTTTCTAGGCACACTTATGGAGGTATACTTTGGTGAAGTTTGGTTTATCCAAGTAAGAGAATGTGAAGGTGAATGGTTGAGGTGAAGAGGGGATGGTAGTAATTGTAAGAGGATTATCAACTACCCCATAGATAAAGTGGATTTGATAGATCAAAGGCCCCAAGGGGGTAATGGCTCCAATGTTAGGGTCATAACCTAGTTGGTAGTTGAGATTTCCATATTCTTAGGGAGTTTGGAAGGCATCAAGGGTGAGGAGGTGGTATTCTCCAAGGGTAAGGCATTGAAAAGTGGGTTAAAAAGGATCAATGATGGGTATCTAGTTTATGGGGATAGATGAATTGGTAGATGCCTTAATAGAAAGGGAAGTGATGGCTTGGTGGTGGTTATTTTTAGTGCTATGGATGGAGGTAGGAGAACATCATTAGGTTGGTAGGTCATAGTGGATGCTGTAAAATGGATAGGGTTAGATTGTATGGTAACAACTTGACCTTCATGTTCAAACTTGACACAATGATGGAGGGTGGAAGGTACACAACCCATAGCCTAAATCCAAGGGTTCCCTAGTAAAACATTGTACTAGAATTCATATTTGACCACATAAAAGAGTTTGGGGA
The DNA here is from genome assembly GCA_037957365.1 of Torreya grandis. NCBI lineage: Eukaryota > Viridiplantae > Streptophyta > Pinopsida > Cupressales > Taxaceae > Torreya > Torreya grandis. The sequence continues at coordinate 1,217,238 of JARHVA010001886.1, forward strand.
GTGTGCGAGGTCATATCCAAATGTGAAGGACAATAGTTCCTAAAAGGATCTAAAGATAGTTGAATTTTTAGACATGACATTGTCTGATAGCTTGAGTTTCTTATAGGCATGAGAAGAGATGAAGTTAATACTAGCTCCTCCATCAATCATAACCCATTTGATATAGGTTTGGTTGATGTGGGTTGTAATAAAAAGAGGGGGATCTAGGTTCTCTTGATGGATAGAAGGTATCTCGAAGTCCTTGAAGGTAACAAGGGTGAATAGTTGGAGAGTGCCTATGAAGGCCTCTATAGGTTGGGAGTCTCCTGGTCTAACCTCAATAGCTTGCATAGCCTCTATCATGGCCTATCAATGGTGGGGTGAGGTATAAATGAGATTTTATAGGTTCATCTTAGCTAGGGTCTAGTGAAGTTATTTAAGAATGACCCTCCTAATGGATTTAGAGGGGTTAGCCTCTAAGGTGCCTAACATGGAGGTTTGGATCTAGTTTAGTTTAGGGTGAGTTGGTGGGTATGTCCATGGAATGGAAAATTTGGAATTCCCTTTATCCTTTTGTTGTGATTGTGTGACCACATTAATGGTATGGATAAAGGGAAAAGGTGTGATGGGAGGTTGGGTAGATTATCCATCACTCTGAGGTGAGAGTGGGGGATTAGGAATGTGTTGGTGATTAGCTATTGGGAGTATTGGTGGAGGAATGGATGGAAGGTCATCTACTAAAAGATCATCCTCATCATAGAGTTGGTGGATAAAAACTTGGAGAGCTTTATGATTCTCCATGTCATGCCTAGGTGTCCTACGATAGGAGCAAATTTGATGGTCATTATACCAAGCCAACTTCAAATTGAAAAGATTGAAAGGGCGATAGGAGGATATGTGAGGTAGGAGGTCTATAATAATTTTTAAAAAATGGTCATATAGGATTACAATAGAGGTAATAAAGTTTTAGGGATCATAGTTTGGGTTGGTAAGATGGGTGTGTTGGTGGTAATAGGTTTAGTGAGAGATGGTTTGGGTAAGGTGGTGTTTTTGGCTGATGGATTTGGTTTGGGTATGTTGGTAGTTGGGGTGGCTAAGTTTGATGACCTAAGTATTAATAATCTAATAAGGACCAATGCAGCAGATAATAAGTGTGCTAATGTAATCAATGGTAGTGGGTGACATATGTTAAAAGGGGGTTGATTTTTAAGCATAGTAAAAGGTTTAATCCCTAAGATAGAGGGTAAGGTAGAGAGAGGTAGAGTCTTAATCATGCAGATCTTAAATGTTTTTGTCCCCTTGGTTGGTGTGGGTCAAGACAGAGGTGAAGGATTAGGTGAGGTTATGTCTACTTTCAAGGATGGGTGAAATAAACTCTGAGTAGGGAAGGCACTAAGAGTTTTTAAAGGTTTGGTTGGTGATGTGGTGACTATTTTAGTTGATTGAGAAGGTGAAGAGTTGGTAGAAGTTCATATTGGTTTAAGAGGTGGTAGAAAGATGATGGATTAGTTGGTTAGAGGCATGCTAGAAGGTTTAGGTTTTTTGATGTAGGAAATCCCTAACTGTTGCTAGAAAATGGTTTGATCCATGTTTAGTTTTGTAGCCATACCTAAATTTTGAATGAGTTTGGAAAAAGGTTTGTATACTAGTCTAGCCTCCTGGGTAGTGGGTGTCGAGGAGACACCTATGGGTTGAGGAGGAAGATTGATATCCTCATTTATTTATTTAAGCAAGGGAGGTAAGTTCAGGCTTGGTGGCCACTTTGTGAGGGGTGTTTGTGACGAAGTTGCCCTCTTGGGCATGATGTCCATAATTATGGCTTGGTCTATAGTTAGGGGAGATGGTGGGCTAGGAATGTTTGTTTGTTTGGGTGGGATATCCAAAGGGGTGCTTGATGATTCTAAAGACTCTATAAGTGAAGCTAAGGAAAAAGGAACCTCCTTGGTTTGGGTTTTTGAAGGAATGGAAAGTGACTCTACCACTTCAGTAGATGAAGTGGGAGAGAAGTAGGTGGATTAGATGATAGGCATATCAAACACCATATTAACCATGTGGACATCATGAGAATATTTAGATTGTGTGTCCTCAACTTTGATAGGGGCATGGTTGGGAAAATGTTTCCTGAAGATGTTAAGAGATTGATTTTAAAGGGTATTGAGATTATCCAACACAAGTTCTCCTTTGTTGATAAGACTCTAAATAATATTCTTGAAAGTATTACATCAACTGATGTCATGTCCAATTACTTAATGAAAAGCACATAGGTCATTCTCATTGTACCAAGCATGTGCTAGATGAGAAGAATCAAACTATTAGGGAAGTTTGATGGGTAGAAGTTATATAAGGTCAACTTTTAGTAGCTTCTCTAAAAATGAGGTATAAGATTCTCCAAGTGGAGTGAATTATTTTTGGTTGCTTCAATTTGGGTTCCTTGTGTTTTAGTTGGAGGTAATGGGAAAATTTTGTTGATTAACATTGGTGGAGGGGAAGTTTTAAGGATGACAACATTCATGATTCCCCTGGTCTTGGTTTAAGTATTGGCTTAGTTGCCTGGTTTGGAGGAAGAGGTTTTGTTAGTCTTGAAGGTAGAATTATTATTTTGTAACTTTAGTTTACCCTCATCTATGGATTTATTTTATAACTCATGTGCCATGTTAAAAGATTCATAAAAAGTTTTGAAGCTTTAGACATGCAATGTAGAAGAGATATGTTTGGTGTAAGCTCAAGCAAAAAGTTCTATAAGTTTAGGTTGAGGTAAGGAAAAAGAAAGATGATTAATCAAGCTTCTCCAATGAGAGATGAAATAAACAATGCACTCATCATCAAATTTCTTGATAGAATAGAGGTCAGTGATAGAGACCTTCTTGGAAATGTTAATGGAAAAGTGATTTAAGAATACTTGTGATAGTTGGGTGAAATAAAAGATGGAATGCTTAGTGAGGGCACTATACTAGTTGAGTGATAAGCTGGATAAAGATATGGGGAATGTTTGAAGGATAAGGGCATCATCATAATTAATCATGTAACATGAATGCTTGAAAGCCCTAAGGTGTTACTAGGGGTCCTCCTTGCTTTGGAATTTGGTGAATTTAGAAGCTCCCATTAAGGAGGGTAAGGTTTGATGTGGACAAAAGGATGACTAAGTTTGTTATAAATCTGATCATAAGAGAGGATGTTATGAGCCCCTAAAATAGATGACTCAAGGTTGGTCATCTTAAGAGTCTATGAGCATCTTCATTAAATCAGTTTGAGGTGGTGCACTAAAAGGATGGTAAGATGTATAGTATGGTTGATATTGGGTAATATATTGGTAATTATTTGGTGGTTGAGAGGTTGTCACATATTAGAATGTGGATGCTAGAGGTTGGGTAGGGTAGGTGGATGATGGTGGTTGGGTAGTGGGTACATACCCTTGTGGGTTAGGGATGTGTGTCTTAGATTAGGTGTAATGGGTAACTGATGAGGAGTCCCTATAAATTGGGCATGGGTGATAGTTGGGTTGGTGACAAGAGGTGAGGTAGTGACCTTTGTGCTAATGGGTGGTGAAGTAGAAGGGATAGATACCCCTAAGCTTAGTTAAGGGGTATTGATCAATGGGTTAAGTTTGATAGAGGGGAGGTTGGTAGTGTCAGTGGTGTGTGCACTAGTAAAAAGTAGAGTATGATGGGCTAATGTTTGGGTTGTCCTCAAGGTAGAGGAGTCAATGGTAAGGGTGGAAGGTGTAAGGGTAGTAGTTGGTTGGATAGGTTGGTTTTCAATTATGGTGTCAAAGAGATTAGTAGACAAAGATGCCTAGGTGGTTGAAGGTTGGGTGATGATCATATAAATAAGAATACCATGCATAAAGTGGGATGGAATGCCATAAGGAGGATCTTGAGGTGGAGTTGAAACTGATATATGGTGAGGGGAGCTATTAAGATAGTGCAGAAAGGAAATTGGATTATTGTCTAAAAAAGTGGTAAAATCCATGTCTCCTTAGGGAAATACTTAAGGAAAATTAGGGATTCCTAATGGATGAGGTGAATATTCGACCTTGGAGATGTACTCCATAGATGAGGAGGTAAAACAAGTTAATTTAAGTAATGGGTTCTACTCTACTAGGTCTCTTTGCTACTAGTGCGTGAGAACCATACAAGAAAAAGGGGAGAGAAAATAAGAACAAACTCACCACTCAAAAAATAAGAAGACAAGAAAATCATCAAGGAAATCAAGGCACACACTATGAAGTACATTTAAGTGTAGATATTAGTTTTAATCTTGATTTTGGCTTATGCTTTATTTTATGGGAATGTGTGATAGAAATTGGCTTGTAGATTAGGTACTAAGAAGTAGTCTATGGTTGGTTTCAAGTTGTTTAGGTGCTCAATAGAATATGTGTTAGAATAAATGTGTGGCTTGGTATTGGGGCATACCCCCTCAAATCAGAGTCCTACATCGATAATTGTGTTGGGTGCTTAGCCAATATATATTGATATCTAAAGTTTATACTCAACTAGAGAGCTAAGTTGGTTCTCCCCTTGGTAACAACCTAAAAGTAGGATTTTTGGGAATGGGTAAGGTGACCACTAGGTGATGAAATCCTAGTCAGGCCTTGTCTCAAATTTTTTTGATGTTTGATTGATGAAAGTGGTCTTGCTAGTGTGTGTAACAAAAAGTAGTGCTATGATAAGATTACTGTGCTTTAATGCAAAGTGAACTAATGTTAAAACTAAGTCATGGATGTAGTTGATTTTAAATCCAAAAGAAATTTTAGTTTCAATTATGAGAATACATAGAGATAAGAGCATATAAATGCAAAGAAAATACAAGTAAAGACTTTAGGTCCCATCAGGCGTGCCAAAAAATTTCATGTAAATTTTCACTTAAGTTCTGAAGGAAGGAGAGAAAAGAAACTTGATATAGGTGTGGTTGAAAAACCTATTTTTTTATGTGCACATTAATTCAAAATACTATGAAAAAGTCCTCTTTGGCTTGGGAAGAAGACCTACATATAAGAAAGCACTAAAGCAAACTTACCCATTAGATAGATAGTTGGGTGGATTACCTAGCGATAACTAGATCCTAGAAGTGAGGGCTTCCTTAGGGGATGTCAATACCCACATTTTAAATATTCAAATTCAAAAAAATGAAAATAAGGTACTTGCATCAATTAAATAAGATTATCAAAACTAAACACAAGAATGCTTGCTAAGAAAATAGACTAGAACTAATCCAATTAGAGATAAAATAATTAATGCTAGTGCTAAGGGGTTGGGGTATGCTTTAGAAAATCTAAAAGAGGGATATGAGTGGTCAAAAACATAGAAAACTATATTTGATTAAGTGTAGGTGGGTAAAAATATGTTGCCAGTTTTTGGTGCCATAGGCGATCGCTGATGGTTGGGGTGACCGTCAGTGGTTATTCCTAACCATTGGTGGTTAGGTCTGACCATCTATGGTTGATTATGGAATTCTATGTTTGACAAATAGATGAATGATGAGATACCAAAAATGGATTTTGAGAGTTGGGCAAGGGTTGGGTTGATTGTGAAATGGAATTAAATCATATGAATATTGACAAATAAGTACATGTCTTATCAAAAGTTGGTTGGGTGGGTGGTTGATTTAGTTAACCTATTGGTGAAATCTAGCTTGATTCTGACAAAGTAATTATACCTAAGAGATTGGTTGAGAGGTGAAAGTAAGTTAGTTCCACATAAGATGGCTAATAATGCTCGATAACACTAATGATGTTGATTAACCTACTTGACCTACAAAATAAAACTCCTGAATGCCTGAGATCTTGATAATTATTGTAGATGGATTTAACCTCCTAGGCCTCTTTCTCTTATAGGCACAAACAAGAGGTGGAAGTGAAGGTGTAACTGGGCCATCTAAATATAATTCATCCATGTAAAGGCTCATAACCAAAATTAGATAAGTTATTATTAGAAAAGCAATGTAGGTGGTTTGTATGTTGTTTGTTAAGAGGTGGATCTTGACCATCGATGATTAGGGGTTCCCAAGGCTAGTCGTTGATGGTCACCTTGACCATCAATATTAGGGTCCACAAGAAAAGGGTCTTGAAAGTTAGGTTCATTTAGCTTGGTGAAATTGACTATAGATGGGTTTGGTGAGACCAAATAGGTGTATGTTGGTCCCAAGGGCATCCTAGGGGGATTTTTCACATTCAAAAATGAAGGTTTGTGAATTTTTAGTGTCTACACTCCTCTCTCTTATATTTGCATAAAAATATTATTAGTTTCTTTATTTTCTTGCAATCCATGCAATAAATTATTTTAGAGTATATAGATTTGATTAAAAAACCTAAATAGATATTAGAGAATAAGATAAATAATTTCATCTGTAATCACAATTAAATATTAGTTTCAAAACAAGTCTTTTTTGAACAAACACACACACTAGAAAGTAGAGAAAACCCTAGCTAAACCTAGGTAATTAATAGGTGTTATTTTGATTTATTTTTTAAAGTAAAATAAAAATGTTATTTTTAGCTTACTAATTTAGAAAATCAGAATTTAATCATTTAATTTTACGCAAAATAAATCATTTATAACTAGTGTGCATTAATCTAGAAACACTAAAACTTTGTCTTAGCTTGCACATGAAAAAGAACTATTGTGTTTTGAGTGGTTTTGGTGTTTTATATCCAAAAATTATTTTGTGTTAATTTCATGTTTATTTAATAATGGTTAAATGAATATAATTTTGCAAATTAATTTCATATTAGTGAAAAATTAATTTTCACAATTATATTCATTTATCCATTAGTAAAAAAAAAACATAAAAATAATTGCATTTAGCTTGCATGTAGAAAATTTAAAATTTGCATTTGTATAGTTAGAGTAGACCCCTCTCTTACCTTGAATGCATTGAAAATAAATTATAAAATGATGAAAAGTATTATTATTTCATTTTAGTTTTAGTTATTTATCATTATTCACTTTCAATTATTCATTTTCAATAAGTAATTATCTTTCATTTTAGTTATATATTCTTAAAAACAATAAACATAATTAAAATACCCAAAGCCTTGTCAAATCGAGCATAAGAAATCTAAAACCTTACTTCAAAAATATAACAAGTAATTTCAAAAAAATATTACCAAGTTAAACTCATACTCTTATAATTTTCCTAGTATCCTTTGGATGACACTTTCTAAGACACCTGGTCTTGTTATAGAAGGTATTTTCCCTAGGGTTAGAGCATCTGATCCTATAATTAATAGAAAATTAGATACTAGTGCTAAATTAAGAATTGGTATATTTCATGCTACACCCACTCCCAACCCCATCGTTGATTCTCTCAGTGATATAGATGAGCAAGATAAAATTACTGATCCATCAATCATCATCTTCACCTAGAATAGAGGTCATCAATATAATGTGGTTCAGGCCTAGATCTTCACATTCACTCCCCTTTTCTTCTCCTTAGGTATTGTCTCATTATATATCATTCAAAATTTTAGATGAAATTGAATAGTCATAGTCAACCTAATATATATGATCTCATATATCAAGTCATTTAACCCAACCATCCCCATTTATTCGGTCCTAGTATTGATCAAGACCTTTACCTATTATTTATCTTAGACATGAAAGGACCTTGGAGCTCTATTTTCATTCTCAATTAACAACGTGACACTATGGAGATATTTTTTCCAACATGAGAATCCTTTGCCATCACTCATTCTAAATTCTATTCCACCCAATAACCTATCAATTCCATAGATCCACCCATCACCCATCCATTACATCGATTGTCTCATCCTAACCTTGGGAAGTTAAGTGTATAGTTTGGCATGTGTTATTTTCATGCACACAAGTGGGTTGAATCAAAATTAAATACTTTCATATTATGTGATTACCTTTTCTTCTAATTATTTTATCCTTTCTCCATTTCCCCCTCTCATTCCATTTATTTTATGGGTTTCTGTATACCCCCAAAATATATCTGGATAAGACCTAGGTGGATCTCTTGGCTTGGAAGGATTTAGGAAAAGATAACTAAAATTTGGTGAAGCTTATTTGGTAAGTTATAACAACCCTAATTTTAAAACCAATGTAGATTATCAATCATATAATTTTTCTCACTACAATACTCAAACTAGGACCAAAATCCCTATTTATGAGGTATGAGATGTATCCAAAACTACTAGAAACCATCCCAATTGTAATGTTATGGACCTCAATAGAGGAGGTATGACCACTCCTCATATGTACACTAGAACATCAATTAGCCTAAAAAACCTAGATGTGGAAAGTGCTACTAAATATGATCATTATCTGGGAAGAGGATGAAGTTAATCACATGCAAGCAATTTCACATCCCTCTAGTGGGAACCAATATGAATCTAACCCGCTAGTAAAAAAATTAACCACTACCCTTGAGGATTTTTATCTAAATCAATCCCTTTACACTAAACAATCTCTCACTCACACCCTTCATGTATAGGAGACTTCTAGACCTAATGCCACCACTGGCTTGAATGAGCTCGTCATTACCTTGGTGGATTGCATTCATGACTTAGAGAATAACCAACACTATATGAGTCAAGGGATGGGACTAAATAATCATACACAAGCTCATCCTTTTCTTTATCCCATCTAAACAATGTTCATTCAACTATTTAATAAAAAGTTTAAATTCTCCCACCATAATAAGACCATATGCCTTTACCTAGCTATGCCTCTAACTAAACTCTCAAGGACATCCTTAATTACAATCCCTATCTCTAACACTTATGAGATTATTCCAACCTACCAAGTACCTACCCAAACCCCAATTTTAAGTGTTTTCACTTACATTCCTCCCATGCAAGCCAATAAAACACCCCTATTTACTTCTTTAAGCTATGTGCTTCCCATGTACACTCCTCCTACATAACTAGCCATGTGCCACCTTATCTACCTTTGGGATATGTACTAAACACATACACCCTTCATAAACAAATCACCAATCATTATATGTCTAATAACATTCATTCATATTTACACATTTTTTCTAAATCTACTTAGTTAGATAATTATTTACTAGCTTATTCCATCTTACCCTATCAAGCCTCTTCCATCCTTCCTAGTGGTTATCCAAGTAACCCCTATGCAATGCCACCCTTCCAACCTAGATTGACCATTTTGATAATTGAATTCAACACCATGGGGACTTATGTTGAATACCTTAAGAAACCCTTCAACCTCAACATAGGATAATTTCTTCTCCCACATCCCCTACTAGACCTTCTCAAGTTTAAAGGGTGCACATATTAAGTCTTATTGGATAGCTGTGAGGGAGTTTTTACCATAGGATGGGGTTATTACCAAAATATTTTATAAAACCATAGAAGGAATAGTGATTGATTGGTATTATTACCTCCCTAAAGGGTCAATTCATTAATTTCAACAACTAATGGCTGAGTTCATCAAGGCTTTCAATATGAATAAGCTTCTAAAGATTAGAATATGAGAGTTTCTCCACATCAAGCAAGAATATAATAAATCAGCTATCCATTTTATCACAATATGGTGACAAGTCCTTTAATTGTCTACTAGAGTTCATATGTACCAAAGAGTGTTTTGAAACCTCTTCCTTCACTTCCTTAACAAGGAGACAAGGGAGGATGTTTAAAAATTCCCCTACCAATCCTATGAAGAATTTCTTGAGAGCACCTTTGAATATATCAAGTGGCCATCAATAGTGGTCGATGAACCTATGGGGTTAATGATCACATTGCTACCCCAAGACAAAATAATGAGGGATTTAAAAATGAAAACCATCAACACCAATAACTAGGGCCCCAAGGTCCTTGATCAAAACATGAATGCCACCATTGATGGCATGACCGATCAAGGCAAGAAGCCTAATCATGTTCCCAACAACCCATCTTAGCCCATGAAAAACATAAATGTAAATACTAATTTGGGTATGTAAAAAAAAATTACTACCTTTGGTTCATGTAGTTGATTTTAATTGTCCACTAAATCACAAGATGCAGTATCAAAATCAAAATCAAAATCAAAATCAAAACCAATTTCAGCATGTTGATATTTTTTCTTAATTGTAAAACCAAACCTATTACCAAATAAATAATCAATAAGGGTTTGGCTGACTAAGAAAAATTCAAAGGCCTAAGGATAATGATCCTTATGCAATATATATATTTTTCATTGAGTTATTATACATGATACTCCAAATTGTAGGGATTATAACAAGTTTATACAGAGACTCCTTGAGGATTAAAGACAAACATTTGTAGACATTTTCTTAGGAAGCATAGGGGAAATTCTCAAATACCTCAAGGTAGTCCTAATACTTTTGAATATCAAAACCTCTAAATATATTATAACCCCTTTCCAAATCATTAAACACAAGATGATATAAACCAAGCTTAGGGAAACTCATAGAACTAAGTAGTTCAACATTTCCATCTCACTCTTACGTGCACCAATGATGCAAAGGCCTTTACATTTATAACTACCAACATTGACATTTCCCCTCAGTTATAACACAGGGAAAGACCAAAATAATAGGGGTTATAGAGATATAGGTTGAGGAAGAGGCCAATAGTCTTACTCAAACTTAGCCTCCTACTACTCATTCTTAAAAAATTCTTGATATTGAGTCTATCACTAAGCCTGTGGGGAACTATGATTTGATTTCAAATCTTACCAAAACATTCTCCCACATTTAATATCATGATCTACTTATAAAATTTCCCTCCTAACGATCAACCTTATTTGATTCCCTAGGTTTGGGGAATTTTTATATTGTTACTCCCTTGCCATAGGTAAAAATCAATCACATTAGTCAAGATATGTTCCTACCTAGGTAGGATTTATAAGAAAGTGTTTATTTATTTGATTTGCATAGCCTTCCCCCTAACTCTAAAATAGATAAGAGAGGGGATCTAGCCTTATTCATGTAAGATATTCATGGTTGATGTAGATTAACCATTGATATTTCCCCCTTTTCTTTCCTCTATAAGCTTAGTTATAGGGAAACTAATTATTCCACGACACATAATACCCTACAAGACTATGATAACCACAAATACACTTACATAAGAGCCTTTATGATATTAGTCAATCTAGGTCCCAAGATAATGTTAACTAAGTTTTATGTGATTAATATAGATATCAACTATAATATGATCTTGGGAAGACCATGGTTACATAAGATGAAGGCCATTCCTTCAACCTTGTTACAATATATCTAGTTATTTCATCTAGGAAATGTTTTTTAGCATAAGAGGATCACAAACCTTTTGATATGCTTCAAATGACCATGCACAAAAAATCAAGCTTGCACATTGACTACCATTTACCTACAATTGGGGTCATAAAATCCCCATAATTCATGGATGTTACATAGCCTATGAAACCCAAAGTGATTATTCTAAAGAAAGGGGTAGAGATCCTTCAACTCTTGTTAAAGGAGAAACCAAAGGAAAAGGAAGTAGTGACAACTAAAAATGTCACCAATTTAGAACTAGTCACAATTTCATTAGTTTCTACCATGTCCATGACCAAGATTATCAATATCTTGGAAAATGACAAGCCACTTTCCCTCCTATTTGACCCACAAGGGTTAGGGACCTATAACTTATTTGAGAATTAAAATTGGGAAACCTAAGAGGGTTAAGCTAGTTTACTTGATCTTTGAATGATAGAGATGTCAAATAATTAAAAAGTTTCCCTTGATAATTACTCATATGAATACCATAATAATCACCCAAGGCTCTTTCACATAAGGGAAAATCATATTTTGCATACTACTATTTATTCTAAGCCTATTTTAAGTATGTTCCTTGATCACACTATGACATGACCATATCAAATTTCTAGATTTCCAAACCAATCAAGTTTTCTCCCTCCTAAGATATTAGACTTATATTAAGGCCCACACTTGGTGGTGATTCACATCATGTTCTTGGTTCTCTACCATGCAGTCACATCATTCCTCCTCCTTATACTATACTAGTGCTTGAGGATAAGGTTCATAATTTGAAAATAGGGACCATAAAGATCAACATCGGATCTCATGATTATTAGTGAATGCGTAAAGAGTGGCCTTATTTCCCTCTTGAAAAAAGGAAGACCCATAGAGAGCCACTCACCAGGATATGAGGTTTCCTATATATAACAACAAGAAAAACAAAATTACCCATGTCTTATCAACAATACTATAAGTTGCATAGCTATGTTGACATACCTTTTGTAACACAATGAGACCATAACTATGCTGACATACACCCCATACCTAAAATCCATCATAACTATGATGGCATACTTCCCACACCAAAAATAAAAACTAACAAGTAGACTTTTGAGTTTCTATAAGTGCTTCCCTTCTTTCAATAAGATCATAAGGGTAGACCTTTTGAGTTTATGCCAATTATTCCATTTAACTCACTAGGGGTAGGGACTTATCAATAATTTAAGTCTCAAAATAAGAACCCAAAAAGGTATTAATTAATTTGATCAATATTCATATGGTTGAGATATTATAGGATTGAAAAATCTTACCAAGTGACATTATTTATTCCACACATGATCAATGGGTCCTCTACTATTATGGGGCCAAGTGTCACCTAGTAGCAGGGGTAGGAGTTGTTTTAATTTATCCTTAGGGATGAGTCATGCCATTTGGTTTTAAACTAGAATTTGAGTGTATGAATAATGGGGCTAAATATGAAGCCCTATTACTTGGCATGATAATTTTAAGACATTTAGGAATTCATAACTTAAATATCCAAAGTGAATCACAATTGGTTTTCAATCAAGTCTCTAAGGCCTATAAAATCAAAGCTAAAAATATTCAAATATAAAAGACCTCCATGCATGAAATTGATAAAGACTTTGACTTTCATTTCTATAGAGGTTATCCCTATGGAAAAAAACTAACTTGCTAACTCTATGGATGCTTCATATTTATGATTTAACCTTCATACTACTATACCAAGGCTTGATTTCATAATCTTAGTTAGGATATTTCTTATTATATGCAAGACTTATAATGATCGAACCATTGCCCATATTAGAAAGGATGATAGTATGTTAGTCCTTGACTTAGATGATAATAATGAGGCTATTATTGATTTTTTTTGAGATTATGATGACCTCCCATCTTACCACCACAAGAAATATTTCTCCCTCACCTATTATCCCACATTTCTCTTAGAGACAAATATTACAATTATTATTCTAGGTCAAGGATTACTTGTCCTCTAATGATGAACATGATGCTTTCAATATAGAGGGTTAATCTCTTGATATTCCCCCAACCCTTAACATGTTTGAGGAGGGAAATTCCTCCCCCATTGAAGAAATCATTAACATAAACATTCAAATTGAGGAGAGTCATAGAATTCTCAATCTTGGGTCCTTACTTTCACCTTAGGAATTATAATGTCATCGACAATTACTCACTAATATCTCAAAAGATTTTGGATTCTCATACACTATATGGTGGGAATCAAGCCTAAGGTTGTGGCCCATAATCTTGTCACTATGCCTAATATAAATCTAGTTAAAAAAAATATTAGTCCAATCAAGCCTAAGGTTGCATTGATGGTAAAATAGGAAATTATAAATCTTCTAAAATTTAGGTTTATCAAGCTAGTGGAATATTCCAAGTGGATGTCCAACATTATACCCATTATCAAGAAGAATGATAAGATTAGGATATGTATAGATTTTAAAGATATAAAAAAAACATGTCCTAAAGATGAATTCCATATTCCATCCATAGACATCCTTGTAGATTCTATAATTTGATGTGAGTTGTTATCTTTTATGAATGGATTCTTAGGATACAACCAGATCTACATTTATGATGAAGATTAGAGTAAGACATCCTTTAATACGACATGGGGAAACTTTTATTATGTCATAATAACCTTCAGTCTTAAAAATGTAAGGGAAAATTACCAAAGGGACATGACCCATATATTCGATGATCTATTCACAATATAGTGGAGGTTTACATATATGATCTCCTAGGGAAGGAGAGGCGATGAATTGATTATCTGGAGGTATTATGCACCATATTAATGCATTTGATCAAATATGATTTTATTCTTAACCCAAAAAAATGTGTGTTTAGATTCACAGGTGGTAAAATCTTGGGGTATACCATCTCTTAGTGTGGGATTGATATTAATCTTGCTAAAATTCATGTAAATTAAAAAATTTCCCCCCAATAGATGGATTAGGGATTAGGTCATTCCTATGAAATGTGGGATCCATTCAATGGTTCAACCCCACTATTGCCTATGCAGTTCATCCATTAATAACTTGATTAAGAAGTCAAGTAGATTAACTTGGATAGATGATTATCAAGAGATATTTGAAGTAGTAAAATACTTCCTTATGTCTCCCCATATACTTATGGCACCCAATCTAGATAAGCCGTAGATAATTTAATTTAGGGTAATTGAGGTGTCTCTTGCCTACATGTTTGCCCAAGAGGATTATATTAGCAAATTACATGCCATTTAACTCATTAGTTTCACTCTCATGAACTATGAAACATGATATTTGCAAGCAAAAGAATGTTTAGAAATTGTGTTCACAAATAATTGATTGTGACACTATATACTTAATCAAGAAATACAAGTCATAGTAACATCTCACACTTTATGATTTTTATTGACCTAACCATTCCTCTAATAAAAGGCTAGGTTTATTATCACACTGCTAATTAAATTTGGGCTTACTTACCATTGACTATTCTAGTCACACTTGGTCTATTGACACTTGACATGGTGGGAGAGCGTAATTTTTGGCCAAAATTAGTTGAGTATAATTATTGAATCACTCTCAAAGTGATTATATTAACATAAGAATAGGTATGTTGAGTTCATTAATTCTACTTGAGCCTTTATACTTCATTGGACTAGGCCTAACAGTCATCTTATGAAGTCATGAGTTCTTAGAATAATAGGAGACCTATTGGGGGACTTCTCAATGTAAAATGTGTTTTTAAAGTCTTTTTAAGGTCTTTTTAGACCTGTCAGGCCCCATTTAATAACTAAAACCATTTAGGTTTCTCCCTAATTCAAGGTTTTGTTAGAGGGTCTAATAATTCATTGATTTAACCTTTTAGGGTTTTACAATAGGAATTTCCTATGTTTGGTTAAAGGGCCAAGATGTCTAAATTAATTAAATAATATGAAATAATTAAGTACTAATTTATTATAGATTTTAAAATTATTTTACTTTCTATAAATAGTAATAAATATTATTAAATAGAGACTTATCTAAAAAATTATTATCACAAATGATCTGGCTTCTAAAAACTAAGTTTTGTATAGGTCTGAGTGTCATCAATAGGCTTCCAAGATTTGTTTGCTCACTAGATAACAACACCCCACCTAGGTAGTAGCACCATATTGATGTAGTTTCCTCAAAGTGGCACTAGTTTCTCTTTTATAAGATATTTCCTATTTTATAGGATCACATGCACCTGTGTTTTTAGGTCTTATTCTTACATGCATGAAATCTAGAGCTATATGTTGTGCCTAGAAAACCTAATTTAATGTGTGAACCTAATCCTCCTTACAAGAATGGCATGAAATGAAAATTTATGTTTGTTAGTAGGATAGGATAGACATCCTCAACACCCCACTATGAAGAGAGTTACCTACATACTAATACTCTGAGGAGGGATCAAGCCCAATGTAGTTCTCCTAGCTACTGTTTGGTGCAAGTGCAAGTGAATGCTATAATGAGAATGGAGTTGGATGCCTTGAATTTGCTTAACCTTTGAAATACTTGAAATCTAGGTTTAGATATGCTATAGATGTTGATATGTAGAAGTAAGGAAAAATAAGTATCAAATACCTTAATTTTTCTCAACTTGTCTTTTTTTTGAATAGGCTTTTGTATCTATTGTACATCTAGTCAATAAAGGTCAAATAAACTTATATTTATATAGATCTATAGCTTGTGAGGATAATAAAATGTGCTTAGGTTGACCTTAGGAGGGGAAAATGTTTAACAAAGTATCCATTTAGGAGAGTTAGGGAAAATTAAAATAGTAGCCAATTGGGGACACTGGCACCATGTGGTTGTAGTGTCCCAAATGTGGTGCTAATGTCCACCTGGTAGACTATTGGGCAAACTAGGTTGGGATCTAAGAAAGCTATCTTAGGATTATGTTTGAGCTAACTATAGATGTATGTCATCTATATAATGGATGGGAAAGTATGTCTAAGGTTCTAGGGATAATATCAAAATAGGCTAACTCAAGTAATACTCTTGGCATCCAAATACCACTTTTAGGTGATTACATTTACCCCCTGTTTATGCTAGAAATGAAACAAAGTGAAATGACTAGTATAAAGGAAAAATAAGCATACCTAGACTTACCTTGGAAGTGAATCCCATGTAGTTGAGTCTAAGCGTGTCAATTTGGGTCTACGTATGTGAAACATGATCCAAAGCAATGACTTGTGATGAAACATGCAAAAGTCAATCCTTACTTAAGAGATGATCAAAATCAAAAGACTATGCTTAATAAAGTAACTGAATAAAGCTGAGTAATAAAGAGAGGAAATGAACAAATACACCTCATTGGGTACATGGACCAATGCATGAACATGGTGACAACTTATATGTATGAGTGTACATAGTGATCATATCATTGAATAGCTTAGACTGAGCTAATATCTTACTCAATCCTTATATGGGTGGCTCAAGAACTCAATCCAATTTTGACTCCATTATTGCCCACCCATTATTGATGGATCTTGATATGTGAATATATTGGATAAAACTATAAGTGTGTCTAAACCTCTCATGTGGGTGGCTCAAGAACTCAAGTTGGCCATGACTCCATCATTACCCACCCATGTGAAGTAGATGCATTTGTAACTAAACTATGAAAAGTACTGAAAATATTTGAGTAAATCTAATTGTGTATGTGTGCTTCATGGCCAATTAGGTACATTAGGTGGCTCTAGGCTACTCAATAATGCCAACCACTATAGATGGAGTAAGGTATGAATATGGTGATAACCTAGAATATGATAGAAAGTGTATACAATGTACAAAATGACATGTAGTTTGCCATTCCATTTGATCAACCTATATGTAGCTGAGTATATGGAAACTATGTGCTACACACATGCCCCCAATATTTTATTTGAGTATATTTAATATGAATTAAGTATGTAATAACTAAATCTATGTGATTGAACTAAAAATGGGAGTGATCATGTCATGCATAATGCCCCCAAATTTGAACAACTAGTATGATTCTAAGCTAAAATGAAAGTATCTAAGCAAAATCTAAACATAACTATCAAACCTATGACTATATCTATACAAATTTTTATTATACTTGGTGTAATAGTATAACTAATTTGGAATGTCCTAAATCTAGGGCTACTAGATAGTAGCAACCTAAAGTGGATAATATTACCCAATGGCACTAGTGTCGCAATCTAGGTGCTAATGTCTATTTGGTCTGAAATATGTGTAACTAAAATGCTTTCTAAGTCCCTATTTTTTGTATGTCTTCCCTATGTTTGATTTCTAAATCTGAGCCTGTGTGTTGAAATTTATTTGTGAATAATAAAGTAGGAGCCTGATTTACGTGACAAACCCCTATGAATTCCCCCTCTTTTGAGGGTAGTTATGAAACATGTGTAAGAAATATCCTCAAAATAAGTAACTCTAAAAAATGTGTTATCTGAAGCATGTGCATGATA
Organism: Torreya grandis; assembly: GCA_037957365.1. NCBI lineage: Eukaryota > Viridiplantae > Streptophyta > Pinopsida > Cupressales > Taxaceae > Torreya > Torreya grandis. The sequence continues at coordinate 1,234,927 of JARHVA010001886.1, forward strand.
TTCCAATATAATGTAAAAACATAACATTAGAATATAAAAGTATCTGAGCATAAGTAGGTAATGTAAGATGTATGTTGTAATCCAACATTGAACAAGGGCATCAAGATAGATGTGATCAATGTATAACAAAAAATCTACATAGATACCTAAGGGGATGGGGCATGATGTCCATCATGACACCCAAGTAGGAAGGGTAAATTTATGAGGTCCCTCATGACATAAAAAATTGGTATGTGTGTAATAAACAACTACAAGTGTCATGGTGAAGAAGCATACATACAAGCATGTAAGGCACATAAAAGTAGGCCAAGGGGCCATAATACAAGGGACATGGACACATGTCATCAAATTTGAGAATGATGATATACAAGGACATGTTAAAATGTCCACATATTCAAGCAATAAGCAATTTATATTAGAGACACATGGAAAGACATGTTCTTATATCCACATATAAAAGTAGTAAAACACACATAAGGGACATAGTAACATGTCCAAAGCATACAAATAGAGAAGTGACATAGAGCCAAATAATAATGGCATATTTAAATTCCCTCTAAGATGGAATAAGTATAAGAAATAACATCAAGTCTAATATATGAAAAATAGAAATGAAAGCATGTATAGTTATGTAGTACAACTCTATGTAAATACTAGGATGCATATATACTGATTCTAACTAGTGATAGTTGGCAAAAAATCTGAGAAATGAGTAATAATGATAAATATTAAGATGTATCAATGCATAAAATGGAATGTATAGTATGTAAATATATAACTTGGTAGTATCAACTATGCACAAAATTCCCCTGAGTGGGTAGATGTATCGAATGAATAACCATGGATCAATGTATATTCCCCCAGTGGGTAGATGATTGCTAGTCTAGGTTAGTGTAGTGGAATGGGGTCTTGTATGTAATTTGAAAACACTCAAAAATAAAAAGTGAAACATATATGTATGATAAAACTAACTATACTAAGATAGATAGCAATATGTAATATCTGGCAAGTAGTAAAGATGTAAACATATCAATGAATACAATTTGTAAATTTTGTATTTTTGAAATATTTGAATGTTTTTGTATTTTGACAGGTTATATTATTTTTGTGTTTTGAGTATAAGTTATGTACAAGAAAATGAAAATAACTATGTACAAGGAGTGATAGAGAAAAGTAAGTATGTACAAGGGTAGGAACCATATTAAAAAATGAGTCTCATTGGAGATTCACTATCACTGTGGCTTGTGTCAAAAATAGGAATGGTAATCTCTCATGTAGTATTATTACTATGTTATAGTTTAATGTTGTTGCAATGGTAGTATGAGTGTTTTTTATCATTAAAATCATAATAAACTAGTGTGCTAGAGGGAACTGCCTTATATTATGGATTTGACCATTCTAAATTGTGATTTGGCATATTGATTATGATTTTTCCCTTTAAAACTATGGTTATTGTATACATATGGTGTTGTGGAGGAGGTTTTGATAGAAAAAATTATTTTAGAATGTTTGTTTGTGTAGCATTATTTTGACTTTGCAACTTAGGCTCTTATTATTTCTATAACTTTTCCTATGTATCTAGATGTTTTGCCTTGATAAATTGTATCTATGACTGATGTGCCTTAGGATATTCAGTAAATCCCAAACCCTATTAAACAATATTATCAACTAATAGAATAGGAGAAGTGATACCTTGGGCCTATTTTCCCAAACCTTGACCTTGATAGTCAAATTATTTTAGATATTTGTGACCAAATTATACCATATTGAACATTGAGCATCCTTTGGGACAGGTAGATTTATTTGATTTATCTATGCTTATTGTATTATTTCTTGTTCTAATTATTTTTTCAAACCTTTTATTGTTCTAAGTTATGCTTCGGTAACCATTTTTGTATTGTTTCTAAGTTTGACCCTTTTTAAATTGGTAGATGTGCCATTATATGTTGTGTGGATGATGTGTCACTATTTGAGTCATCTGTATCCATTAGCTATTATATTTTCCTTTTAAATGCTAAATGTGAATCTATGTGGTGCCTATGCATTCTATGATATGCACACAAATATCTAGATCTCCTCATTGGGTGTAGAGGAGGAAGGTTGATAAACTTAGATTTAATCATTTCCCTTGGTACCTTACTTGAAATCTTATTTGACCTTTGAATGAATTTTTGAATCACTAGTTGTAGATGTAATTTATTTTGATTTATGATTTGGATATGTAACATTATTTGGCACAAATTGACTAGGTGAAGATGCATATACATGATTTATACTATTGTGCCCTGGAGACCTTTGTATTATAAATTATTTTTCCAATATGGTAAGATTTTCATGAAATAGTTGATTATAATTTTTTAAAACTATAATTATCTTGTTCATATTGATAATTTTATCACATAAATTCTCACAAATGAAAACCTTAGCTATTTTTGATTGAACATGTAGGCACACATTATATAGGGAAGACATGTGAATAAGGTGAGTATGGGTAATAGTGACATTGGTAAAGGCTAATTCATCTTGTGGAGTAATGATACGATAGACTTGGTTAGAGGTAAATTAGTTATCAACCTCATCGAGATGAGGAGGATAATAAAATTCTTTCCTGTACATAAGATATGATATTGAAACTTGAAACATAGTTATTAGTGTTGACCAAAATTTTTACCCAGGTCAAATTGGGTCAACCCCTACATGTTCAAACTTTTCATAAGGTCCTCTAGGTTTGAAAATGGTCACCATGGTCCTAAATGAGGTCAATTCATACCTTGAGGGTCATATAACATTTTTTAGCCTTTGTCATATTTTCCCATTTTTATTAATGTCCTTTTATGCCACATTTTTGGTTATTTTAAGGAATTTATGGTTTTATCAAAAGAAAAAATGTTTCAAGAATCAAGCTAACATATTTAATGTTAAATAATGATTAGATAAGGCTTTTAAACTAAAATATTATAGGTCCAACATAAAATAGAAGAATATCACTTGTAAAAAGTCAGTTTCAAATGTTTATACAGATTGGGGTGACTCATCTACATGTGTGAATGATTTAATAAGGTGTATTGACATCCCCATAGGTCATTTTTAGGCTAAGGTAGTTTCAAAATATTAAAAATAGAGAAAAACCATCTCCTCTCTCCTATCACTCCCTTGGATAACTCAGAAAGGGTCAACGATTTTCATTTTGTATTGATTGGAGAAGAAGAGTTGGAGTGAGTGCACTTGGAGGATGTTAGAGGTCCCTATGAGATTACATTTTATGGTCATAATTTTAGGATTGGTGGCTTGTGCTTTATGAATAATATTTAAGATATTTGGTACCTCCAAACTGTTTATGCAACCCCAATGGTTCAATTTTTCTCATCTGGTTGCACTTTGGAGATTAGTCTATGTTAACCAAGTAATGCACATATAATTGCAAAGAATATACACCCATGTCATTTTGAATTTAACATATTTGGAATGTGTGGCAATGAAAGAGAGGTAGAATCATCCCCTTATGCTAGAAGTGAACTCCAATGAAAGTTGACAGTAGTTTTTTGATAGTTGAAAAGTTTATCCTTCTATGAGTGGCTTCAAGTTAAGGATAATACTCTTATTTTCAACCCATAAAATCATGGTTGGTTAGATCATCCATTAAAGTTTTGTATTGAAGAGATATCAAGGGTGATAGTCCAATATGAGTTTAAATATCAAACACCTAAGATCAATGTTCACAATGTTGAAAAAAGTTGTAGAATGGGAAGGCTTACCTTAGTTTCTCTGAAAAGGGATTTTGATCCACATAGTGTCATCTCATGGTGAAATTATATGAGGTCTAGGTAAGCCTAATAACGTCATTCTTGTAGCCTAAGATTAGAGTTAACATCTTAACATAAGTAGAAGATAAAGAATGATGGTTGAATGGGATTTAAAATCAGTCAATATCCTAATGGAGATACTTAGAGAATTACAGTGTCAAAAATAAAAAATGAACTTGAAACATTACAAGTAACACCTATAGTGCATTGATAGTAAAGGGAAAATGCATGGTCTCAAGGCAGAAATTAGTCCATTCAGGTATGAGATGGTCCTAGTGACTTCAAGAGAAACCAAAAGTTTAAAACACAATGATCAAACATGTATCATCACCTAAAAAAATCTCTTGACTTCCCTAATGAGAACCTATAGTTTGACTCAAGAGATAGACTAGCCTTAAGCTAATGAAAGATACATGTGTGGTTGGTAGATAGAGGTGCAAGATGGAGATGAACACATAAATATAACTCTAAAAGTGATAATTTCACACTTCCATGTGATTATTAGAGGCAATGATGAATAGATTAATGTTGGGAAAAGGTTATTAATCTTTATTAAATCTACAAATGTGCGCACAGGCCTATATATGGTTGGTATGTGAGATGTTTATTTGAATAATGAAGTGGCTACATCAAGCCCAAGAAAGTATCCATAGATATATTTAAAAGTGATTCAATCACTCACATAATCATCCTACTACTCAATTAATCTCATGTGAAGGCAAGTACATAGTCAGTAGTACCATTAGGCCAACTGACCTAAGACACCCCAAGATCAATGCAACTTTTAGACCTAGTGTATTGATGGTAAAAGGATGAATTATAGAGTCTTAAGGAGCTATGGGATGCTTTTAGATTTAATTTGAGGTGCATAAGAGTTTGGGAGGTCCTACATTTAGTGTGACCACTCATAGGCGGTCACATGCTCAAGAAACCTAGTCTTTGCCTATGAGGCCTAAAACTAGACATGAACCTAAGGCTTCTAATTTCACACCTATGATCATGTGATATTAAAAATCACTATGATATATTTCATGGGATAATATAGGGTTGATGAGACTCATTAGTTTTTATAAGATAACTAAAATTGACCATTTAAGCCTTAATTTGTCTTAGGTGTGTCTAGAATACATAACTAACTACCCAAGAGACAACTTCTTTCATTACTCCCTGTATAGAGGATATACATGGGGTATCGATCAATTAGATAGAGTTTATGGAGGTAATGTACTTGAAATAGATGGAATTGGTTTAAATGTTAGGGTCCTAACCTTTATGAACCAATGCTAAGAAGCTAAACTACCTAAAACCCTCCTAAAACCATCATAGGAGTCCAATGAGAAAGAGATGAAGAGCAATGCTTATAGAATGGGTCAATTAGATTGGAAAATTATTTGGATCTACTTGTAACTCTCTTAGGGAATGTATTATTACTTATATGGATGGGTCAAATTCTATGTTTTTTACAATATTTGAGGTGATTTAAAGGTGCAAAAAGGAATAGATGGGTGAAAGCCATGGTGGAAGGTGTGTGGAGATGTGTTATAACTCCTTAGATCCCATTCTCACCTCATTCATGTATGGATACTCCTCTAATAAGATGATTTTTGTAGGTAATCTTGGATAGAATAGTAAGAAGCAAGGTAACTGTGAAGTTGAATATGAGAAGTATGGTTTTGAGTCTTCTTTAGGTCTACATGATAGACCAGAGGACAAAGAATATCTAAAGATGTGTCTCACATATCTACAATTAACTCTCTTGAGTATGTTCAAGTCACCCCAGTGACAAGTGTGAGAGTTTAGGCTTAGAGGGTTATTGTGTTACTGTAAGGAAGTAAACAAGTGGTAAAGCGAAGATTATCAGTTGGAGGGGTGCATAATGACTTAAAACAATAATAATTTCACCTTCTCAAATTAGTGCATATGTTTCAATGACTTCCAAGGAAGTTATGGATAGCTAGTGGATTCCTCATCAAGAAGAGTATTTTTAAGGACAATGAAGTATCCCTATGCCAACTTTAGGAAGATGTTATATTTTAGATAGACACTTATCCATGAGAAGATCATGATATATTATCTAACTCTTTCTCTTGCATTGTAATTAGTCTTCAATACTTGACACTTGGCATTTTAAATCTTCAAAATCACTCTTTCTCTCCTCCTATTGATCTATATATTGAAGCCATTTTAGCATTGTAAAGGATCTATAATTAGTATGGTGAATCCCCACTAGTTTGACATATTGTTTTGCCTTTGAATAAATTTCTTAAGCTAGTTTAGTCTTTGAAATTCTTCCTTAAGTATGTCAAGTACTCTACTTGGATGACAAGTGATGATTGTTTCTCCTTGCTTTCATTCTACTCTTTCATGTATTGTGTAAGTAATATGTATTCTAATAGGTATCATAAAGTGTAATTGATTTTTATGTGTATTTAAAGTGTGAAAAAGATCAGTAATGCCTAATATCAGACCTTTTATTCATCCACATTTGGAAATACATAGCAGTCGACCTTCATGTAGAAACACTTTTACTATAAGAACCTTGAGTTAAAATCAGTTTTAGCAATCTTCCTTCATAGTGAAAGTTCAAGTGTATTTATGGAGATATACTTGGTGTATCACCTCCATTAGTATAGGTTAATTTCATTTTTATTCCTCCCTTTTCACCCCAATAAGTGATTATACTAGTGTAGTTGAGAACCTAAATAGATACATTAAGGAAGCTAACCCATAATCTAGAGATCTATCTCTTGTATCAATCTACCTATATTTAGATATAATTCCATGTTATCCTAAAATTTAGAAGGTCTAATTGACTTCTCCTAGGGTGAAAATTTGGGATATAATAGTTCTAGCATGGCCAGTGGGACATATGGTCGAATAAGGTTGTTCAAGGTGGATGTTGGTCTTGATAACAAAAAGGATATAATAGTATACTTCTGGTAGTATATTATGATTCCAATAAGTGAATCTTGGTTTTAGACTAGTTCATTATTTCATGCCTAAGGTAAACACAAGATATTATACTAAAATCATTCATTTTTATTTCCAAGAGCTTCCCTATTATTTATTCAAAGTAAATAAATTTGATAGCACCCATCCTAACCCAAAGATATCCTACCTTGATCATTAACCTATAAGAAGGATTTTGATTGGCCCAATATTTCAAAATCCTAAAGCTATCATGGAAAGGAAATTATATTTTATTTATTTCAATGGCTATAGTCCTCTAAGACTTTCCAATTATGATGATATTCCTATATCAGCCCTCAAAAGTGTCCCTTCATACACAAGTGAGATTGAAATTATTCTTATCGAACACATTAGAAATATTTCCAACTTTTGCAATATACATCATATCATTAAGGATAATATAGCCATTAGGTTGTTTGCTTATTTAAAGGGTAAGGCTCTTGATTGGTATGGTACTTTGGATCTTGATTCTATCACTACATGGGATGAATTTGGTGATGCTTTGAGGAAAAGGTTTCAGGACAAGAGTGATAACTTATCATTGACTGAGAAACTAACCAACATAAAGAGAGCACCTCAAAAAGCTATTCAAGACATCAACACAAGGTTTCAAAATACATGGGATAGGATCCCAATCTTGGTAAGACCTACTACACATCATGATTTCCTTTATTATCTTAAAGCTTTTAACAGTGATATTTCTATGATGGTACAATCTATGGGAGGGGATACATTGCCTAATGATTATGAAGTGGATATTAGAGATGAGAAATATTTGATTTAGGTTGGGAATATTTTTCCAAGACTCCCTATGATTATATTCCTTGATTTAAAAAACTTTATACCTGATGTTTCTCCCATGCCTACACCAAAACATAATCAAGCTACCCCTATATACACATAATATTTCTAAGCTTTTATCAATTATTGTTGCTCTTTATCTTATAGGAACCCATTGAGTCTCAGTTTCTCTGAGTGCATGCCTTAAGGGGTACACTAGGAAAGGGGTGGGAAGAGCATTGGTGCTTTTCAAGATTGTTTTCCCTTTTTTCACTTGCTATCTACATACTTGTCTCCTAAAAACCATTCCCCTAAGCTTGGCCTTCTCTTTTGCACACTCTTCCAGTCATTTACCATCTTCATTATCCCTTTTCCTAATCTAAAACCCTTTTTGATAGTTTACATGACCATGTTGGCTATGTCGACCTTGAAATCTTATTACCAAAACTTATTTAGGATCTAGGTCAGCCCCTGGCTGACCTAGTCTATAACCTTGTGAGTTTTTATCAATAATGATACTAGGTCGATAGGGTTGACCTTGTTAGCTAAAACTTTTGGAAGGGTTTAGGGTTAGATCCACCTATATAAAAACACAATAATTTTACCATTTATAAGAGAAGAGAAGAATAATTAAGATATATTATGCATCTACTTATCCTCCATTCTACTTGAGGAGCAAGCTTAAGGTTTCATACTTTCTTTAGAGATATGGATCTTATCTTGTGGAAAAGTCTTTTAGATACATTGATAGGTTATGTATCCTAGATATGATTTATCCTTGTCATCCTTACATACCACAACAACCTATTATGAAGTAATTTGGCCAAGGGAAATATTAAATCTTGGTAGGTTCATCTTCAAATGTGAGTATTCCTAAATTTGTTCCCCTTTGTAACAGTAGATAGATATGCATTTGTACTTCTATTCCATTCATTATGATTTTATATACATTGATATGAGTATATGTCTTCTATACATGTTTAATTTTATTATTTATTACCCCAACTTTGCTCCACAAGCTTTGGTGAGAAATAGATTATATTTATTTTCTTTACTTGTTATTAGTATAGTGAATATGAAAACATAGGACTTAGTTAGGGTTATTGCGTAGTTTTGCTTGACTTGAGGCTTTGGAACCCTCCCTAGTGATATTATTGTCATAATATATCCCTTAATTTGGTCTAGTGGATCCATATTGGTCATTTTATTGATTATTTAATGTATCCATAATCAAAAGTGTAAGTAGGATCTATCTTCTCTGAGCTAAGATTGATTTGTAAATTTGATGAATTTTTGATTACATACATTCTAGTGAACCTAATGTGAATATAACCATTGCATGTTTTATATCCTACTTTTCATTTCTATCATTTTATTATTTTTCTATATTTGTGATACTAGGTTGACTAGGTCAATATAGTTTCTAACTTCTATGCATAGGTTTAACACACAATTTTATCAAAATAACTTTATTCATTCTATGTAGCTCTTGATCAGATATAGGCTAGTAGATCAAATAGGTTGACACAATACTCTTATTCAGTTGTAGATAGTAGACTATGTCAAATAGATCAACTTAGTCTCTATTTCAGATCTAAAACAACAAACTAAGTCATGCAAGTTGAATTAGTATCATAGTTAGCTTTGAGATAACAAACTAGGTTGACTCTGTCATCTTAATAGGCTTCAAAAAATAGGGAATTATATAACTAGGTTAACCTAGTCAACGTAATTGACAAAAATTTCAAGTAGCATTCAAGGCACATCAAAAAAAGTTTCAAAATCCTCAACATATTCCAACCCACCAAGGTTACTTTTTTTCTCTCTCTTTCAATTCAGTTTTTCATTACAGTTCTATTTTGTACAAGTTTGTAGTCTTCAAAACTATAATCTTACACCAAAATAGGTCGACCTAGTTGACCTAGTTCTATAGTCTATCTTTTTTCTAAAAGACTAGGTCAACTTGGTTGACTTAGTTCTTAAGGACTCTTGATTCTATAGTATTCTATCGACTCTATTCTATAATGTTTACATATAGTGTCAACTAAACTAATTTTGTACTATGCTTAAATTGGAAATTAATAACTATATGCTAGTAGTTAATTCACACTTTCATTTTTAGTTGTTTGCATGCTTAGAGTATCTCACATAGTCTAGCTAGGTGGTTTTTAAATATACTATTTAGTTACACTATTTTTATCTTTCTTATACACACTACCAAATCATATAATTTCAAAATACATATAACATTTGTTTACCCAAGGCCCACCTACTTGGATTTCATCACCAAGGGGGAAGTCGACTTGGTTTGTAGACAAGTATAAACATGCGATTAATGATATATATTGGCAAAGTACCCAATAGCCTTATCATTATGGGATTGTGAAGTGAGGGGGTAGGCCCCAATACCAAGATAGTACCATTGTCAACATAGATCCCTTTCAGCCTAAACATCCTAAAACCATCCATAGATTGATTTCTAGTTCCCTAATTTTAGTCAACTTCCCTATCACACTTAAAATAACACTTTGTAATAATATAACAATGTTCAGGATGACCACTTAGAATTTACTTTTTAGTTGAGTGTTTATTCTCCATTCATTGTATGTTGTCTTTCAAAAATTTGCATTGGCCAATATTGGTGCAACATTTTATGTTGTGTGTACCAATTGGATCATTATCATTGATTTAATTGTTTATGTGTTTACTTTCACTTCTTGTTTCAAATACATTGAAAATTTTTTAAGCTATCTTTAGTACACTATTGTTTTATTTTACAAAGTCTCTTACATACTATCTTTTTCCCTGATTGCAGTACTGATTCGACCTAGTTGACCTAGTAATCTTTAAATATAGTATGAAGTTAACTTGGTTGACTCTATATCCTTATTAGCCTATCTATTTTATTGTCTACAGTACTCAATCAACTTGGTTGACTCTGTACTCTTTTGCCCCTATTTTTAGTACTAAGTTGACCTAGTTGACTCTATACTCTTATTTGTATCTTTCCTATATTTTTTCTTTTGCATTAAATTTACCTTTCCTAAACTCTCTTCTTCATCATGAATTTCCTATTTGAAGATAATGCTGAGTTGAATTCAACATATATGATGAGTCTTACCAAACCTAATAGGTTTTCCCATAAGTAGTTTATAGTTCCTACCCTAGATGAAAGTAATTTTCATGTATCCACTCATACTACAAATTATGGGACCCCTCCTCATTCCCCTTCACTTAATAATCCTCTCTTCTCATTTTAAGATCAACTAAAATTAGATTATACACTATAAATTCTCTTCTTCATTAATGAATTTACTCAACATTGAGGAAAGGATCCTTCTACTATTTACCATCTCATGATAAGTGGTCAAGTTGAGGACCCCATTCACCTTCTCCCACATTCTCACAGATTTGGGGATACTAGATTCTTTGCTTCCCAATGTCTTCCCTCTATTTTGAACCTTTCTCATACAATAAATTCTTCATCTTTTATTTCCTCCACCTCCATGCTTAGTATCTCTACAAACATGGTAGGTTCTAAATCTAGTGGGCCTCTTCCTAGACCCACTCTTATCAATTATTCCAATAGTGCATCATTTTATACCCATGGTAATCATTCCTATAGTGCTACTTCTTCTCATCCCTCAACTAGTCCATATTTTGCCACACAAGTAAATTATGCCACTAGTTCCTTAATAATAGTTCTTATCAAGATGCTACTAACACCCATAGTGGTACCCAAGCCACTACTACCAATTATAATACTTCAAATAATGCCAATAATACAACTCAAACCCATCAAATCCTATTAAAAACTATTAATAAAATGAATGTTTTTAAAGATAACAATGCAAATCAAATGATGAAAATGCAAACTCATCTTACCCATCTTTAAACCCACCCTCAATAGATGCCATGGGGCATGCATAACTAAAATATTCCCCCACCTCCTCTTCAGGATTCCCGTGGTATTCTTATCCCTAAACTTCCTCTTGTTAATAAAATAATCAAGCACCTTAAAAATTATCCTCTTACATCTTAAATTGCTAATATCGATATAAGAGGTATCACCCCTACCATTACTTACAATGGGTCAACTGATCCTACTCTTCATTTAAAAATATTTGGAAATCTATTAAAGACTGGGTCAATTTAAATATCTTTGCCACTACAAAGATATTATTAAAGACTCTCATAGGTGATACATTAGATTGGAACAACCAATTTAAATCTCATTCCATCACTAGTTTGGAATATTTAGTCAATGCTCTAGTCTAAGAGTTCTAAATTAGTGATCTCTTTGAGAATACCTTGGCCCATTTTATCAATTGTAAGTAACTTGAGATTGAAACTGCATAATATTTCATAAAACAATGGAATACCTTATCTAAAAAATGTGAACATAATATGGTAGATGACAACCTCTTTCATCTATTTACCAATGCTCTTTTTACCAAGTTATAATATTAGGTATAGACTCTCTCTCCATGTACTTTAGATGAGGCTATTGACCAAGCCAATCATCAAGATTTCCTTATGTGTAATAGTATTTTACTTAAGAATAACAATAGTCATGATATAGATGATGGTGTTACTGAATGTTATGATACCGTTCATTCTATTCAAGATATTGTTCCTAACCAAACTCCAAAATGAGCTTCCCCTCATAACCACATCACCAAACCTCATTTATCTTCAACCAGTAGCATCAAAGTTCATAAATATTTATCCTTAGTGAAATTACAAAAAAATATACCAATCTTATACCATAATAACTTGATCCCACTCGATCTATGAAATATTTGTATTATCCATATAAATTTTATTGGTTTCATGCTAGTTGGGGTCATTCTCATGAGACCTATAGGAAACTTCATAATTTGGCTATGGATTTCCTTCTTGATCCCAACTTTGACCATGAATCTATCATTTATAAATGTCAACAAGCCAATGACATTACCTTAAAATCCCATGAAACACAAACTAAATCTCAAGCTTTGAACTAGGCTAACACTCATTTGGCCATCTATAAATATCCTCTTCCAAATCACCAAGATAACAAAGAAAATCCAACCCCTTATACCAATAATTTTGATAGTCTTCTTGACCCAAATCATGAAGAGAATGAGGTCAATATGAATAACATGTGAAGAGTGGTTGATTTCATTGATCTTCAATCCATCCACACATCTCAATTATCTCACACATTTTGTGTTATCCAATATTTTTCTCCAACTCACTTAAATGAGTTGGGCCAAGAAGACCTTATATATTTTGATGAACCAATTCCAACACCTCCCTTGGATAACACTTCTCATACCATCTCTACCATTTCTCCAACCTATTTACCTATCACTAATGATACTCAAAATTCTATCAACACTTCTCAAAACACACCTATATCAACTACTTCATCTTCTTGAATTAATCAACAAACTTGTCCTCTAATTAAAACTTCTACCTCTTATCAAAATAAATTCACATGTACTTTAGTTCTTCTTTCTAAGGATCTCCTTCTACACTATGTGCCTCTTTCCAATAGTCCTGTCATGGGTTATGATGAGTGGGATCTTATCATGGAACTTACTAATCTCCCATCTCAAATCCCATTTATTAGACTCATTTGGACCTCTCTACATCATCATAGCCATCTTATACAGCTTTTGTTTAAAATTAACATCCCTCATCCTCCCTTAATAGGACCTAAAGCCACCTTATTTGGATCAAAATATAGTCTTTTACAATAGTGTGAAGAGATGTCCATACATGTTGATGAAATAATGGACACTTCTCTTTCCCTCAAATTCCCCATTGATTCTATGATTCTCGATGAGATTTTTCTTCATATAAATGGTCTTCCTCTTTTTGTTAGTGTCCAAATTGGTGATATCCAATTAAAGTGTGCCTTAATTGATGAGGGTTATGACACTTATGTTTTCGCTCTTGATTTTATCAAAACCCTTGGATATTTTATATGCAATCTCAAATCCACATGCAACATGTCAAGGTTATGACCAAAGGAAAATGCCTCTTTTAGGTTATGTGTGTATCCCCATTACCATCCCACCTATCTCCATTTATGTGAAGGTGATGATCTTCAAATTTCCTTTATATTAAAACATTTTTCTTGGTAGGCCATGAACTCATTGCATGAGGGTAGTTACCTCTTTTGCTTGCCAATGTGTTAAATTTCCTCATAATAGAGCCACTTATAGGATTCAAGGTGACATCAACATTTGTAATTTTGAATAGTTCCAAGATCATGGTGTATTCAATATTTTTACCCTTGAACCCTTGCCAAGAGTTCCATTTCATAAATCTTAATGATTTAAATTTCTTATTAATTCTACTTGAGGTTATAATGGTAACCCTAAAATCATCAATAATATACCCCCTAACTTCCTAAAGTTTAATGATGATGAGCCTAATGAGATAAATTTCAAGATTAAAACTTCCAATCTCTCACCTCATCTCATATCTTAGCTTCCTGATTCTTTGCAACCTCATTCCCTTTAACCACCTTGTGATGACATCCCCATTGTCTTAACTAAGACTCAACATTGAATTCATCACACCACATTAGATGATAAGGTCATCCCTACCTACACCATCAACCTTCATACACTTGATTATGATGATGGTTATACCTTAGATGATTCATTCTTAGGAGGTCTTGTTGAGGCCTAAGATACTGAGATTATTCATTATTGCCCTTCTTTGCTTCAATATTTAAATATATCTTCTAGCATTCCATCCTATATTATTCATAATTTTAGAATTTTTCCTCTTAATCATAGGGTAGAAATCATGCACACACCTTCATTTTATAAATAACCTCATATAAGTATGCTTATGGATCATGCTATGATTGGTCCCTATCATTTTACCATGACCGCTCTAGCTGACTTATCCATGAGATGATTGTGAATATCCTTCAACCTTCTATGCATCCCGCTCCTCCCTTAATAAATTCCAATTTAGATCCCATTCCTACTCCCTCTATAGCTAAGTCTTTTCCTATTTACAATCCTATTGCTCTTTCAATTGAGCCATGTCTAATCTCACCACCATCCCCACATTATCTTAATGATGGTTTGTTCCCTTTACCATAGCTGGCTCCTTCACCCACCAAATGGGCCGATCAACCTTATTGTGACATTAATAAAATTATTAGTCACTAAACTAGAGATTGTTCCCTATACCAAGCTTCCTCAGCTTCTATTTCTCCTTCTATGAGTACACCCACCAAGTCTAATCACAAGTATATTTGTTGCTTCCACAACATGGATAACCATTGATCCACTCATTATCACAACCTATTGAAATATATCAACACCTTGCATCCCACCACTCCTTAACCCTAAAAAAAGGCTATACCTCCATTGAAAGTGTTACCTGAGTATCTTCCTAAGTATAAAGAGGTATATTATCTTTGGCACCAATGTGGTACACATCACACTAATTTATGCCACATTATTTAGAAACATCTCAAGGATCATCTCCTAAACATACCTACACCTTCTACCATTCCTCCCATAGGTTGATTTTATAAGAAGGCTCCACCTTATTCCCTAGTGACTCCACCGATGGTCCCTTCTCCACATACTATTTCTCCACTCGTTATTCCCTCACCCATGGATCCGCCTTCACTAATGGCACTTTCCCCATTAGTAACCTCTTCATCTCCCATATAATCCTCTCCCATGCATTCTCTTGAGCATCCCATATACTATATCCTTCATAAACATGATCTTTCAGGCATTCCTACATTTTATATTGATGAGATTTGATGTGAAGTATTTTCTCAACTTTCCTTGAAGATTGATGAGGATTTGGTTTTAGTTTACACTAAAGTTTATAGAGACTTATAAGATGTTATGGATAATGTGTTTGAAAAAATATATTAGTACTTATGAACACATGCATATTTTTATTACATTTTAATTTGGATTGGACATGTGCTTCACCTTCACATATATCTATTTTATATCATTTGACTTTATGTCAAATTCTTATCTATATTACATGGTGACTTTTGTTTTGCATCACATATTTCTTATGATGTCATTATTTTCTCTTGTGGATTTTTTTCATAAATTTAATTATTTTTCTTCTTGAGTTCATCTCTTATGATTACCTTGTTCTTTTTCATGATTTTTTACTATCTTATCTCTATAAACATAGATATTTATTATTGTGCCTTGGTTATATAAACCTTGATCCCTTTAGTCATTCCTCATTTACTAGGTGATCATTTAGTAAACAATTCATCTCATTAAAATATCCTTTTACCTCTTATTCCCCTTTATTCCCTTTCACAAACTAAGAATACACATGGTTGAGACTTGAGATAACATGCTAGTTCATAGTTAAGCCTAGTGTTCTAGTAAGTCATATATTTATATACTTAGCTTCCTTTAGACAAAGCCTAAAGCTCATTCATGTGTTTTCATGATTGGTCATTCCAAGTCCATATGGAGGAGGAATATTTAAATCCATAAAATATTCAAAAGCTAAATCATTTAACAAAAGGTAATATCTGAAAGGTAACATTCAAAATTCTCAAAAGTCAAATCACACTAAGAGATGTGATTGTAAGCACACCTCCTCTTTATAATAAAATATCAAAATCCATAGTTAAACTCATCATATATCCAAGGTATATTATGTATGGTAGGATAGTACATTAGAAAAGGAGAATTAAAAAAATCTTAGTGCTACCTACTTTCTCATGTAAGTACCCAAACTTCACAGTAGATTGACGACTCTGTAAGGGGTCCTAAGGAATGGGAAACACATTATGGGAAGGTAGGGCCATTTCAATTTTCTTATTCAACACCTCCAACATGATTTGATATTATTACCACACTTATTTTACTATGTAGATTTTTGTCTATAGTGAATATGTATCCTCTGTATATTGATGGTCACTAGTCACTTCATATCTTCTCATGTCCTTAATGTGACTCATGTCTCCTACGGTCTTCTCATAAGATACCTGCATTATGATTTTTAAATTACATTTTACACTCCTTAAAATCCTAATATTTACACTTGAGAAATATTATTTTGTTCACTGATCACTCCCCTAGGGATTTCATTTGTGAGTTGCATTATACGACCATGGATAGGACTTGGCCTTCCTCACAAATTACCAAATTTTCACATTACCATTCCAAACATCCCATTTTTACCATATTTTCATATTATTTCCACCTCATTGGTGTTCCCTTTGTGAGTTTCAATGTAAGACCATTGATAGGACCTGGCCTTCCTCACAAAATTTTCCAATAATCCAAGTCACAAAAAAATTACATGTGTCAAATATGAGATAAGATGTGATTGATTATGAGCTACATGTTATTGACATAATTACCATATTGATTTATTATGTTTTATGATTAATTAATTAATAATTCACTTGTATTTTCTTATTTTTTGATTGCATGTAAGAATCCAACCATTTTTCTTAAGTTTTTCGTATTTCCCACCTTGAATTAGTGTGATTAATTTAAGACCATTTTACCAATTTTGTTTATCTTTTATACTTGTCAACATGATTTAGTACGATTGATTGACTTAATTGATTTGTTTTTATATCATTGTTCTTTCATGGGATTTTCATTTTATTACATTATTTTCATACTTCTCAATGTGGTTTAATATGATTTTACTTGTTTTAATTTGGTGCCAATCTTCTTCATGGTTTAAAAATAATTTTTACCCTCTTATTTACCATTGTATTTGGTTTGTTATATTTAGTCATATTTTTTTATTACACATTTACCAACGTGATATAGTGTGTAGTGCATTTTTTTTTGAATAATTATACTTTTACAAGTATTTTTTGCTTGTTTCTTTTTAACAATGCATGTGTCCTAATTAATGCTAGAAAAGAAAACAACACACACATATTTCCCATAACATATACAAGAAAAGATAAATACATGTGCTAGAAAGAAATATATCCATGCATCCACAACCACAACCATAATATAAATACATAAGATCAACATCCAACTATCAAAATAGAATATCTCTATATATATCATGTGTTTTTACAAAGTATAAAAATACGTCACTCCAAATCTAAGGTTAGGATATATCATGTCTATCTCGTGGCCTAGCCATCCTATCGATAGATGCCTCAAAATGTCCCCTCTAAATAGTAAACTATAAAAAGGTTATTTGAGATATCAATCTTACTACCTATCCCTATAGGTTGGCCACCTAGGGTTAAACATATCCTAGATGAATATTGGTAGCCATATATGTGGCTCTCTCCTAAGCCAAGGCCTTCCATGCCTATGACTCTCCTACTCCCACCCTTGATGGTGGATGTAGTCCATCTCTACATGCTTGTATCTACCTCATGACCTCCCCTACTAGTCTAAACCAACTTTTTTGAGCTAGGGAAGATGGTATCATGGGATCATCTAATGTGGTGGGGTTGTATGGTACCATCACCCTGTCTAAAATATCATGGTGTGCTCCCATCACTAGGGATCCCCATTTGACCTCTTCCTCCTCTATAAGAGATAAAAAATTTAAACCAGATAGATATTAGATCACATATATATATTTTGAAATCTATCTATCAATATATCTATACAACTAGTATTTTATATCAAAGACTAAAAATTACTATCATTTATTACCTATCCTGGTGTCACCAATCACCATTTCCACATCTTCTCATCCACTGAGCATAATCTCTCCATTGACCCATCGCCTAAACACCTCATCCATAGGGTACCTCCATATTAGAGAAAAACCTATAGTCAACACCCATTCATGTCTGAGGATTCTACTTAAAGGTGACTCTATTAACTAGCTCTACCCTAGACCACCTATCAAGTCATCCTATGCAATGACAATATGTGCTCGATCCTACCACTAACATCACCATTAGTGGTATGACTAAGGTGATCACTACTCTTGCTATGGTTCTAGTTATATTACCTACTACACCCTTGCATCCATATCCATATCCATACCCTCTCCTCTTCCAACTATTGACTATTATGCTTGACTAGTCCTTGGTCTGACACATCACAGTCTACTCTCTAGTCTATTGACTAGCACTCCTCTTCCTCCTATCCCCCTTGGTTCTTTTATGTCATGCCTAAAATGTGGGAACTGTTATAGGAGCACTAGGCATGGGAGTCAACCAACTATTTTTTCTTTTTTATTCCAACTAAGTTGACTTGGTCAACTTTGTTCTTTCCCAACCTTGATCTTTTTACCTAAATTTTGGGCATTTATTGGCCTGATTCCTTTCAACCCAATACCCCATTTTTCCCTGGTGCCCCTAAAATTTTTTAAGGGTTCATTCTAGTATCTATATTTTTCCTAACTATCAAATTTTTATAAATCATTCAATTTCAAATATAAATACTCAAACAATTTGAAAATTTTAGATGCTTACCTGTGCTGCACCCACTGTGTTTGTTATACATCCTCCCTACTCATCTATCATTTCCCTACCATTCTCACTCTCTATATATCTCACTCATTATATTAGGTATCTCTATTCTTATTATAATAGTAAATAATGATGTATTAATTCTTTTTCACTCTATTTAGATTCACTATTTTAAAATTATTTACCTTTCAAAATATTTACCATCATATTTCTTATTTTTCTCATATCTTTATATCTACTAATTATTTTTCAAAACTGTAAAATGTTATATAATCTTGACATCATTATTTTCCACTATCATATGCCTATATTGATAAAATTTCTATTTTTCATTCTTTTTTGTTAATCTCTACAGGTTTATCTAATGTTCTTCACATTGGATGCCTTCACATCTCTCGCATCTCCCTATTTATCTACAACACTAAGGTAAGTAAAGGTATGTATTTTTCAATTATGTCCTTTAATTTATATTATTTTCTCCTTATTTTACTTTACTTATAATAAATTTAATGTGTCACCATGTTCTTTTCTCAAAGCACCATCCTGTGTTACACTTACATGACACATGATGAGCTTCGATTGGGGCATATATATACACATAATATTTTCAAACTTTTATCAATTACTGATGCTCTTTATCTTTTAGGAACCCATTTATTCTTAATCTCAATGAGTACATGCCTTAAGGGGTACAATAAGAAATGGTTGGATAGACCATTGGTTCTTTTTAGGATTTTTGTCACTTTTTCCACTTGTTATCTACACACTTATCTCATAAAAACCATTCCCCTAAGCTGGGCCTTCTCTTTTGCACACTCATCTATTTATTTACCAAATTAATTATCCCTTTTACTAATCTAAAACCTTTTTTTTAGTTTACATGAATATGTTAGCTATGTCAACCTTGTACTCTTATTGATAAAACTTATTAAGGGTCTAGGTCAGTGCTTGACTGACCTAGTCCATGACCTAGTGAGTTTCTATCAATAACAATACTTGGTCGATAGGGTCAAACCTATCAGAAAAAGATTTAAAAAGGGTTTAGGGTGAGATCCACCCATATAAACATAATAATTTCATCATTTCAAAGAGAAGAGTAGAATAAGTAAGATATATTATGCATCTACTTATCCATCATTCTACTTGAGGATCAAGCTTAGAGTTTCATACTTTCTTTAGAGATACAGATCTTATCTTATGGAGAAGTATTTTGGATGCATTGATATATTGTGTATCATAGATATGATTTGTATTTTTCATCCTTATATACCACAATAGCCTATTATGAAGCACCTTGGCCAAGGGAAATATTGAGGCTCGATGGGTTCATCTTTAAAGGTGAATATTCCTAACTTTATTCTCATTTTAAAGAGTAGATAGATATGTATTTGTACTTATCTTCATGCATTAATATTTTGTATACATTGATGTTAGTATATGTATTCTATGCATGTTTACTTTTATTATTTATTACCCCCACTTTGTGCCACAAGATTTGGTGAGCACTAGATTAGATTTATCTGCTTTACTTGTTATTAGTATAGTGAATATGAAAACATAGGACTTAGTTAGAGTCATTACATAGTTTTGATTGACTCAAAGCTTTAGAACCCTTCCTAGTGATATTATTATGGTAAGAGATCAACCAATTTGGTCTAGCAGATCCATATTAGTCATGTTCTTAA
Organism: Torreya grandis; assembly: GCA_037957365.1. Lineage (NCBI taxonomy): Eukaryota > Viridiplantae > Streptophyta > Pinopsida > Cupressales > Taxaceae > Torreya > Torreya grandis. The sequence goes on from JARHVA010001886.1 coordinate 1,255,590, forward strand.
TTATCTAATGTATCCTCAATCAAAAGTGTAAGCAGGATCTATCTTCTCTGAGCTAGGATTGATTTGTAGATCTAATGCATTTTTGATTGTATACACCCTATATTATTTTAGTCAATAATCATAAAACACCCTTCATTCTTTGTGAATTATTAGTTTTAAGGAAAACTTAGAGTATATGAGAAATGTGTAGCATTAATTTAATCATAGAAACATCCCAGGATAAACTCTACAGGCTTGTGAATTTATTATTTGGATCCTTCTTACTTAACCCTTCTCTATCCCAAATCAGGCTTACAACTTGTTGTCTATGTTCAAACTTGACTTCTTGAACTCAAAAACTATATTTGTACATCTACTTTATACTTGAGGCCTTATATTAGTCAAGTTTCACCTAAAAGATATAAAAAAGCTTCTTTTTTCAGGCATTTAGATGTCAGAACAAGTTATTAACTTGAAGATTATGATGAAACATGTATTTATGGATGAGGTATTGGTCTCATTAAATACATGGGGTACATTAAGTGGAGTCACAAGGAGTGAAGGTTAAACCAAATAAATATTTGTGTTCTAAACGCGGTCATTGATGTGTAATAGAAGTACAATGAAGCCTTAATGAATATAGTTGGCTTTTAAATGCATTGACCTCACCCTTAAGACATGGATAATGACCCTTATACCTTTTGATTTATTTCATCATAGGAATCAATTTAATAGGCCCATACAAGACTAGTATACTGTTAACAAGTGACTTAATTTTTTTTTAATGTATTTACCCTTGAAATAATTTCACATCTCCAATTATCAAATAGGTTTCACTAGGCCATCATGACTTTAGGATGACTTTAATTACCTAAAAGTGGTGTTTGGATGCTAAGAGTGTTTCTTGAGTTATCTTATTCTTAGCTTATCCCTAGACCTATCGTATAGCCTTGGACATAATTTCCCCACCATTGTATAGACCACATATATCTACAGTTAGCTCAAACATAGTCTTAGTATAACTTCCCAAATCCCAACTAAACTTTCCTAGTAGTATGCTAGGTGGACATTAGCACCACATTTGGGATACTATAGACACATGGCACTAGTGCCACCAAGTGGGCACTATTGTACTTTGACCTAACTCTCTTGAATGGATAATTTTTTAAATGTGTGCCCCTCTTAAGGTTGGCTTAAGCACATTTTCTTATCTGCAAAAGTTATAGATCTCTATAAATACAAGTCTATTTGACCTTTATTGACTATATGGAAATAGATACAAAAGCCTATTCAAATAAAAGATAAGTTGAGAAAAATTAAGTTATATGATCCATATTTTCCCTAATTCTAGTTATTACCATCTATAACATCTCTAAACCTAGATTTCAAATATTTCAAAGCTCAAGCACATTCAAGGCATTTAAGTTCACTCTCATTCTAGCATTCACTTGCACTTACACCAAACACTAGGTGGGAGAAATACATTAGGATTGATCCCTCCTCAGAGTATTGGTATATTGGAAACTCTCTTCATAATGAGGTATTGAGGATGTCTAGCCTATCCTACTACTAAATACAAATTTTTAGATCATGCTATACTTGTAAGAAGGATTAGGGTTTTCACACTAAATCAATTTTTATAGGTATAACATAGAGCTCCAAATTTCATGCATGTAGGAAACAAACCTAAAAACATAGGTATAGGTGCTCTCAAAAAACAAGAATAGTTCTACAAAGGGGACACTATCACCATTTTGAGGACATAACAACAATATAGAACTACTATCCAAATGGGGCAGTACTATCCAATAAGAAAAAACATCTTAGGAACCTATTGATGACACTTATACCTATCCATAACTTATCTTTCAAAACCCAAATCATCTGCAATAGTCACTTTCTAGATAAGTCTCTATTTAAGCATATTGATTGAGACATCTCATCCCTTTAACCAAACATATGAAATTACTCAAGTAAAACCCTAATATTTTAAATCATTTGGTGAATGTGACTTACTTTGACTATTACTTCAAACCCTAGTTTTCATTCATAAAAAAATTTGTGTGATAAATTAGGGATACACACTTCTAATTTTTTAATTTTTTTAGACAACCTAGCTAATTAAAATCAATTTCATATTAGGGTTTCAATTTATTTTACTTATAATTTAAATTGTTTTAAAGAAACCCTAGATTCATAAAAACTTAACCCTAGACACACTTAGGGTTTGTATCCTTTTTCTATTTATACTCAAATTTGAGATCCATATATCTTCTAATTTGTACTTCATAGAATCATGATCACAATGATAGAATAAAATAATCACTTTTTTTTCAAAGTTTAATACTTTCATTTTCATGTTTGTTCCCTTTAATTTAGAATGAATTAAGAAAAGACATAAACACATGTATAGATGATGGTTTATATGAATTGAAATATATGTCATATCTAATAATATGATATCTTTTTCATTATGGAATTTTATTAACAAGAAAACCCATATACATATAGAGGATTTAAAACATAAGCTAACTATTATATCCCAAATGTTCACCCTAGGAGAAGTCAATCAGACCTTCTCAAATTTGGGATAACATGAAACTATCTCTAAATATAGGCAGATTGCTACAAGAGATAGATCTCTAGATTATGGACTAGCTACCTTGATCTATCTATTTAGGTTCTCAACTATACTAGTATAATCACTTATTAGGGTGAAAAGGGAGGATGAAACATGAAATTAACCTATACTAATGGAGGTGATACACTAAGGATATCTCCACAAACATACTTGACCTTGTAATCTGAAGGTAGAATTCTAAAACTAATTTTAACTCAAGGTTCTTCTAGCAAAAATGTTTCTACATGAAGGTAGATTGACATCAATTTCCAAAGGTGGATGAATAGAAGGTTTAGTATTAGGAATTAATAATCATATTCACACTTTAAATACACTTGACAATCACTCACACTTCATGATACCAATTAGAATAATTATTACTTACACAATACATGCAAGATTAAAATTGAAGCAAGGAAAAACCATCATCACTTATTAGCTAGGTAGACTACTTGATATACTTAGGCAAGAAATTCAGAGACTAAACCAGATTAAGAAATTTATTCAAAGGCAAAACAAGATGTTAAACTAGCAAGGCTTCATGATACCAATTCTAGATCCTTTACAATTCTAAGTGACAAGTATTGAAGACCAATTAAAATATGAGAAAAGGAGTTAGAAAACAAATCATGAGGTTCTCATTGACAAGTTTCCATATAAAATATAACATCTTCTTGAAGTTGGCATATGGATTCTTCATTATCCTTCTTGAAACTACTCTTCTTGATGAGGATTTCATTAACTCTCTATAAATACCTTAGAGGTCATTAACACATATTCACTAACTTGAGAAGGTTAAAACATGATTGGTGTAGGTCATTATGTACCCCTTCAACTGATAATATTCTCTTTGACCCTTATTGTTTACTTCTTTGCAGTAACTCACTAGCCCTCTAGGCCTAAAATATCACACTTATCACTAGGGTGACTTTCACATACTCAAGAGAGTTTATTGTAGATATGTGAGACACATCTTTAAAACTTATTTTTCCTCTAGTATATCATGTAGACCTCAAGAAAACTCAAAACCATACTTCTCATAATCAACTTGGTAGATACCTTGTTTCTTACTATTATATCCAAGACTGTCTATAATAATAAACTTAGTAGAGGAGTATCCATACATGAATAAGGTGAGAATGGGATATAAGGAGTTAGAACACATATCCACACACCTTCCACCATGTATTTCACCCATCTATTCATTTTTACACCTTCAAATCACCTTAAATCTTATAGAAAACACATAATTTGACCCATTTGTACAAGTAATGGTATGAAATAATTGAGTGGTGGGGATAATAAGAGATTTATAAGTAGATCCAAATCATTTTAAAGTCAAATTTATCCTTAAAGATTCATTTCTCTTCATCTCTTTCTCATTGGGCTCCTATGAGGGTTTTAGGTAGTTTAAAATCTTATCAATGGTTCATAAAGGTTAAGACCCTACATTTTGAACCAATGCCACTAATTTAAAGTATATGATGTACCTAAACTCTCCATAAGTTATTGATACCCCATTCATCTTGTTTGTATAGGTAGGAGTGAAATATGTTGTCTATCAGGTAGCTAGCAATGCATTTTAGACACCCTTGAGACAAATTGAGGCCAAAATGGTTAATATGAGTTGTCCTCTACAAAATAATGAGTCTCATCAACCATAAATTATCCCATGAAATATCTCACATTGATTAGTAAGATTACATGATCATAGGAGTGAAATTATAAACCTAAGGTTCATGTCTAATTTTATACCTCATCGACATAGATTGGGTTTTTTGAGTATGTGACCACCTATGAGTGGTCACAATGACTGTAATACATCCTAAACACTTATTAACCTCAAATTCAATCCTAAAAATCATACCATATTTCCTTAAGACTCTTCCAGTCATATTTTTACCATCAATGCACTAGGTTTATAAGTTGCATTACTCGTGGGGTGTCTCAGGTTAGTTGGCCTAATGGTAGTACTGATTGTGTACCTACCTTCACATGAGATTAAATAAGTATTAGGATGTTTATGTGAGTAATTGAATCAAATTTAAGTATATTTGTGTATACTTTATTGGGATTGAGGTAGCCACTTCATCATTCAAATAGACATCTCACATACCATCCATACATAGGCCTACATGCGCATTCTTAGATTTAATAGGGCTTAAGAACTTTTGACCAACCTTACTCTATGAATCCTTACCTCTAATAATTACATGGAAGTTTGATATTATCACTTTGAGAGTGATTTTTATGTGGTCATCTCCATCTTACACCTCTACCTACCAACCAAACTTGTATCTTTCATTAGCTTAAGGCTAGTATGTCTCCTGAGTCAAACTATAGGTGCTCATTAGGGAAGTCAAGATATTTTTTTAGGTGATGATACATATTTGAGCATTATGTTTCAAACTTTTGGTTTATATTAAAGTCACTAGGACCATTTCACACCTGAATGGACTCATTTCTACTTTGATACCATGTAATTTTCTCTTTACCATCAATGCACTATAGGTGTTACTTTCAATGTTCTAGGTTCATTTTGTCTTCTTAACACTATAGGTATATGAGTATTTCCATTAGGATCTTGACTGAATTGAAATACCATTCAACCATCATTCTCTCTCCTCCACTTATGTTAAAATGCTACCTCTAGGCCTAGGCTACAAGAATGAAGCTATTAGGCTTACCTAGACCTCATAGACTTTCACCATGAGATGACACTATGTGGAGCAAAATTATTTTTTAGATAAACTAAGGTAAACCTTCCCATTCTACAAATTTATTCAGCTTTGTGAACATTGATCTCAGGTGTTTGATATTTATCCCCATATTAGACTATCACCCTTTAGATCTCTTTAATACAAACATTCAATGGAAAATTTGACCAACCATGCTTTGAGGTGTTGAAAAAAAGTGTATTATCCTTGACTTGAATCCACTCAAAGAAGGATAAAATCTATAAATATCAAAAGACTATTCTCAACTTTCATTGGTGTTCACTTCTAGCACAAGGGGATGATTATGCCTATCTTCCATGGCTACAGATTCTTAATAAGGTTGAAGTCAACATTCCATGGGTGTATATTCTCTACATGTCTATGTGCATTACTTTTTTCACATAGACTAATCTCCAAAGGCTACCAAATGAGAAAAACCAAACCATTGGAGTTGCATATTTAGTTTTTAGGTACCAAAAATCTTAATAATTATTCATAAAGAACATGCCACCAATCCTAAAACTATGACCATAAAATGGAATCTCATAGGGATTCCTAACATCCTCCAAGTGCACTCATTCCAACTCCTTTTCTGTAGTTTGTACCAAATGAAAATCATTGACCATTTTTGAGTTGTCTAAGAGAATGATAGGAGAGAGGAGATAATTTTTCTCAATTTTAGATTTGTTGAAACCACCTATGCCTAAAAATGACTTGTGGGGATGTCAAAACACCTTCTTGAAGCATTCAAACCTATTGATGAGTCACCCTAATCTGTACAAACATCTAAAACTAACTTTTTGTAGGTGATCTTCTTCTATTTTACATTAGACCTACAATTTTTTAGTTTTAAAGCCTTATCTGATCCTTCTCTAACATGAAATACATTATCTTGCTTCTTGAAACATTTGTACTTTTGATAAAACCATAAAATTACTTAAAATAACCAAAAAGGAGGTATAAAAAGACATTAAGAAAAATGGACAAATATGACAAAGGCTAAAACATGTTGTATGACCCTCAAAATATGACTTGACCTCATTTAGGACCATGGTGACCATTTTAAAACCTATAAGAACTTATGGAAAGTTTTAACATGTATGGATTGACCCAATTCAACTTGGGGTAAAATTTTGGTGATTTCTAGGGGTATCAAGATTTATATGCTAAGGACCAGTTACCTTGACATTCTATTAGGAAATGGAGTCAATTATATGATGTAATTGAAACTGATGTGCTTATAAAATGACTCAAAACTCACACCTCCACACAAAAATAAATAAACACATAAAATAAGACAAAAACACACACACACACATGTGCTTTCTAATCACTTAGGGAAAACACACAAACAAATCACACCAAACAATGTACCCAACACTTATGGAAAACACACACCTATACTAATATATACAAGACCTCAAAACCCTTGAGGTGAAGGAAAAATTTTTATTTGATTCAACTAGGGTCAAAAACAATGTTTATAGAATTAGTGTTGATCCATGAGAATAAAACATCACATGATGAATGTTTATAAATGAAAACTTGATTATGAAGATAATCAAATGACATACCATTTTTGGAGATTTTTATAAATGCAAGTGTATCACTTGGAACTCTCATGAAAACTCCATCTATCTTTCCTAGATGTTTTTTTGAATTTGTAGCTTTCTTGGACTTTATCATGTCAACTTGGCACTCCTCAACATGATCATTAGGAGTCATGAAACCCTTCCCAACTTCAAATGTATTTAAATTATGATATGTTTACTATTGGGCATCATCAAGGTTGTCTTCTAGTTTACCAAACACTTCATGGTATATCAATGTTGTTTTCTAATTGGTATAGACCCCACACTATTCTTTGTGCTCATTAGGCACATGATTGACTTCATCATCAGGTCTATATTCCTTTTGAAGAGTTATAGACCTACTTACCTCTTCAAAATTTTGAACTATGGGATTGAGTTATTTCCACATATCATCTAACTTTTATTGAGGTTCATGATCATGAATATTCTCTTATTTAGCAAGAAAAACTAAATGTTCACTAGGACTACCATTCTTAGTTACTTCTAGAATATTAACATCATCATTCATGTGTAAAAGGTAGTTGCCCCAATGATCTTGAATTAGAGTGTCATAAAAAATTGCCTCAAGAAATCCATCACATTATTCATGGAGGATATATGTACCAAGATATATTTCTTCAATATGCTCATATAGATCAAATCCATACTACTCAACTCGCCATTCATCAAGGTATAAGTCATCTATGCCATCAAGAGGTGTTATAGGTTCTTGATCACTAGGATGATGTTCTTCATTACTGATATTGTAATTCATGATTGATGTATAAAGCACATATCGATCTACATGAAATTTAGATAGAGGTTCAGATTTGATTTATACTTTAGCACCATACCTAGTCTTAAATGCCATATAAGACCAATCTAAAGTCAAGTATCTTCTAATCTTAGCAATAAAATCTCTTGACAAGCAAAGGGAAAAGTGAGGTGGCACATCCATAACCACAATATCTTAAGAAATAGTAAAAGTAGGACATGCATGAATAAAAATTTGTAAACCTTTGATTATGCCAATTATCTTGGTAGTTAACCCATATAGTTGTAACACTCCTTTGAAATGAGGTTCATGCTTCAAATTCAAATTATCAACTAATTTATTGGGCATGACTAAAGTACTTTCTCCACTATCAATCAAACAATTATGGACCAAATAATATCCAATGATTACAAAGAGATAAAATGGAGGAGGTTTATCTACTTTCTCTATTTTGTTTAGTTGTCCCTAACTATGTTTCATTGTGTTTATCAAAGCTACCCCTTTCCCACTAGGCTTCTTGGTTGCCATGTTGAGTTTGAATAACTATTCTTACAATATGTCTAATTGTCCAAGTATTTATAGTGTATCCAACATTGATACACTTACATGAGCCTTCTTCATCTACTTTACAATGTTAGTGAAAGAACCACTAACCTTATCTTGTCCACTAATATGAATAGTGTTGCCTATAACTTGAGAATTTTGAAGTGTGAAATAACTCTTAGCATTCTAAATTATTTGATCTACTTATGAATTTTGGACCACATTATACATAATTTCCCCTTTGAGTGTTTGAAATCTCATTGATGGACCATTACTGTCCCCTTGAATCTCTTCAATTATCTTTCTCTTTGACCTTGTGTTTGTAACTATAGGACTTGAGTCTTTGCTTGATTGTCCTTGGTAATTCATAACACATGAGTCTTATTATTTCCAATTGAATAAATTATTCTCTAATTGATAAATCTCTCCATTATTATATCCTCCACTTGGTACCTCAACTTAAGTCATGGCTGGCATTGTTCCCAAATCTTCCATGAAAGCTTGATTGAAGGACTCATTATCATAGATAAATGGATCATGAGGTTGATCCCATGGAGGCTAACCCTCATGTTCTTGAGAAAGGTTATTTTGAGTATAAAATAATGATTTTTAGGTGGAGGTAGCATTTGGATTATAACCATTATATTATTTTAATTGAACTATCTACCCTTGACCTTGAAGATGACCTTGGAAGGGTGGTCTATTTCCTTGATAGTTTGGATAGGACCGATTGTGTTGATAGAGGATTTGAAAATATCTATATTGTTAATATTATATGATATTATTAATACCTAAAATATCTTTCTCAATATCCTTAACTCTTTATACCTCATTATATTTACTTGATTAATTAGGGGATGTATGCAATCATAAATGCATTAGATCTCCAAATCAATCCTAGCTTGGAGAAGATAGATCCTACTTACACTTTTGATTGGGTATACATTAGATAATTAGGAAAATGAAAATTATGGATCTTATAGACAAAATTAGGGGGTCTCTTACCATAATAATATTACTAGGGAAGGTTATAAAGCCGTCAGTCAAGCAAAACTATGTAATAACCCTAACTAGGTCCTATGTTTTTACTAATAACAAGTAAAGTAAAGAAATATAATCTAGTGCTCACCAAAGATTGTGAAAAAAAGTGAGGGTAATAAAAAATAAAATTAAACATGCTTAGAAGACATATACTCACATCGATGTATATGAAATCCTAATGCATGGAAGATAAGTGCAAATGCATATCTATCTATTCTTATAAAAGAGGAATAAAGTTAGGAATAGTCATCTTTGAAGATGAACCCACAGAGCCTCAATATATCTCTTGGCCAAGGTGCTTCAACAGAGGTTTTTATGGTATGTAAGTATGGAAAAGATAAATTATATCTAGGCTACATAGCCTATCAATTCATCCAAAAGACTTCTCCATAAGACAAGATTAGTATCTCCAAAGAAATTATGAAACCCTAAGCTTGCTCCTCAAGTAGAATGGTGGATATGTAGATGCATAATATATATTAATTATTGTTATATTATCTTATAAATGGTGAAATTATTGTGTTTATATAGCTAGATCTAACCCTAAACCCTTTAAAAATTTTTAACTGATAAGGTTAACCTTATCGACCTAGTATTTTTATTGAGAAAAACTCACTAGGTTGGCCAGGGGCTGACCTAGACCCTTAATAAGTTTTTTCAATAAGAGTACAAGGTCAACATAGATGACATAGTCATGTAAAATATAAAAAAGGGTTTTATATTAGGAAAATGGATAATTAAGTTTGCAAATGACTGGAGGAGTGTGCAAAAGAGAAGGCCAAGCTTAGGGGAATGGTTTCTAAGAGATAAGTGTGTATATAGAAAATGGAAAAAGGGAAAATAATCCTATGAAGAATTAATGGTATACCCACCCCTTTCTTGATTCACCCATTAAGGCATGCACTCAGAGAGATTAAGACTTAATGGGTTCCTGCAAGATAAAGAACATTGATAATTGATAAAAGTTTGAAAGTATTATGTGTATACACAGGGTTCCAATGAGTTTACAAGGTATTATAGAGGATGATGAGGGATAATAAGGTTTTTAGGAATATATTAAAATAATTCATGACAAAATAAATGGTTTCATAAAAAGAGATCAAGTTAATTCATAAAGGCATATCCAAAAATTATGTTTATAGGCTTGCTTCTAGAAAACTAGGTTCTTCATCATGTGCTAGATCCATCATATAGGTGCATGGATTATAAAAAGTTTATAGACAGCTAATGATCATCCTATGGAAATTTATTATGTCCCTAAGATGAATCAAAAACAAACTAATCATGTGCATTCACTCTAATCCTACAAACCTAAGTGCACAAAAAATTATAGTCTCTTTATGGAGTTTGAACTTGGTTCTGCTAATGCCTAGCTTAATAGAGGTCTTGTAGGACATGGAAAAGGTCTATAGGGACCTAATATAGGTGTCTATAGGTAAGGATAAGAAAAAATTATTATGAATAATCTTTAAGAAGCTTAAAACCTCCCTTAAACTCTAAGAGCCCATGAATGTAAATGTTTTGAGGCTCTAGGAGCATAGAGATGGTTTTAGACAATCTCTAGATCCTTTTCAAGGATAAAAACAAGACATTGAGATTCTAAGCATGTATATCTTGATTCTAGAGGTCCTCCAATCAATAGAACTAACTTGTACATCTGTATAAGGAGAGAGATGGTAGTTTTGAGTTTCAAGAGTTACCATAGTTATCAAGAGCCTCTAGAGCTTTATAAATCTTGTGACCATGTTTTGAATGTTATGATGGATGTGAACATGTTTCATGGCTTCAACCTTGAGGGTTTTATGTAAAGGTAAAACATGGTAGGGTTTAGAAAGCTCCCAAAGTACTTCAAAGTACTTATAGTCCTCTAGGTTTGATTGTAATAAATAGTAAGTTTTAAAAGGGTTTTCAACATGTTATGATTGGAATGCAAGATAGCAGTGAGATTGAATAACTTTAGATTCAACCTTGTAATAAAAAAATAGAATTTTATGATCTAGAAGATCATTGAAGAAGGTTTCAAACACCACAAGACAACCTTATAGGCCCATAGATTTCTCTAGGTCTATAAACCTAAAATGATGAATTTAACGCATGATAAGGGATGTATTAAGGTTATTATAGTATGTTAAACATGTTTTAAATGTGTTTTTAAATCGTTGGACCTCAAATTAAGTTTCTAGAGCTCAAAATTCAACCTACAGGTCCATTAGTAACATAGTCCAAAAAAAACTAAGAAAAGTTTGTTCTCTCCATGTTTTGAGGTTAAATAAGGTGATTTTATGAATTATAAGGGAGGAATATGATGGGGAAGAACTTTTAAAAGTGTAATATCTCAAAAATAGTGCTTAAAACTCAATATATTATGTTTAAAATGCTTTAGGCCTATTTGCTGGCCGGCTAGGGTTTGGAGGTCATAAATCCTCAGAAAACAAAAAAAACACTAAAAAATTGATTAAAATTTGTAGGAATGTGTAGGTAAATTTTATAAAACTATTCCATTTATTTTAAAAGTGATCTAAGCTCTACACAAAAAGTTATGCTTAAAACTTAGTCTATAGGCCTAGTTTTAAAAATCACTATTTTATGTTTTCAAGCATGATAAAGGTTGGTTGAAGTACTGTTCTTTGTGATGAGTTAATAAATTTTTTTATAGGTTTGATAAATACCTTCATGGCATATAAAATCCTTTTTTCATTGAAATTTATTGTCAAGAAGGTTTATAGACCTGTTGGTCTCTCTCAAGCAAGTTACAAGTTGATCTTCCCTTAAGAGATCCATGGTCTTAAGATCTTAAATCAAGTTGATGAGGAGTATATATGTTTCTCAACACATTATGGTAGGTTGAAATGGCCACAATACCATCCAAATATTTATCCATAGGCTTGACCACTAGGGGAATAAAATACTTTAGCATGGAAAGTTGTAGGCCTGCAAACTTGTCACAAGATTTTCATGGTGTTAAAAGAGAAGATAGATGTTCATGAGATTAAAATGGTGTATATACAAGCTCAAAAGATAGGAAAAAAGTTTATAAGGATCAAGATCAGCCTAAATGTATATGAACATCTCATTAATCCATTAAATTCTATAGTGTCAAGCTTATGCTAAGTTATTTAAGTCCTATGAAAATTACAGGCTTGCAAAAATTCAAGTAGGATTCATGAAGATTTTGACCTTCAATGGGGGAGAAAAAAGCATACAATAATAATAAATAAATACTTTAAGATTCAAAAACCTTATTGCAAGCCTATCATAATAAAATGGTAATGTTCCAAGTTCACTCTAAGGTTTCAAAAATTTCAAGTGCTCCAAGACTTGGAAAGTAACACATTCATAAAAATTTTCAAGAATGGAAATGATCAAAAGGTGAAGGTATCAATCCCATCATCTTTCAGGCTTGAGAGGCATGTTGGATAGGTCTCTTAACTATCCCTTCAAGACTATTAATGGTGTGAATGATCATTAGGAGCATGATGGGGTATGAAGGTGTTTGAAAACAAATATATGAACTATGTAACTCCATCCATGAAATAATGATCATGTCAAAGGCAAACATAAATCAAAATATTCATATTATATACTTTTAGGGCATATAGTCAACATTCATGAGAGGTGGAGATGGGTGAGTCAAGGCCATTAAAACAAGTAGAGTTATGTTTCCCAAGAGAGGAGAAGCCTTTAAGGACCAAACTATGCATGTTCAAGCACTCAAAAAGACTAAAATAACAAAAAGGAAGTCTTTTCACCTCCACTAGTATGCCAAACTCCATTGGATACCTTCATGGAGTAGGAATAGGGCATTAAATATGACTTAATGAACTCATTCCAACTTGTTTCCTCTCTTACATTGGCTAGATTATGATGTAACAAAAACATTTATGAGGTTTTGTAGTGATCATTTCTCCTCCATCTCATATTTATTATATATAGGGTTGGAAATGCCTTATTCTTAATCCCTTTATTTAGTATAACAAAATTATAATTATCTAGAGTCTTTTAAATGTTGACTTAGGGCCTTATAATTAAATAAAGACTAGTTTTTACCTTATCTAAGATTGTATCTTGTGTGATTTTAGTGTTTTATTGATCTATATATGTGGAAGAAAGTGTTCTCCCTTATGTATGTCCATATCCCTTCACCTTGGTGAAAGTAGGCATGCATTTTTTAGATCATATGTTATGTTATATCTGGTTATGTAAGTGATTAATTATGGAATTTCATTAATTATGTCTTGTGTAAGACCTTTTGGTTATCCCTTCTAGTTATAACACAAGCCACCACCTTCATATAAAACACTTATGATGAGAAACCTATTTTGGAGATTGTGTAGAATAAAATTTAGTCTTTATCATCACCATTGTGTTGTTTTAGGTAGGTATAATAGATCTTTAATCTTGATGCATCACCTCATTTTCAAGTTTTAAAATTGAATCTCTCTCTTTTCATGAATAGAGTCTTAATGTAGCTTAGATAGGCTTTGCTAGTGTAGCTTTTAGTGTTGCAACATGATCTAAATCAGGTGAACTATGGTTTGATAAGGATTCTTTATTCTCCATAGATTCAATCCTATCATAGGTCACCTAGACCTACGAGTGTTTCCATTGTGTTAGCTGAAATAGGTCTTAGGACCTAAAATGGTGCATTTCAATGTGACAACACTTATGTCAACCAAAAGTCCATCAAGGGACAAATCATTGTAGATTGGTTGGTAGATTATCCCATAGAGGTCAATGATCTCATTGTCATTAATTTTATTTATGAATTAAGCTATTACATAGATAAATTTCATGTTGACCTTCTTTCTGCATAACTAATTTGTGTTTCCTCTTCAACTGGATTTCATTCTTCCTTGCTCATTTTCTATGTTTGGGCCTTTGATATTTTGGTCTTTCTTTGGTCTAATTTCCCTTGTTTTCCTGTAGAGTCCATAATTTTTTCCTTTCATCCCTGGTTTTTTTCCCTTGTTGTTTTCCCATTTGCTTTATTTTCCCTTAGCCCTTTTTTTGTCTTAACCCTAAAGTGCCCTTTGAAAAAGTTCCAAAAGGTCACTTCCCTTCAAAGTGACCTTCATAATTTTTTGAGGGCACTTCACTTTCCTTGTTTTCCCCCAAGTATCCCTTCAATTTTTTTTAAGGGCACTTTTTCATCTAAGTGTCCCTTCAAATTTTTTTTTAAGGGCATTATTTGCCCAAGTGTACCTTTGAAACTTTTTCAAAGGGCATTTTTGCCTTTGTATTTTCTCGAATGCCCCTTCATAATTTTTGTAAAGGGACATTTTTTTATCCAAGTGCCCTTTGAGAATTTTCTTGAAGGGTCACTTTTTGGCCCATTCTTCCAAGTTACCCTTCATATTTTTTTTGAAGGGCTTTTCCCCTAAAGATTGCCCTTCAAAAATGTTCCCAAGGGCCTTTTCATTTGGAAATGATCTTAAATTTTTTCCTAAGGGGTATTTTATCCATTCCTATGTGTCCTTAAATTTTTTTTCAAAGGACACTTTCTTAAAAGTGTCCTTAGGGAAAAGTTCCCAAAGGAACATGTTACCCTTTTCCAAACCAACTGCCTGAAACTAAAACCCCAAAGGAATTCCTTCAGGGAATTTATTTGGGGATTTTGATTTTGACCGTGTCCTTAACCATGACAATAAAATTGATTGGATTACCCATGACATGCCATATGACATCAAAATTAAAGCAACAAACAAGCCATTGGGTCAATGCATGATGTGCTACAGGACACCAAGTTTAAAGTAGATAACTAGTTGTTGGGGATATGGTTCATGACGTGCCAAAAGATGTAAATACAAATCAAGTTTCCAAACATGATTAACTTATGAATTTTATAAGTATAAGAGCTTAGAAAACTTGAAGGGGTCTTAGAAATGAAAACTAGGTTTCCCAAGGTGCATTGCTTATAAAGTTTTATAAGTAAAGTAGGCAAGAAAACCCAAATGGGTTTACAAGTGCAAATTGGGTTTAAGTAAGTGATTTGCTTATAAATTTTTATAAGTGAAGTCATTCGACAAAATTGAAAGGGTCTAGATAGAAAAAAATCATATTTTTAGAACTACTTAAATTATAGGCTTGATCCAATGGCTGATGAATAATGTATAACCATGATCTAAGTCATTCGTTGAGGACTAATCAAAAGGGAAGGATAAAGCCAAACTGAATGAAAGTAACCTTTTCCATGAAATTACATAAATCAATAGGCCAAGGAGAAGAGGTCAAGCACAAAAAGATATTTATAACAACCATTGGGAATCATCTTCAAAGGGGCAAGCCCATAGAATTTAAGAAGGTGATATAGATCAATCAGAGTGCCCTAATAAGAATCAATTGAAAAAATTAGTTGCAGCTAAGGATAATGACTTTTAATAGATTTGATTCCTCTTTGGTGGAAAGGGCCTCCCTCCTCTCTCTCTCTTTGCTATAAATAATACCCTTAGTCTATTATTACTTAATACATATATAGTATAGTGAAGCCCTATTGGAATGTTTTTCCATTTTCTTGCCTTTGAACAAAGAAGCATAAGTTTGTTTTCTTTCTAAGTTCTAGACATTTACCTAGGCATGAAAGAGACACATAGTGATAAAAAGTGATGTTTTATCCTTATGTTGTCTATCCTTCATGTTTTTGAGAAAAGATTTGATCCAACAGGTCATGTAGAGTGCATTCTAGCTATATGAGATTTTGCATATGCGTAACCCTTTTCTGGACTATACAAGTTATTTCTCCAGTTACTTACCTTGTGTGATCTCATTCATTTTATCTCTACATTGAAATATTTATGTTAGAATCTTTTAGAGATTGAATAATATGCTTGTTTTTTGCTATATTATGCAAAAAGTATAGGGTATACATGTGGATAAAAACTTTTGGCATATCACCATTTTAGACTAGTCTTTTCATTTATGCACATTTTTGACCCTTTTCATCTAAATAAGCTGGTTCAAGAAATTTTATTACACAAAAGCTAATATAGGGAGCTATCCATTTCAACCTAGAGGTTCAGTTCCACTTATAGGCACACCCATAGGCCTAGAAATGTCCCAACACTACCCAAATTTGGAGGATGCCTAAACAATGCTCTTCTAGGTTGCAAGATTTAGAGACAATAGTTTTGTCATGCCCATTGGGACCAAATTCTTTATTATTTTCATGTCAAGGTGAATGATAGTCTTGAAAAGTATCATTTTTATCCTAAAATATAGCATTTTGTGACTCCAAATGGTGAGAATCCTTAGTTTTAGACCGAATTCCCCATAGTATACTTCATGGTCCTCACTAGGTCATCTAGGATGTTTGACCAAGAACCTCTAGCTGAAGCTCTTTTTGAAGAACAACATCCTAAACCATTCCTAACACTTAGAGAGATTGGGCATGGTGGTTTTAAAAATGAAAAAGATGAGGTTGAGGGAGTTGAAGAAACTATAAATCAAGAAGTACACAATCAAGAAGACATGGATAGACGTCAACCTTTCCCTACTTTTAATACCCAAAACCTAATAGAACTTCTTGCATATGATCTCATCCCTCTAAATGTTACCAAAATTATTCCTAGTTTCAATGGAGAGGGTCCTATTACCCCATATGAACATATTAGAGACATCTCTAATTTATGCAATTTCCATAATGTTAATAGGGCCAACATAGCCATTAGGCTGATTGTTATGTCTTTAAAAGGTAAAGCACTTGGCTGGTATATAACATTGGAAGGGGGATGTATTAAAATTTTGAATGGATTTAGAGATCTATTGGTGATAATATTTGAAAATAAGAGTGATCATGCTTCCCTAATACATCAGTTGAATGTAATAAGAAGAGGTCCAAATGAATCCATGGGAGATTTCAATGAGAGATTTTAAAGAACATGGTATAGGCTGCCACTAATCATGAGACCTCTTCCTAGATTTGTGTTCCCAACATACGTAAAAGGGATTGGTACTGATGTTTCTATTATATTTCAATCAATGGGAGGATTCACTCTTCCAAGTATATATGAGCTCGTAATTGAAGCTGAGAATAGCTTAATTTAAGCTAAAAAACTTCCTCCAAGAGTTTCCATGCCTTTACTATCCCATAATTTAGTTGAAGCTCTAAGCATGTCATAAGTTCCTAATGCTAGTGTGAAGCCAAGAGCCTTTCTCAAGAATGTGGATAATGTTGTGGATAAGGATGAAGAAATCAAATCATTGAGAGCTTAGCTCAAGCAAGCCCAATATTAGGAAAGTGCCCCTTCTAATGCACAATATTATCCTTAACAAGGATATAGAGCTCCATGACAATACACTTATCAAGGAGAGGAAAAAATAAACAAGGTTACAGTAGGCAACTCGATGCATATAATCCAAATTCTACTCCTCCCATAAAGGCTGTTATTCCAGTACATGCAAATCTAGTGCAAGGAGAGGATCATTTAGACCAATGAGGGCAGCCTCAAGGTAAGTTTCTACATGATGATAGAGGAACCATCCATGATTTGAAAACATAAAAGGAAACTACTCCCTACATGAAAATAGAAGAAGCATGTCCTAGCCAAAGGGATAGTCAGGGAGAAGGTAGCAACCCAAGTGTGGGAGTGATGAATTTCCAAGAAAAAGATGATTTTGTGTTGAGTCAAGGCATGTTAGTTTCAACCAATACAAGAGATAAGAAGAGAGCATTAGGAGAAGGATAAGAACCATGGGTAGCTCCAATTTATGCCTCTCTAAGGCCACCAGGTGTACATCAAAGTGATACACCTACTATAAGTCATGTTCCCTAGCAAAATTAGAATGCAAGTGAGGCTGTCAAGATTGTAATGCAGTAGAATCAGGCTCCTTCATTACCATGAAAATTTTTAGAGAAGGTGAATGATCCCTCTCTAATAATTATTTATTCATTAAAGAGCACCAAGGCAAGTATATACCTTTGGGAAGTCTTGCATATACCTAGTCAAAAAGAGCTTTTGCAAGAGAAGTTGGCAATCATTTATGTGACCCATCAATTTTTAAAGCACAATGGTGTGGCTCTCAAAAATTATCCAAATCATATTTTAGATCCCTCAACCAAGGTTGAAAAGTCTCCACCTTTCTACCTCACACTCATTATGGGAGATAAGTTGGTTCACAATTATATTATGGATAGTGAAGCAAGCACTATCATCAGGCATAAAGTAGTGGCTGATAAGCTAGGTTTGAACTATAAGCCACATAACAAGGACATGATACAATTGGATGGAATTCCAACCAAGATGGTAGGATTGGTCAAAGGTCTGAAAGTATTTTTACATGGTTTCTCAAGCTTCCCTATCATGTAAGACATTGTGGTGGTGGACCTTCCAACACACTTTACTATATGTTTGTCAAGGGACTTCACAGTTGAGATAAGAGGATACCTTTCTACTGATTGGTCTTTTCTAGCTTTTAGGACAAGGTATGGGACTAAGGTAACTATAAGGACTCATCTCATAGTAAGGTTCCACATTGATCCATACTTGGAGACAATGCCAAATTAGAATTATCTAATCAACAAGGAAGAGGAAATGGTCATGGATAGTGAAACATCTTCCCATTTTGAAGGTATTTATAATCTTTATCTTGAAAAGTATAACACTAAAACACATGGCCTTGATCCTCACAATTTTATTGAGGAGAATTATTTTGGAGTTTATTGTATGTGTGAAGAGAATGTTCCAATTCCTTCATTCACCAATGAGGATCATGAACTTGATGGCATGTGGGAAATGTTCTTTGATGGCTCAAGGAGAAAAGTAGGTGCAGGAGCTGGAATCATGTCAGTTTATGCATCAAGGAATCATTACTACTCATCTTATAAGTTTCAATTTAGCTTCACTTGCAATGTGGTATAATATGAAGGCCTAGTTCATGGTCTTTAATGGCAAAGAGGAGAGGAATCAAGAATTTGAATGTCTATGGAGATAGTGAGCTGGTCATTCATCAAGTAAGAAGTCAAGATAAAACTAAGAACCCCTTGCTTAAGTCCTACAAGCATAAGTTATGGGATCCAATTGAATACTTTGATGCCTTCAACATACAACCCATACTAAGAGACTTGAACAAACATGCTGATAGATTGGTTACAATAGGAGCACATTTTGACTTAGCTACTGATATAACAAAAGAGAAGGATCAATATCATATCAAGATTATTGTGAGACCTTAAATTATGAATAATGAAGTGTTATGGTAAGTTTTTAAAAGTGATGAACACATTATGCACTTCTTGGAAAATGAGGTAGGCTTTTCCTGAAGAAATCAAAAGATGATACATGATCTTTATGAAGAGAAAATTGTACATCTAAAGATAAATAAAATACCTAAGGGGATGATTACCTTGGAGAGTGTATTAAATGAGGATGACCAAAATAAGAATCAAATAATGAGCATGTCAGTACAAGATGAAAAATATGAGAGTTATGATTTTAAAAGATAAACTTTTGAAGATTGGTAAGGTATGTTCTCAGCTGGAAAGGCAAGCTTTTATTACATTATGCAAAGAGTTTCATGACATCTTTGCTTGGGAGTACAAGGAATTGAAATGGTTTGATCCAAGTCTAGCCCATCACACCATTGAGTTGGATACCAGAGGTAAATTGGTAAGTAAAAAGTAAAGGCCTATCAATCCTAAGATAGAAGAAATCATGAAGAAAGAGCTGACCAAGTTGATTGAGTCTAGGATTATCTTTCCTATCAAGCACTCAACTTGGGTAGCCAACCTTGTAATAGTTTGAAATAAGAATGGAGATATCAAAATTTATGTGGATTTTCATGATCTAAATAGACTATCTCTCAAGGATCATTATCCACTCCCTTCCATGGAATAAATTCTACAAGTTGTTTCAGGTTCTCAACATTTTGCACTTCTTGATGGTTATTCAGGTTATAATCAAATATTGGTCAATGAAGAGGATAAATTCAAGACAACCTTAACCACCAAGTGGGGGACCTTTACCTACAAAAATATGTCATTTGGTTTATCCAATGCTAGAGCTACATTTAAAAGGGAAATATACATGGCTTTCAATGGTTTGATCAATAAGTTTTTGCTTGTTTACCTTGATGATATAAATATTTTTTTAAAGGATGCTAATGATCATATGGGACATCTAAAGAAAGTGTTTGAGAAATGTAGGGATTATGGAATATCCCTCAATCCAAAGAAGTGCATCTTTGCTGTCCATGAAGGTAAGCTTTTGGGTCATGTTGTTTAAAAATAAGGCTTATCTATTAACCCTGAAAGGATTGAAGCTATTATAGGATTATCCTTGCCTCAACACAAGAAGGGGCTACAGAGATTCTTAGGGAAAATAAAATTTGTAACAAGGTTTATCCCAAAATTTGTAACTATGGTAAAGCCTATCACATCCATGCTAAAAAAGAACCAAGTTTTTAGTTGGACAAAGGAAGGTAAAAGAAGTTTTGAAGCAATTAAGCAAGAAATTGCATAATATCCTACTCTCTTAAATCCAAATTTTACTAAATATTTCATACTCTATACCTTTTCTAACCTTGACATAATCTCAGCTATGCTTATGCAAAATAATGATGAAGATGTTGAGCATCTAATTGCTTTCATTAGCCAAGGATTAGAGGACTATGAAGTAAGATATTATTTTGTAGAGAAGAAAGTCCTAACCATCATTAAAGGATTGAAAAAAATTAGGCATATGGTTTTTAACAACAAGATTCATGTCATGGTTTCCCATCCTAGCACCAAGGAGTTCCTCCTAAGCAAGGATATTCATGAAAAGAGAGCTAGATGGATCATGAAAGTGATGGAATATGACATTGACATTAAGGTAACCAACTTGGTAAGAGGAAGATGTTTGTGTGAATATTTAACATCTAATTTTCAAGAGCCAAAGGAGCAAGCTTTGGTCAATCAAGTTCAAACCCAACTAGCTGATCAAATGTAAAATCAAAGTTGGATAGAAGACATCATTAGTTTTCTTCAAAATGGTGAGTGTCCCAATGGATTGAAAAAATCTCAAAGGAGGTATTTTAGGATACAAGCTAATCCTTATTGTCTTGTGGATAGCATTCTTTTTAAAAGGGATGTGAATAATGTATTTCTCAGATGCATTAACAATGATCAATTTGATATGCTACTAGAAAAGTTCCATAGTGGTGTAGATGGGGGTAATTTCTCTCCTAGAACAATAGCTACAAAGATAATGAGGGCTGGTTACTATTTCCCTATTCTTTTTAAGGACTGTTATCATTGGGCTAAGGTTTGTCCTCAATTTGCTTTCTTTACTGGAAATCAAAAGCTTACATCTCTTCCATTGAATCCTATCCAAGTGGAATAGACTTTCATGCAATGGGGCCTTGACTTCATTGGCATGATAAACCCTCCATCAAGTTTTAGACACAAATGGATATTGACTACTATGGACCACTTCACAAGGTGGGTATAGGTTTTTGCATTGAAGGAGGCAAACAAAAATTCTATCTTAGAGTTTTATGACAACATTTTAATAATGTTCGGAGTTCCTCATGTCATCATCTTGGATAATTCACTTGATTTCATAGGTGATAAAACTTTTGAGTGGGCAACAAAGAGTGGAGTTCATTTGAGTACCTCATCCAACTACTACCCTCAAGGTAATGGATTGGCTGAGTCTACCAATAAGAACCTCATCAAGATCATCAAGAGGATGTTGGAAACTAATCAAAGAGCATGTCATAATAAGCTAAAGATAGAATTATGGGTAGACAAAATCACTCCTAAGAAGTCAATTGGTAATTCTCCCTTTATACTTGTCTATGGGAGAGAAGCTAGGCTATCCATATCACAAGAGCCCCCTACCTTGGAACTTGTAAAACAATTGGAATTAATTGAAAACACTCCCATGGAGGTCAAATTAAAAAAAATAATGTAGCTACAAGAGGCAAGATATGATGCCCACAAAGATTTATAACACCATCAGGTTCTCATGAAGAAATCCTTTGACAGAAGGACAAGGGCAAGAGTGTTCAAAGAAGGTGACATAGTCTTGAAATGGGATGAGGACAAAGAAAAACTAGGTAGACATACAAAGTTTTATACTTTTTGGAGTGGTCCTTACATCATTAGCAAGTGCAAGCAAAAAAACTCCTTTCAACTATCCAATATGGATGGAGAAGAACTACCTATTCTAGTGAATGGGATCCATCTAAAGTTTTACTTGTAGACCTTGCTAGCCATGTCTTGTAAATACTTGTTGTTATGTGTTTCCTTTGTTGTCTTTGTTTTCTTTAAGTGATTTGTAGCACAAGTGTTTCCCTTTCAGGTGTTTTCTTTCCTTGTGTTTACTTTTCTATGTTTTCCCTATATTTACTCTCAACCATGGGCTTGTTCTTTTTGGGTTTTGTTTGCCTTGTGTGACTCCATGCCCAATGGAAGGCTGTAGGTAGTTGGTCTTGGACATAGTAGGTATGTCTCCCTTGGAAATTGCCAAAATGTTGACCTTTTTTCTGCATAACCAGTTTGTGTTTCCTCTTTAGCTAGGTTTTGTTCTCCCTTACTCATCTTTTGTGTTTGAGCCTTTGTTGTTTTGGTCTTTCCTTATTATGATTTCCCTTCATTGTTTTCTTGTAGAGTCCATAGTTTTTTCCCTTTGTCCTTGGTTTTTTTCCCTTGTTATTTTTCTCCTTTGCTTTGTTTTGCCTTAGCCCTTTTTTTGTCTTAACCCTGAAGTGCCCTGTAAAAAAGTTTCAAAGGGTCACTTCCCTTCGAAGCACTCTTCATAATCTTATAAAGGCACTTCACTTGCCTTGTTTTCCCCCAAGTGTCCCTTTAGAATTTTTTCAAAGGGAACTTTTTCATCTAAGTGTCCCTTCATAACTTTTTTGAAGGGTACTTTTTGCCCAAGTGTCCCTTCAAAAATTTTCTGAATGGAACTTTTGCCTTTGTCTTTTCCTGAATGTCCCTTCAATTTTTTTTGAAGGAATTTTTTTTTTCCAAGTACCCTTTGGGAATTTTCCCAAAGGGTCACTTTTTGGGCCATTCTTCCAAGTTACGCTTCGGATTTTTTTTGAAGGGCTTTTTCCCGAAAGATTTCCCTTTAGAAAAGTTTTGAAGGGCCATTTACTTTGGAAATGCCCTTAATTTTTTTTTTAAGGGGCCTTTTGTCCCTTCTTGGGTGTCCTTTAGAACTTTTTTGAAGGACACTTTCCTATAGGTGTCCTTCGGGAAAAGTTATCGAAGGAACATGTTGCCCTTTTCCAAGCCAAGTGCCCAAAACTAAAACCCCAAAGGAATTCCTTCAGGTAATTTCTTTAGGGATTTTGATTTTGATCATATATTTAACCATGCCAATAAACCCAACTATAATTCCCATGACGTGATGTAGGAAATCAAAATTAAATCAATAAACTTGCTATTGGGTCACTTCATGACATGCCATATGACATCAAGTTTAAAGTGGATAACTAGCCATTGGGGCTATGGTTCATGACGTGCCAAAAGATGTCAATACAAATCAGGTTTCGCAACATGATTGACTTATGAATTTTATAAGTAGAAGATCTTAGAAAACCTAAAAGGGTCTTGGTAGTGTAATCCAAGTTTCTCAAGGTGCATTGCTTATAAAGTATTATAAGTAAAGTAGGAAAGAAAACTTGAATGGGTCTACAAGTGCAAATCAGGTTTAAGCAAATTCTGGTTCTTATAAAGTTTTATAAGTAAAGTCATTTAGAAAACTTGAAATGGTCTAGATAGAAGTAAATCAGAATTTTAGAATTGCTTAGCTTATAAGCTTGATCTAATGGCTGATCGATGATGCAAAACTATGATCTAAGTCATTCTTTGAGGACCAATCAAAAGGGAAAGACAAAGTTAAACTAAATGAAAGTGACATTTTCCATGACATTGCATAAATTGACAAGCCAAGGAGAAGTGGTTGGGCATAAAAATAGATTTATAATAGACATTGGGAAACATCTTCAAAGGGGTAAGCCCATGGAATTCAAGGTGACATGGATCAATTAGAGTGCCCTAATAAGAATCATTGGCAAAAATCAATTACAACTAAGGATAATGACTTCCAATAGATTTGATTATTATCTTTGAAAAAAAGGACCTCCCTCCTCTCTCTCTCTCTCTCTTTTATATAAATAATACCCTTGGGATATTGTTATTTAATACATAGATAGTATGATGAATCCCTGCTAGAATTTTTTACCATTTTCTTACCTTTGAGAAAAGAAACATATGTCTATTTTCTTTCTAGGTTATAGACATTTTCCTAGGAATGAAAGAGACACAGAGTGATAACAAGTGATTTTTTATCCTTCTGTTCTGTATCCTTCATGCTTTTGAGAAAAGAGTTGATCCAATAAGTCATGTAGAGTGCATTCTATTTGTATGAGATTTTGCATGTGTAACCCTTTTCTAGACTATACAGGTTGTTTTTCCAGTTACTTACCTTATGTGATGTCATTCATTTTGTCTCTACATTGAAATATTTATGTTGGAATATTCTAGAGATTGAATAATAGTCTTGTTTTCTATTGTATTTTGAAAAAGTATAGGGCATACATATGGATAATAACTTTTGGTGTATCACCATTTTAGACGAGGCTTTTCATTTATGCAAATTTTTGACCCTTTTCATCTAAATAAGCTAATTCAGTAGATTTTATTGCATAAAAGCTAATACAAGGAGCTATCCCTTTCAAACTAGAGGTTTATTTCCACTTATAGGCACACCCATAGGCTTAGAAAAGTCCCAACATTTCCCAAATTTGGAGGAGGCCTGAACAACCCTCTTTTAGGGTGCAAGATTTAGAGACAACACCTCCTATCACATCTTCTCCTTGGTATTATGATATCATTTATTACTTAATTGAATACACCTACCATGAATGGTCCAAATCTCAATAGAGGCAATATATTTATGTTATCACCTACAAGTATGTCATATTAGTTGATGTTCTCTACCATAAGGCCTTTGATGACATGTTGCTAGGATGTGTAAACTAAAAGCATTAAAAAGGGCCCTTTTCCATTGTCATAATAGGTTTTGTGGTAGCCATTTTAGTGGCCATGTGACTAATCAAAAGCTACATGGAGTTGGATACTTTTGACCCACTCTTGAACATGACATTGTTGAATATGTTAAAAAATGTATGAAGTGCTAAACTTTTATCACAAGATCAAAATTCCTCCTCAGTATCTTTAGCCCATCATTATGCCTTGGTCCTTTTCCACTTGGGGTCTAGTTTTGATAGATAATATTCCACAAACTTATTTAGATGGTTACCACTTAATTATTATGGCCACAAAATATTTCACCAAGTGGGAAGATGTAATGCCTCTTAAAACTGTTACTAGTTTAGTCATTACAAAGCTTATCTTGAATTGGATCATTTATCAATTCAAGGTTCCATAAATCATCATAAAAAGTAATAGGCATAAATTTAAAAACCTTGAGGTCTATGAAATATGTAATAAATTAATCACATCACATCACATAGATTCCTTATATTATCCATGGGCTAACACCCAGGTTGAAGCCATCGAAAAAATCCTAAGTTTGATCCTAGTAAAAATAATCAAAGATTTTAAATGAGATTGGCATTTACAACTTTATAAAGTACCTTGGGATTATAGAACATAGATTAAAATACCCATGGGGGAACACCATATTACATCACATTTGGATCTGAATTTAATCTACCTCTTGAGGTATATATACCTAGCCTTCATATTTCTCTTCAAGGTCTTCTTGATCATGAAGAGTATATAAATACACAACTAGATGAGCTAAAAGCTTTAGATGAAAATCATATTGATATTTAAAATAATAAATATTGTCACTTGGATTTTAAACCTTTGATGAGATTCCAAGGCTGTCCTTATCCAATTGGTACAATGGAATCACTTTTAGGCTTGTGGGAAGCCTAAGGAATGAAGTGAATCTCTAGATAGGGCTAGCTCCCTTGATGTACCACTTGAATACTACCACTACTACTAATAACTTTGGGGGGTGAAAATGGAGATAAATAAATAAAATTAAAGCTAAAATATGTATTTTATACACCAAATAAATTTTATGACTTCCAACTAATTGCATTCTACACTTGAGACCAAGAAACAAACCAAAACATACACTTTCCCAAATCTGTCTTCTTGCATCAATATTACATTATGGGTTCATAGATGATATGAAAGGATATGAGGAATAGATAAAAGGTATTAAATGAAACTAATGAAAATTATACTCACTTAATCCATGGACAACTCCTGGAACACTTCACATGCCCTGTAAAAAGAGGTTACAAATAGGTGAAAGAATGAAGTATAATGCTAAGGAATCCATAGTCTTCACTCAGAAAATTCAACATTCAAGTAGAGAACACTATGAATAGTCATGATATAGGTAAAAAATTATTAATATTATTGTTAAAATGTATACAAATGATTATGGCTTCTCCATACTCAAGTGGAGCATCTAATACAATGCCAAAATGGCTAACTCTTATAGAGTTTGAGAGACAGAGAGAAAGAAAAGTTAAAGGGTCACAAAGACAATTTTAAAGATAATAAAGGGAGTTAATTTTTAATTTTATAAGGAAATGGGATGAACCATGCAAGCTATGGCATTTAAAGTGTCCATACAAGTCATCAAAGTTAAGTAAAGTGGCACAAAACTCCTTGTGCACAGAAAAATTGCCTTCATGATTAGGCCTATTTGAACATCTTATAACTAATAAAGGGAAGGTAAAATGATTGGAATTGAATGGAAGGTTCTAAAAAATTCATATACATTCATTATTTTCATTCCTATCATTCTATAGTCAATTCAAAAGGAGCCATCATCATCTGCTATCCTAAAAATTGCCTTTTCATGAACCCTACACAATTGGCCTCAAAATTAGCATTATTTATCAATTAAAATACATGGGATGGAGTTAATTATAATTTTAAATATCCTCCATGGACTTGGAAACATTAGGGTAACCTTAAAATTAATTTACTTGAAGATTTTCTCCCATCTCTCTAGTTTGTGCATTAGGCCTATTTTGAATGGCTGAAAGTAAAGACCTGATTAAAGAAATTATAGGAATATTAATGAAATTAAATTAATATTTATATTTATATTAAATTTAAATCTTACACAAAAACTTTGTTTCATCTCTTAATTCATTTTTTAGCTTGCACAACACACAAAACAATTAGAAAAATCTTGTTTCTACGTCCATTTGTACAAGTACGTATAATAAAAAAGGCATGGAGAAGAATAATGAGGTAATATACAAGTTAAAATATATATTATTGTCTATATATTTCCTTAGAGTATCTTTCTAACTCAATTTTCTAAGACTAGTCCTTAGCAAGGGTTTAGTAGGGTTTTAGGCCTATTTTTAGTCTTAACAATTATTCATAAAGTTGGGACGTCCAAATTGATAAAAATTTAAAAAAATATGGCCTATGAGACCCCTGATAATATCACATAAATCATTTTTATCCCATTCATATCCTCATGAAAGATGTGAGCACTTGAAAATGGCCTCTCAAGCTTGTTTTCATCATTTTGTATCAGTCATTTGGTTTTGGACCAAAAAAACTTATCCTTGAATTTATATAAAATATTAAGGTTGGAAAAATTATTAGTAATCCCAAAAAACATTATTCAACAAGTTTTAAATCATATATAGAGATATAAATGAAGATGACCCCCTCTTGCTCACTAGGCCTTAACCTTGATCACTAGGTCTGACTGGAACATTTGATGATTTAGTATTTATTTTTAGTTTTATTGTATTTAAAAGGATATAAATTTTTTTATATGACCTTAAAAACATTACAAAATGGATTTGAATTCTCATCTCATGCTACAAGTGTGATAGGCCCTCAATTTGGGCATAGGGCTAATGTTTGCCTAGTGGGGTTGACTATCTTTGGAGCTCTAAAATGGTTTCTTGGGGGTTACCTCTAAATTAAATAACTCAAATAAATATAAAAAAATCTCAAAAAAATTATTAAATATTTTGGAAACTTGTCATTTTATAACAATGGTTTTGACTCCTTGTTTGGCTTTAGGCTTGGTTCCTTGCCGAACAAGTTTGACTACAACCTTGGTGGTCTGAAGTAACTTGTATGGTTTATTCTCTATGATTAGATTACATGATTGTCTTAGGTATTTTATAAAATTTTGAACCAATTTTTTGAGTCTCTACACCCTCTAGCTTCATATTTTTTCAATCTCCCTCAAATCTGCCAGGGTTTGCATTGAGGGCAAGTACCCCATGTCTGAGAAAAAATAGGGGGTACCTACCTATTATATTAGTCAAGTGGAGTGTTGGAAATTTTTAATAAAGTCATGAGGACCCTTAAATCCAAAAATTATCCTTTGGTGACCTCATTTACTTTCTCATAATTTCTAATCCTAAGATTAGCTTCTTGAACAGACTGTGCAAGGTTCTAAACCATGATTGTAGGATGCATTTGAAAAGGATTTAATGCTTGGTTTATAATGTGTGAAGATTTTGTGATAATTAATTATGTGTTTTATTCATTTATTACCATTTCAAACTCCATGATTTCCTTTATTCCTTTGATTAGTCAAGATAGAGCATGACCTAACCCTGATTGAGATAATCTTATTCACCCTTACCTATAGGTGGAATCTAATACCTATTTGGGTTTGATCATGATGCCCCTAAATATATTTATGAATAATGGAAACCATATAATACTTAATAATACTCATTAATCACCATTTAATGTCTTTAAACACTAATTAGGCCTCAAATTAAGATCACTGCTTAAGCTAAGGAGTTTTGCCCATTACCCTACTTGTAAGTGAATAAAAGGGCCTTATAAACTTGGTTATGATGATTATGAACCTATTTAGATATATTATGAGGTCACACAATGTGTAATTAAATTTATACTTACCTACATTTTCCATTAAACCCAAAACACTAATCTCTTCCTTGACTGAGTCAATTCTTCTTTTAGGACCCTGATGTACCTTCACCTGTAGGTGTAACTTCTATGCTTAGGGACCTTTATTATGATGTCTGATGAATCATTTATCTCATATTGATCATAGAGTGTCTAATTTAACTTTAATTTATCTTTAAGGGACCTTAAATCATCAAAATACATCAATATTTGGTTTTGTTTCCTACCCTACCTGCTATAGGTGGACTGAGATAGTTTGTATAGACTATGTGTTTGCCTCATGGAGGTCAAAACATTGTTCAAAATATATTTCATGTGCCTTTTAATTATATAAGTGTCCATTTGGGTCACTTTAAAAAATCTTCCTATAATGCATAGTCTCATTTGAAATCTTAGTGAATAAGGTTATATGGTAACTCAGTCTTGTAGATATTATTGAGACTTTTCAGTGTGTTATAAGGTACTTTTGAGACCTCATAAAATCAGCCTCCTTATTCATTACCCATTCTAACTTGATAGGATTATTTTATCATGATAGGGATATAAAATTATATCAATATCATGTATCAAAAATCTATACATATATGTCAAATGTCATCTCCAAAACCTTGTAGACCTCTGTTTCACTCTTTTAGGGACAAGAGCCCTGAAAACATAGTCATCCCCTTATTAACTAGTTTCAAGCCTTCTTTTACCACCTTAACACCTTATATGAGTTTTTTATGGCATAAAACCATATAAAAACTTTAAATGTTCATTTAATTGATTCCATCTTTCCATGGTAGTATTTTGATGACCTACTCAGCTAGCTATAGTTGGATACTTTATCATATCAATAGTGAATAAGGCATGAGCCATATGGATCCTTCATGAAAATGAACTTGAAATGTTTCCATAAAGAATATAAATGCATATAAATCAATGTTAATAAGTTTTAAAACTTATTTAATCCTTTCACACCTTAGGATGACATCATCATATGGTCCTATGGGAAATAATGAGTTGTATATAGGCATAAGTATGAAGCTAGAACAAAACATATATGTATAAAAGATCTAAAAACCCATAAAATGCATTTTTAAATCTTAAAGTGAGTGATAAATATAAATTAAAATTTTAAACCATCCTCAAAACATATTCTTCAACATGAAAACCCCTACCTATAGATGAAAGAGCAGACAAAGGTTTCAAAGGACTGTTGGGTACACATGGAATGAACTTTCAAACAATGACTTTGCCTTGGAGAAGGATTAAAGGTGAAATTTAATAAATATAATATTTAAAAAAACTTAAAATCAATCAACACAATCCCCTTGAATTGATTATCAAGCATGAAAAGTCCTTGAAAGGTAAAAACTACCTATGACACCAAGAAAAGACTAGTCTAGAAATCTAAGGTTATTGGTCCATCAAAAAAAATTAAAAAGTGAAAAAAATAATTTAATACATTATAGTACATAGCCAAAATCCTTTGGGAACAAAATAAATAATTGAACCATACAAAATTTCTCAAACAAAACCCAAAACTACAAGGTGCACAGATTGATAGTTAGTTTTAGAAGGTCAAATTTGAATGGATGGTTCATGAAGCTCAAGCCACAAATTTTAAAAATTATTATATTGATTTAAATACCTTGGAGTTTATAATATTAAATTAGGAGTATTTTTCTTGAAACCCTCTGTGTTAGCTGCACTAAACAAAAACCTACAGGTGACTTCACTATGCCAAGAAGAAGGAAAAGAGAGATGAATAGTTTTAGCTTAAAATTTGCATTTCAATATAAAAAAAAACATGTAAATGAGATTTAAGAATATGGAGAGACGTTACATAGACTCCTCACATGTGGAACACTTCCCAAGGAGCCATACATGTGTAATTTTCTTCCTCTTCTTTAGGAAAACTAACTTTATTCTGATTAAACCTACAAATTTTAGTATTTTGAGTTACTTAAAACTTATAATGACACATGGGGGATGACATCATGAATTTACACTTGCATATTTCCCAAGAAACTTGTATAAAACATTAAATGCACCTATTTGACCCCTTAAAATGACTCAAAGTGATAAATAGACCTAAAGAACTAATAACCAAAGTTATTATAACATTAATATGGCATAAATTAACATATGAAACAAATTATGACAATATATTATACCCCATTTTATGCATACAAATTAAATTTTTTAGTAGGGGTCCCTGTTTTGACCTAAAAGTCAAAATTGGTTAATAAATTGGTGACTCATAGGGGTAGTATGCCTGATATACTAACTAGATCAATAGCCTTATTAATACATTAGAATTATAGAATCATCTAAGGACTAAGACAAATAATAAACTTTGACAATTTACCAAGATAACTAGTGACTACCTCAACCACACAAAGGAAAAAGACACACATAACCAAGAAACAAAACACGCACAAGACACACATGTGCTCAGGGTACTTAGGAGAAAAAAAGACAAATCCTATGTACAAATAACCATAACATACCTGCCATAGATCAAAAAGGAATATTGAGATTCTTTTTAATTCATGGTATGAAGGATTGGATGAGTCAAGAATCTTTTTGTCTCTTAGCATTGTTACCTCCATGCTTCTCATGAAGTCTGCCAACCTCATTGGCATGATGCTCATTAAGAACTAAACAGATCCAAACAATATGACCAAGGAAATTAACTCTTCTTGTACATGATCACTTGTTTCATGTTTCTATCTATTCACTTTCTCATGATCAACTTCCATCCTCTTTATAGGCATGATTTCAAAAGGATTGATTTCAGGTTCCTTAGAAGCTTTAGGCCAATATGATCTTTCTTCATTCTTCAAGAAATGATGAGTTCCTTCTAGAAGGTGATATCCCCTCTTGATGACTTCAAACATATTATTATCAAATTCACAAGCTTCTTGAAAGAATAAATTTGAAAGATTGTCTCTCCTCTGCATACTTGAGTCTCAATGCTACCATCTCCATCTTTGATCAGCTCATAGTCTCTTTGGAGAGGAGTATAGCCTACTCCAATGACTTCAAACGAGTCATCCAAAGTCTGATTAAGAACTTCTCCTCGTCCATCTATGGTATCTTGTAGAGTAAGAAAAGAATCAATGATCATTTCTTCCTCATCAAATATGGAGGTAAAAGCTTGTGAATTATCCCTTTGTTCACCAAGGGGAGTACCTATGGTGATTTCCTCCTCATAAACACTCATGAAGTCTTCTTTATTAGCCATGAATTGAGCATATTATTCTTCATTTTCCTCTCTCAAGATAGGCTCTTCAACACAAAGAAATCATTCTTCATCAACCAAGCAAAGAGATTCAACACAAGGACTTACATTTTCCTCATCACTTAAGACATCTTGAGGGTTCTCAAGTTATGTCTTAGCTAGTACAATCTAATTTGCCTTTTTAAAAGCTTCAAGATCTTTAACCTCTTCCATAGTGATGCCAAGACTAGGCATCTTAAAATTATGTGATCTATCCCAACAAGGCTGCCAAAGAGGTATATTTTCTTCAAGTAAGAGCTCTCCTTCCTTATCGTCTAGCTAATCCTCTTTTGGTTCCCACACCATAGGTCCATTAAGGCAAAGGGTAATGGGATGAATAAAAAAGGAACTAGTTGGTGGAGATGGCACATAGAAATCAAAATCAGATTGGGAATGGAATGTAAGGGGTTCTTTTGAAAGCTCATGAGAAAGAGGAGGAATAACTTGGGCTAAAATCACTTGATTCTCTTACTTTCAATTAACCAATACTTTATTAACATCAAAATTTTCTTGAGGAGTCTCTTGATGAAGGGTAAATGGGGTGTGTTTAGGCATAGGATTTTCTTTTGGGTCTAAACCTTCCATCTCACCTTGACTAAGCAAATTCATCTTTGCCTCTAATTCCTCAATTTTTTTAAATAGAATCTCTTGGAAGAGTCTTTATTGAATCTCATAGGAATCATCATGAATATGGGGAGTACATTAGGGATGCCATGAAGAATATTCTTGAAGAAGGGTGGGAGGGACTTGAGAAGGACTAGCTTCATTTTCCACTTCAAACTCATTGATAATGCTCTTCTCTTTTTTCTTGCCCCATGAATCCACTATTTCACTCTAGCTCATGACCATGAGGAAAGGTAGGAGAAGTTTTTATAGGATCAATCTTCTCTTCAACTTCACATTCTTTGACAAGACTCTTTTCCTTTTTCTTTCCCAATGACTCAACTACCTTATTGCAGCTCATGATGTTAGGATTAGAGGTCTCCTTTTGGGGTGATGGGGATACAATGTGAGATGGAAATGAGGGTTTGGAATCCATGTAATTTGATGACAACATGGACTATTTTATATGAAAATCTTCTAACTCAATCTTACTATCAAGATTGTCTTCATACACAAGGTTTCTCTTCTCAACTCTCTCCTCCAAATGATTTGAAAAAGGGTGACTTTGATAGGCTTTATTCGGATCATGATTAGGGGTTATGTATGGCTGATATAAAACTTGGGGAAGTGGATACAAAGGCTGATAGGTTTGGTGAGGCTGCCTTTCATGAGCTTCTAGCCTATCCTCTAAGGAAGAGACTAAACCACTCACATCAAGCATCTCACTTTTGAGCCTTTTCCAATTGGCTCTCTCAATAAGTGCCCACTCTTTCTTAAATAATTCTAATTCATTTCTCACTTGATGGATGGAATTATTAGGAATATTTTGACCATATCCCCTTTTTAGTGTCAAGCTCCAACATATACCTTTCATACCCCAAAAGTGCTTGTTTGAAGGTGGAAATTCATTAATTGGAGAAAGGATTAGGTTGACTAGGAGAGGTATAACATTGAGAAGGAAGGTTATAATATTGATATAACTCATGACAAGGATAAAAATGATCATATTGGGATTGTCCAAGGACTTATTCATAATAGTATGGGGTGGCACAAGCTTGAATTGTCTCACCAACTTGTAAATAACAAAATTCATAACCATAGGCAGCCATGAAACTTCATTTAAAATAAGAACATAAAGAAACACACTACCAAGTTCTTTAAAGGACCACTTGGGATGCTAAACTGGCTGATATGTCTTTGTAGTCACAATTGGTTCTTGGAAAGATTCCTCAAAAGGCTGATTATTGAGTGACAACACCAAAAATCTCCCAATATCTTGGAACAAGAGTCCCACAAAGAATGCCAAAAATAGTTGTCACTTGGATTTGAATGCTTTGAGGAGATGTTAAGGCTCTCCTCATCCAAGTGGCATAATGGAATCACTTCTAGGCTTGTGGGTATCCTAAGGAATGAAGTGAATCTCTAGATAGGGATAACTACCTTGATATACCACTTGACTACTACTACTACTACTACTACTACTACTACTACTACCACTACTACTACTACTACTACTACTACTACTACTACTACTACTACTACTACTACTACTACTACTACTACTATTAATACTACTAACTTTGTAGGGTGAAAAGGGAGAGAAAGAGATAAAAGTAAAGATAAACTATGGAGGTGATACACCAAATCAATTTGATGACTTCCAACCAATTGTATTCTACACTTGAGATCAAGAAACAAACCAAAACATACAATTTCCCAAATCTATGTCTTCTTGCATCAATATTACATTATGGGGTCATAGATGATATGAAAGGTTGGGAAGACTATAAAAAAGGTATTTAATGAAAATGATGGAAAGGATACTCACTTAAACCATGGACATATCTTGGAACACATCACATGCCCTGCAAAAAGAGGCTATAAATAGGTGAAAGAATGAAGTATAATGCTAAGGAATTCATAGTCTTCATTAAGGAAATTCAACATTTAAGTAGAGAACACAATGAAAATTAATTATAGAGGTAAAAAATTATTAATTTTATTTATCAAAAGGTATACAAATGAGTAGGGATTCACCATACTCAGGTAGAACATCTAATACAATGTCAAAATGGTCAACTCTTATAGAGTTTGAGAGACAGAGAGAAAGAAAAGTTCAAGGGTCACAAGGACACTTGTCAAGCTGATCCAAGGAGTTAATTATGCATGTGATAATTAAATTTTATGAACCATGCAATGTATATAAGTACAAGTGTCCATACAATTCATCAAAGTTAAGTAAAGTGACATAAAACTCCTTATGCACAAAAAAATTGCCTTCATGATTAGGCCTATTTGAACGTCTTGTAACTGATCCAAGGCAGGTAAAATTATTGTAATGTAAGGGTATATTATTATAAATTAATCTCCATGCATTGGTTTCATTCTTGGCCTTCTAGAATCAACTACAAAGGAGCCATCATCATCTACTATCCTGAAAACTAGCCTTCCATGAACCCTGCACACTTGGCCTCAAAATTAGCATAAATTATCCATGAAAATCCATTATATGGAGTGAATGAAAATTTTTAAGACCTTAAATTTCCTTAGAATAATCAGGGGCACCTTAAAATCACTTGAAAATTTTCTCCCCTCTCTCTAGTTTGTGCATTAGGCTAGTTTTGGTTGGCTGAAAGTAAGGACCTAATTAAAGAACTTAGAGGTTTATTAATGAAATTAAATGAATACTGAGAGTTATTTTAAGTTTAAATGTTCCACCTAAACTTTGTTTCATCTCCTAATTCATCTTGTAGCCTATACAACACATAAATAGTGAGAAAAATTCTTTTTCTACCTCTATCTGTACAAGTCCATATAATAAAAAAGGTGTGGATCATCATGAGGATGTTATCTAAAATTTAAAATATCTATTATGGTCCAAATATGTCCTTATATTATCTTTCCAACTCAATTTTCCAAGACTAGTCCTTAGCAAGGGTTTAGTAGGGTTTTAGGCCTATTTTCGGTCTTAATGATTGCTCATAAAGTTGGGATATAAAACTCAAGAAAATTTTCCAAAAATATATCCTATTATACCCATAATAACATCCCATAACTCCTTTGGATCGCATGTATAGCCTCACGAAATTTGTGAGCACTTGAAAATGGCCTCTCAGGCTTGTTTTCACC
This sequence comes from Torreya grandis, assembly GCA_037957365.1. NCBI lineage: Eukaryota > Viridiplantae > Streptophyta > Pinopsida > Cupressales > Taxaceae > Torreya > Torreya grandis. The sequence goes on from JARHVA010001886.1 coordinate 1,291,736, forward strand.
ATTTTATACCAGTCCGAGTTGATTTTAGACCAAAAAAAACTTTTACTTGACTTTATCTACCATATTAAGGATTAAAAACTTCTTATTAATCCCAAAAAATATGATTCAACAAGTTTTATATCATATATAGAGCTATAAATAAAGATGACCCCGTCTTGCTCACTAGGTCTTAACCTTGATGACTGGGTCTAATTACAACATTTGATTATTTGGACTTTATTATTAGTTTTATTGTATTAAAAATTCTATAAAACATTTTATATGACCCTATAAACATTCTCCAATGGATTTGAATTCTCACCTCATGTTACAAGTGTGACATGCCCTCAATTTGGGCATAGGGCTAATGTTTACCTAGTGGGGTTGACTATCTTTGGAGCTCTAGAATGGTTTTGAAACTTAAATATCAAAACAAATCTAAACACATATCAAAAAAATTATTAAATATTTTGGAAACTTGTCCTTTGATAATAATGGTTTTGACTCCTTGTTTGGCTTTAGGTTTGGTTCCTTTCCTAACATGTTTGACTGCAACCCTGGTGTTCTAAAGTACCTTGTATGGTTTATTATCTCTATGATTAGCTTCCATGATTGTCTTATGTGTTTTATAAAATTTTAAACCACATTTTGGAGTATCTACACCCTCTAACTTTATCTTTTGTTAATCTCCCTCAAATCTGCTAGGGTTTGTATTAAGGGGAAGTACCCCCTATTTGAGATAAAATAAGGGGTACCTCCCCTATTATCTTAGTAAATATGAGTGTTTTATCCTTTTAATAAATTTATTAGGACAATTTAAACCAAAAATTATCCTTTTTTGACCTCATTTACTTTCTCAAAATGCCTAATCCCAAGACTGGCTTCTTGAACAGATTGTGTAGGGTTCTAAACTATGACTATAGGATGTATTTGATAAGGGTTTTACGATTGGTTTCCAATGTGTGAATTTTTTTTGATCATGAATTATGTGTTTTATTCATTTATTAACATTTAAAACTCCATGATTTCCTTTATTCCTTTACTTAGTGAAGATAGAACATGACCTAACCCTGATTGAGACAATCTTGTTTACCCCTGCCTGTAGGTGGAATCCACTACCTATTTGGGTTTGATCATGATGCCCCTTAAGATATTTATTAATCATGTAAATTATATAATCATTAATCATAATCATAAATCACATTTTAAGGTCTTGAAACACCAATTAGGCCTCAAGTTGAGATCACTGCTTAAGTTAAGGAGTTCTACCCATTACCCTACCTATAGGTGAATACAAGGGCCTTATGAACTTGGTCATGATGCTTATGAACCTTTTTAGATATATTATGAGGTCAAAAAATGTGAAATTAATTTTTTACTTACCTACATGTTCCATTAACCCAAAACATTATTCTCTTCCTTGACTGAGTCCTCTTTTAGGACCATGATGTACCTTCACATGTAGGTACAACTTCTATGCTTAGGGACCTTGCTTATGATGTCTGATGAATAATTTATCTCATGTTGATCATATAATTTCTAATTTAACTTGAATTTATCTTTCAAGGACCTTAAATCATCAAAATACATCAAGATTTGGGTTTGTTTCCTACCCTACCTACTGTAGGTGGACTGAGACAGTCTATATGGACTGTGTGTTTGCCTCATAAAGTTCAAAACATTATTAAAAATCTCTTTCATGCGCCTTTTCATTCCATGTTTTTCCATTTGCTCACTTTAAACCATCTTATTATAAGGCATAATATCATTTTCAATATGAGTGAAGAAGGTTATCTTGTAACTCAGTCTTGTAGATATTATTGAGACTTTTCAATGTGTTATAAGGTACTTTTGAGACCTCACAAAATCACTCTCCCTATTCATTACCCCTTATAACTTGACAAGATTATTGTATCATGATATGGATCCAAAACAAGATCACTAACATTAATTAAAAATCCATACATATATGTCAAATGTCATTTCCAAAACCCTGCAGACCTTTATTTCACTCTTATAGGGACAAGAGCCCTGAAAACATAGTCATCCCCTAATTAACTAGTTTCAAGCCTTCCTTTACCACCTTAACAAATTTTATGAGTTTTTTTATGGCCTAAAATCATATAAAACCCTTAAATAGTCATTCAATTGATTCCATATTTCTATGATAACATTTTGATGACCTACTCAGCTAGCTGTAGGTGGATACTTTATCATATCAACAATGAATAAGGCATGAGCCATATGGATCCTTCATGAAAATGAACTTGAAATTTTTCCATCAAGCATGTAAATTCATATCAATCAATTTTAATAATTTTGAAAACTTATTTAATCCTTTCACACCTCAGGATGATGTCATGATATGTTCTTATGGGAAATAATGAGCTGTATACAAGCAAAAGTATGAAGCTAAAGCAAAACATGTTTATAGAAAAGCTCTAAAAACCCCTAAAATACATTTTTAAATATTCAAGTGAGTGAGATATATCAATGAAAATTTGAAACTATCCTTAAAACATATTCTTCAACATGTAAACCACTGCTTGTAGGTGAACAAGCAGATAAAGGTTTCAAAGGACTTTTGGGTACACATGGAATGAGCTTGTAAACCAAGAATTTTCCCTGGATAAGGATGAAATGTGAAATTGAATCAATATAATCTTGAAAAAAACTTAAAATGAATCAACACAATCCCTTGGAACTAATTATCAAACATGAGAACTCTTTGAAAGGTGAAAACTACCCATGACACCAAGAAAATATCAATCTATCAATATAAGGTTATTGGCCCATAAAAACAACTCAAAAATTGATACAAATATTGTAAGACATTAGAGTACATATCTAACATCCTCTGGGAACAAAATCAATAATTGAACCATATAAAATTTCTCAAACAAGACCCAAAACTACAAGGTACATAGATTGATAGGTAGTTTTAGAAGGTCAAATTTGACTAGATGGTTAATTAAGCTCATGACACCAATTTTAAAACTTATTACATGGATTTTAAGTCCTTGGATTTTATAATATTCACCCAAGATTATTTTTCCTGAAACCTATTGTGTTAGCCATACTAAGTAAAAACCTATAAGTGACTTCACTATGCCAAGAAGGAGGAAAAGAGAGATGAACGGTTTTGGCTTCAAATTTGCATTTACAGATCAAAAAAAATGTGGAAATGAGATTTAGGAAGATGGAGAGATGTTACATGGCCTCTTCACATGTGGAATGCTTCCCAAAGATCTATACATGTGTCATTTTCTTCCTCTTCTTTAGGAAAACTAACTTTATTTTGATTGAACCTATAAATTCTAGTCTTTTCAGTTACTTAAGACTTATAATGACACATGGGGGATGAAATCACCCATTTTCACTTTCACATTTCCCAATAAACCCATATAAATCATTAAATGCACTTATTTGACCCCCTAAAATGACTCAAAGTGATAAATAGATCTAGATAACTAATAACCAAAGTTATTATAACATAAAATGACATAAATTGACCTATGAAACACCTTATGACAATATATTATACCCCCTTTAATTCCTAAAAATGAATTTTATTAGTAGGGGTGCCTTGTTTTGACCTAAAAGTCAAAATTGGTCAACAATAACATTGCATATGTCAATCATATTGGTAGACAATACACCAAAAAGTCCATGATGTAGGGGACCTTGTCCTTGGGCTTGAGAGTCACATTAACAAAAATAAAGGAGAAGGTTGGAAGTTTAGACTTAACCAGTTAGGTCCCTAGCTAATGACTGGAGATTTAAATAATGGATCCTATCAGTTATGTAGTTTGGAGGGAAAGGAGTCTGGTGAATATATGACTCCTTAAAAATTAAGTGTTTCTGCATTTAATTATTTCATATCACATTTCCCTCATTACATTAAATTTTCAAAGTTTGCATGTTTATTTGCATATCAAATGTTATGTTTGGTGATTATTTGATTATATGTTCACATAGAATGAAACAAGGTAAAAAATGTCATATAATCCCATATTCACATTACCTTATCATCATGTATAAAACATCTTTACAAATCAACATCACATTAGTTCTTGTCTTAGTTCTTGTGAGAAAGTACACATGTTTCCCCTATATCTTATTATAAAACTTATAAAATGCTAGACTATAGCCTAGTATAGAAACCTATCCATGATAGATTCTCCTCTTATGGTGCATTATAAATTAAAACATTAGCATTATTATAAATAGGTAACTTTACCCACTTGTCTTGGTCTTCGTTGATGAGCCCTTGCATATTACTAATTACATAGGGCCAATATTTGGGGGTAAAGGTCTAACAAATATAAAGACACTCTTATCAAAGGCTTATACAATATCAAAACTAGAATCCATATCTCTCTCCCTTGTTAAACTTCACTTTTTATCCCTCACATCTTATTAGTTGTATGGGGTTAGCATTGGAGAGAGATGTCCTTAATTACCCACTTCTAGTCTTTCGTGATGAGCCATGTGTCTTCCTAGTCACATAAGACTAAGTGTAGGGGGTCATATATAAAATTACAATCTAAATGAAAAAGAGATTAAATCAAAATGTTTCCAAATAAAAATATATTCAAAAATATTATCTATATGCCTATGCTGAAAAAGGTAACTTTATCCCACTCATTGATTCTATCTAGGTTAGTATTCCCTAGATGAAGCCAACAAAGTTAGTATTTTATAAGTATAGAAATAAGTGAATTTTACCCTTTTTATATTAATTATTCATCCATCTTCCTCTTTCCTATGAATTTTGATTCATGGTTTTCATATTCTATCATCTTACATTTATCCTATCTCCCTCTTCATTACCCTGCTGTAAATTAGAATTCATGTGTTACGCATAGCAAAATAACTAGGTCATCACCTATAAAAAAAATATTAATACATGCATATTTTCATACATATACATCATATTACATCATTTACATACATTTTTTTTCACATATATAAGAATTTTACATAGCATTTTTCCAAAAACATAGATATACATGGTATATCATCACATGCCTAGTCATCTAAAGTGCATAAACATGAAAATTAAAAACCCATAACATATAAATGAAGAGTCACTATAAGGTAGGCCAAAATATATTCAAATATATCATAACATTTTCTATTTTTATAACATGAATCCCTAATACAATCACTTCCATATAAGGCCAATGTGTCTCAAGATCTCAAAAATAAAAAAGAGTCAAAAGTGTATAATACATGTCGATAAGTACAATAACTCAAGATATTAGTCTCCTCCTATGGGAGGGTACTGATGTAGAAGAGTGAGAGGTATGTGGATACTATGGTGTCTTCTACTAGTACCACCCTAAGAAATAGTTTCTTTAACCTTATGGCTCCTATCTCTTCTCTCGATGGTGCCTATTTATGAGGCTGTGCCACCTATCCATCAGTTAGAATAAGACTAACCTCCACCATATACCATCATATCTAGCAAGGCATATAATATCTTAGATATCACCTTGAGAGTACTATTCTCCACCCTTATTCTAGTTAGTGTTAAAAACACATGGTAGGCTAGAGTGAAGATGTTAGTATGTCAGTTTATCTTGATAGGTAATCTAAGATCTAGTAGTAGCTCACCTCTGGACATACCTATGCCCAGTTGAAAAAGGTTGATTTCGGTGTCCCTAATCATATTCCTCCATTAGGTTGAGGTATATGGAATACATTTTTTAAGAATTTACATTGGATTCATTTTTACAAAAATCAAAGAAATAAATTAACTAGGTAATCAAGCCTAAAAGTGAAGTATCAAGTGATAAGCTAAAATTCAAAAATTAATAGTTTACTTGGATCATCCTCATGCTAGTATAGATCAAAATCATAGTCAATGGCCTCCTCCTCATCCACATCTTGGTCTTCATATAACTCCATATACTCAAGGGCCTCACCATCTCCTCTCATTTTCTACTACTTTTGATGCATTAGATCTTGCTCACTAGGGTCCTACTATGGTGGTGGTGATAATGAGGCTTCTTACTATTGTCCTATTGGGGTTTATCCCCCTATGTATATCCCCCTAAATAAATCAAGTAATAGGCACCCATTATATAATTAGGTATCATTACAACAATACTAACTCCCTACTTATGCCTCTTGCATGCCTTTGTAAACTATTGGTAGAACTGGGAGGTTACTCACATAGGGCATGTATAAATAATGAGACACCTTATCCACTAGGTGTACCTCAACCTATAAAATATTTTCTCCTACTTATGTGACATAAATGACCTCTAAAATATAGGAATCCTCTCCATCCCACTATCTAATTATGCCCTGATAAGTTATGGATATCAAATCCACTATTGTAAGAGTACCAACAACTCATGACAAAGCATAAAATAATGCCACATCTATCCACCTAGAGGCCATGATGGCCCCTACATCTCTAATAGATACTCTCATCTTGTAGGGATCATAAAATAATACACATAGCTAATGAGGAACATAGGGTGACTAATGGAAAGTAATCCCAATCAATCCATGCAATACAAATATCTGTAAGTGCAAGTTAATATATCTTGGCTCCAAGTGAATCGATCCCCTCTTTCCTCAATTTGGTGTGTGATTAGGGACTAGTTGTAAAGTATCCTATTACTAATCTTGTCCCACACCAATTAGGAGGTAAGGATACCAATGATCACCTTTAAAATATTTGGGATCAATGATACCTTAATATTGAAAAACTACACTCTACACTTCACACCTATGTTGAGTACACCCACATCTCCAAAATACTATCCCAACCTACTGCCTCAACACTACTCGTGGCCTCCTAGTTTACCACCAAATGACCTATCATCAACAAACCTATAATAATGTATACATCCACGAAAATGATTTTCCACTCTCCTAAGGCTTGAGGGAACATGATAGTGTTTTATCTAGGATCCCAGGAGGTGAACAAGTCAAGCAACAACCTACTCAAGGTGGGGATGATTCCCACCTATGCTACTTATAGTATGCTAACTCAATCAATAATGTCTATATTATCAAATATTATATGTGACATAAATTTAGGGAAACACTCCTACTCATAGGATCTGATCTAGCTTATATAAACTCCCTATAATAAATAAAGAGCCCAAGTCAGCTTGAAAAATTAATCATTTCCTCTCAAAAACCTAATGTCCCTTTCAATTCTTAAGAATAAAACCACCCTTATTTGTAGGTGATAGTTATATAACCTTTGTATAGTGTTTAAAATACTACCACAAGGTGGTTATGTAATTATAAAATATGGTTACATAACCACCTAATGTGGCTACATAACTAATTGATGTAGTTACATAACCACCCCACAATGGTTTCATTTTCCCCATGATGGTTTCATTTTTCATCGCAATGGTTTTATTAGCTATATGTGTATCCAAAAAATCCCTCCAAAATGCTCAATATTTCACATAAATAAAAAAAAAAATCCCAAATTATTAATATACCTCTTTCCACTAAAATTTTGACACTAAAAATTTCAAAATTAGGGCAAAATAGAAAAACATAGAAAAACCTACCCATCCTTATTTAACTCAGCCTCCAATTGGTAGATTATCCATCCTTATCCTATAATCTATCCATGAGATGATCACTCTCTCAAATCCATCATAGGTATCTCAGAGCTTAGAAATCTCTCAAATCAATTGGCACAAATAAATTTATTTTTGGGAAGTTTCAAATATATTGGGCCCAAACTAGCCATTTTTGTTTGAAAACTTTCCAGTTTGGCATTTTTTTTTATTAAACATATTTTCACATTTAAAAATTCATATTGATGATACATTATTATAAAATTAATGTTGTAATGGCATTTATGTCTTTTATAACACATTTTTGTGATTTTTTAGGTACATGATGACTTGGCCCTAGATTTCATCCCCTAACGAGATGATTTAGGTAGTATGATCTTCCCCACACATATGGTATGTATTCTCATCCATGTTATGATTAAAAATTATATTTTATACTATTTTGTAAGAATTTCACTTGATTATTGTCTTCTATTTGCAAGTTTCACGTAGTCTCAATTGGATTTGCCATAACAGTAAGGTAAATGAGTTAAGTATTTATAACCCCCTATTTCATTTTACACACAACACTACTCGGGACCACCCCCTCATCAATTCATGACAAGGCATCCTCCTGAGGGGGAAATATGTATGCACCTAAAATATGTATGATGTGACATTTTGAAATAAAATTTAATGATGATGTAGTGATCTCCTACTATATACTTAAAATGGTATCTATCTAAAACCCATCTCATTTAATTTCCTTCCTCTCCAAGCCCAATTTTAATCTCTTTGGTTTGGCCTCTACATATTTTGTTATCTCAATCTTCAAAAAATTGTATGCATGACTAAACCACTTCTATTTATGAAAAAATCTCCACTCTACATTATGAAACTACCATGATGGTTTTGTAAACCACCATGGCGGTTTCATCCCCATAAGGTGGTTCCATATTAAATGGGTGGTGGTTATGTATTTTCCTATGGTGGTTTCATCATGAGGAATTATGGTTTCATAACCTTCCCATACAAAGAGTGGTGGTTATGTCACCTTCTCCCCATCTTCCAAAATTATCACCCAAAACTAAATATTTCATGTGTTTTTACATGTTGTCTTTGAATTTATTGCTCTTTCCACCTTGTGTTAAATTCCATACTGACTCACATCACTCCCTCTTATATTTTCAATCATTTTGAGTCTCCAAAGTTCTACTCCCAATTCAACTCAGTTAAACTCCTTCATGCAACCTCCATTGCTCTTATATAAGTAAGCCAATTTTAGCTTGATTTTGAATCCAAAAAACTTAATTAAAGAATGTATTTTTTGAATATTTTTACATCCATAACATGATACCATTATTTTTAATATTTACATCTATATTTTTGTGATTGAATAGACCATTGCAAGCAATGAAGTATCATTAATTTTGTAACCTAGTCTTTGAAAACAATGCACTCATCCAGCCACAAATAAACTTATATTTTTTTGGATTGTGTCTCTATCATTATTCCCCTATTGTGATATCCATTAGTTCATCTTTAATGTTATAGAGTTTTTAAAATCTTTACCTAGATAAAGGAGCTACCATACTGAGGACTATAACAACACTGCTACAAGCTTTCAACTAATCTCTACCTTCATAAGTTGGAGGAATTTTGATTTCAGTTTTATTTATTTAATTTATATTAAAATATTTAAATTATTCTTATAGTATATTATATTTATATTCCATAAAAAGGAAAATTAGATAGGAAAAATAATTCTCCTGTCTCCCATCTTTGCACAAAAACATTAGTTAGTTTCTTTATTTGCTTGCATTTGTGCAATAGATTATTTTAGATTATATATATTTGATTAAAATCCATAGATAGATATTAGAGAATAAGAAAAATACTTTCACCTGTAATCACAATCAAATCTTAGTTTCAAAATAATTTCTTATTTTCACAAACACACACACTAGTAAGTAGACAAAATCCTAACCAAACCTAAGTAATCAATAGGTGTTATTTTGATTCTAATTTTATTTATTAAATTAAAATATAAAAAATATTTTTATATTAATAAATTATAAAATTGGAATTCAATCATTCAATTTTATACAAAATAAATCATTTATAATTAATATGCATTCATCTATAAACACTAAAACTTTGTCTTAACTTGCATACACAAAAGAAGTATTGGGTTTTGAGTGGTGTTTCTATTATGGATCCAAAATTTATTTTATGTTACTTTCATTTATTCATTTTCAGCAAGTAGATACATTTCATTTTAGTTTTATACTCCTAAAAAAATAAATATAATAAAACTATGAAAAACCTTGTCAAACTGAGCACAATCACTCTAAAAACTTGATTTAATAGTACAATAACTACTTTCACAAAACATTTACTAATAAATATCATAAAATTATACTTTTCCTAGTTTCCTTTGGATGACACTTTTTGAGACACCTAATTTTGTTAGAGATGTTATTTTACCTAGGGTTAGAGCACCTGGTCCTACAATGAACACACAATAAAATATTAGTGCCAAATTAAAATTTGAGGTTTTTATGCTATACCCATTCCCCACCTCATCATAGATGATTTTAGTTATATATATGAGCAAGGGTAAATTCTCATTTCACAAATCATCATCTTCCTCTAGAATAGATGTTGTCAATATAACATGATCTAGGCCTAGATCCTCACATTCACTCTCCATGGGTATAACCTCATCATATATCATTAAAATTTATGGATGAAATTGACTAGGCATATTAAAATTGATATAAATTATCTGATTCCTCAATTCATTCAGCCTAATAATCCCCATTTCCTCGGTCCTAGTATCGATCATGAGATTTGCCTATTTATTATTTCAAACACTAAAGGACCTTGGAGATCTATTTACACTCTCAATGAGAAACATGACTTGCATATGTCTTTTGGTTCCATCATGAGAATACCTTACAACAAATAATTCTAAATCATATTATGCCCAATAATCAACCCATTCTATAGATCTACCCATTGCCTATCCATTGTGTTGGATATCTCAACCTGACCTTAAGGATTTGAGTGAAAAATTTATCATGGGTTACTCATGTGCACACATGAATGAATACGCCTGATGGTACATGAACCAAGGTTCCACTTTTTTCTTTTTTTGGATAATAACATGGGGAATATTTCCCAAGGAGATGTAACATCTAAAACTATAAGTTAAGAGTGTTAATTCCCCAACTAATATTAAAGGAGTGCAATGAGTTGAATGACATAGTAAACTAAACTCCACTACTATGAATATCATCATAATTATGTTTTGGTACCCAAAAAATAGGCTCGTATGTTAAAGTGGAACCCTAGAATAGGTTCATATGTAAAATTGGAACCTCAAAATCAGGTTTATATGTAAAAAAATAAACCAATATAGATAAATACAAAGGTAAAATGCTCATGTAGTACCATCATTCCAAAAAAATCATTAATATATTAAATGGAATGCTATATCCCCATCTTAGCCACTTGATATATGGTGAGATTCACTAATTTTAATAGCGTTAAGGCATCTTAATGTGAATTCTCAACATACTTTTCTTAAAAATGGTCTTTCAGTCTTAGTGATCGTCATTGGCTAGTGGCAAAATGTGCTCACTATAATTTTAATGAGCACCATTGTGGAAAGAATATTTTTTTTGGATTTTAGACAATATATATTTGAAAAGATTCTAAAACATCATTATGTTTACACTTTTAATTTTTTTCTAGTTTAAGTCTTGATTTGACTTAACATGTTTATCAAACCAAATTCATAGTGTTAGTTTACATTGCATGGTGTAAAGTTTCAACTATGTTACATGGTATTAATGTTAAAAAGTGTTACAAACCCATAATTGAGTTAAGGTCTTATATTTAATTATCATTAATGGTGAGATAATAATCACTTGAGTTTTTAGGGTTTGACCTTGAATAAGGTATTCAGGTTTATTATGACTTTAAAAAGGTAAATGGGCACAAATCATTATGCTTGTCCTCATTTTAAAATTAATGTAATTAGGTAAATGTGGTTATGATGAGTTATATTTTATTTTTTTCTTTAATGCTATTGGAGTTCTACTTATTTGTTTCTTGTTATTTGAAAAAACCATAACATAGGAATCCTATGTAGCTAGGGCATGTTAAGGTTAGAAGCATTTTCAGGGATATTAATTATTTATTCCATGTGTAAGGAGGCCTTAATGATCCATTTCATGAAAATATTTCATCCTTAGTTTCAAATTTCATAAGAGTGTTGGGAGAGTCAAGGATTAGAATGGTATCTTGACGCAAAGAAGCAAGGAAGAAGGTGAGAGTTCAAGCCTAGTTTCAAATCATCAAGAAAGTTACTTATCATTATTTTTAATATTATTGTAATCATTAAAATTAACCATTCATTCCTTAGAGTGTCACTTTAGGTCAATTTACCCTTAGTATAACATTTAACCCATCATATGGGCCCTTTTGATCCATTTTTAGTCACATGGCAATCACAAATAACACCCAGGCCTATATAACACCACATGAGACACATAATGGCACAATATAAAAAGTAAATTTGAATCTCTTTAAGAGGATTAGGGTTAACCTATACCTATTCTTAAGACACCCTCTCAAGTAATTTTTATTATAACACTTTATAAACACTACTTTCACACTCTTACACCCTAAGTGGACATTATCATATAAAAACACACAAAAGTACCATTTCACATCAAATGAAATCTCCCAATTATTCCAATATTGTATTGAATCAGCCCATACATTTAATAATCCATCCCTAATGCAGGTTTCTAGATCTCAAGTGGCCTTGAAGGCATCATCTCATATATTTACATAGACATTCTAGCATTCACTTGCACTTTGCACCAACACTTAGATTGGGAGAACTACATTGGGTTTGATCCCCTTTCAAGGTATTGGTATGTAGGCAAAACTCAACACATGGGGTGTTGAGGTCATATATATCCTATCCCACTAACTCCTTTTCTCATGATGTTCATTTAAACCCTTACAAGCATGAAAACCTAGGGTTTTAAAGGAAAATAGAGATACAAGAAAAAATGTTAATTGCAAAAACTTTAAATTTAGACCATATATGGAACCGTTCATGTTATATAAAACCCAAAAATTGTTCACATAATTTATAAAGGAGGACACTGCCACTACATAGGATAATAACACATTTCTATATTGTTTAAGATTTTAGTAGTGTCCAAAAGGACCGCACTAGTGTCCCAACTCAATTTTTATTATTGGATTCTAATTTTGACTATTAGACTAGCCTGTTGACCAAATTTTAGACTACCGCTTATCCATCTTAGTAACTTTACAGCTAAGTACATCTCTTATAAATTTATTACTATTTATAGAATAATTAGATAAATTAATTATTATATAAATTAGAGGCTATTGATATTACATATTTATTCCCTAATTTATTAATCCATAAATTTAACAACCTAGGGATTTACAATCCATAATTCCATTAAAATTAATATCATTTGGTGAACTTGATTTACTTTGAATATTGATTTACAACCCTAGTTCGATCCTAGGGTTCGCCTTCTCCATTTTTTGTGTAACAAATTAGGGTTTGTAAATTTTGATTTTTACACATCATAACTGATCCATATTATTCCTCTATTAGGGTTTCATTGATTAAATACTTCAAATTTTTGTCTAAAACCCTTCAAACCCTTCATTTTTTATCTTCTACCCATTATTTGCTTATTGTTCATTTTTTACATATTCTTTTGTGGTAAATTTAAAATGACCTCTAGGGAACCTCTTCCCCCTCACCCAGTTAATTCATTTTTAATTTTTTTGCATAATTATAAAAATGAATGGACCAATTTTAAAAATTATACTCTAACACATGATAATGAGCATGATTTCATTTATAATGATGACGATGATGATGATTTTTTTAATGATGGATATAATGATTACTATGAGCATGATTATGAAAGTAAAAATGAGGATAAATTAGTTTTATCTCCTTCTCATTATCCTCAATCTTCATCTAATTATTAAAATAAACTTAAAAACATAAGGCCAAAAGAGACCCTTATAGGTAGTGCTTTGTTTGAATAAGATACTGGCTTTTCAATCACTTTTGCCACATCCTTATTTTAATTGAACCAATATAAGAGCAATAAAATCAATTTAATTTTTAATAATTCAAGCAATATTATTCGTCCACATGATATTCCTTACATAGAAAAGGTAAATCCACTTTATTCACCTTTTTCAATTCAATTCAAAAAACCATATACAACTGATATTACACCTTTTACAAGTTTACAAACTAAAGTGGATGATATTGTGTTTTCACTTTATTTTACCTTTCAAGCTCAACATATGGATTCCATGAAAAATATAGATAATTCAAATATATTTATCCTTTCTCCTACATGTCATAATGTGGCAATTAAAAGTATGGTTGCTACTTCTTCTACCATTGACTCCATTAATGAAAATAATGATAAAATGTGCATTCCACTCATAGTTAGTGAAGATATGTGCATTCCACCTATGCGTGATGATATGTTGCATAGTATTAAAAATTTAAAATATTCTTCTGATCTTCCATTTATTGAGCATGTAAATGATAGTTCTTCTTCTCTTGCATCTACAAGTGAAATAAATTCTAAGTTTGATGAAACTTGGAATAACAATGATTACTATGATTTTAGTGAAGAAGAAATTGAGTCTAGTCCTCTCTATACTTCACCCATAGCTCATGTCAAAATTGATGGCTTATTAAATGATAATTCAAGAAATAATATGTATTATAATAAAAGTGTACAAACTTACATGCATATTACTAGTTTACATACTTTACATTTGCATGATAATGATATGTCTTATATTCCATTAGCATGTAATACTTATTTGCCTATTAATAATATAAGATATACCAATGAATCTTCCCCAACCCTCCTTACTATAGTAGAATTTTTTTCTCATCCTAACCTCCATGAGGGTGATATCCAACTTACATCTTACTAGGTCCAAACTATCACCCCTCTAAAGGTTATGGTGAGCAAACCCACTATCTCTATCAATGTTCCTTGACATATTATACCAATGGATAAATTTAATAATAAGATTCAAGGTTTCAATGAACCTATTGATGATGTTAATATAAATTCATAAGAGGTAATATAATTTATTCATGCTATGGATACTTTACAACAACAAGTACACCAACTCACCTTGGAAAGTAAAGCATACTACTTTTGGGTTGATTCCAATGCTATCCATGGAAATCTTATCTTACGTAGAATCTTCAATACAAAATTAACAAAGCAGTTTAAGATACCAATATTACCTAAGTTAAATGGAAATGGAGATCTATACTTACACCTCAAATCTTAAATAAAGGCTATGGCACATGTCACTCACAACTTTATTCTATTATATTTATTTCCATAGACTTTAGAGGGTGAGGCCTTAAATTAGTTCTATCATTCACTCCCTAGTGGTTCACTGCATATATGCGATGAGTTAGAATAAGTATTTATCATGCATTATATTTAAAATAAGGGACCTCAAGTCACATATGAGATGTTGCCTTCACTACACTAGGGTGAGTCAAAAATAGTAAATGATTACATCTTATGATTCAAATCATGTATGCAATAGTTGATCTACCAACTGAAAAATTTAGAGACACAATAAATCTTTGATAGAGGCCTCATATTACCTCTTAAGGACAAATTTTTATGTGAGACACACAAATAATTATGACATCTATGTTACATAGTTATGACACTAGAGAAAAAACTAGGACTAGTTGAGACACATATTGAGGCAAATTTGGATTTCAATCCTTCATAATCATAGTCATCCAATATGGTAAAAATACCTAATCCACCCATGATAAAAAAAAAGTGGAACATAAATAACCAATCATGATACTCAATAAAGGCAAAGAGCCACTTCATAGAGCATCTCTCAAAATGATTAGAGCACATGACACCAACAAAGGGGCTATATAATTTTTAGATAGAGATATGACTCATGATATATTTTATAAATTATTAGATATGAGGATACTCACACTTCCTCCTACTCATCATCATCCAACACATCATTTGCATAAAATAAGAAATAAACCATACTATAATTATCATGAAATCAATGGACATTAGGATAATAATAGTTATGCATTCAAAGATTATATTGACTAATATGTTGATAGAAGAATTATAACATTCACACAAGGGGCATTGAGATCTCTTTCTTTGCATTCACCTAGATCAAATTCCTCTATGAGTGAGTTATCCCATGATGTTACTTTTAAGGAGCCTTTGGTTACTCATTATATGAACCACATGGTTTCTAGGACACCTACTTATGTGATATCTCATGTACCATAAATTCAACAGAGATGACAACTAGTTCAAAGAGATCAACCTAATTATAGCAACATGGTGAAAAAAGGGAAAACAAATCAACCTCCAATATCAATATGATAATTGATTAAGATATTTGATATAAATCATAGAGATTAGAATAGTCTCAATATGACAATTGATTAACATATTTGATAGAGATCATAGAGATTAGAGCATAGTCTTAGTACGATAATCAATTAAGATATTTGATAGAGATCACAAAGATTAGTCTTAGTATGAAAAAAAATTAAGATATTTGGTAGAGATCATATAGATTAGAGAATAGTCTCAATATGACAACCAATTAAAATATTTGGTAGACATCATAGAGATCAGAGCATAGTATTAGTATAATAACCAATTAAAATATTTTCAAGACAATACACAAAAAAACACATTTTTAGCATGATAGTCGATTAAGATATTTGTTATAGAGTCTACAAATTTATCTACCAATAGTACACCAAAAAAATTATTTGTTCCAAAGGCTATTCCTACACCTACATCAGGATTCATACAGTGCATGCCATAATCCATAGGTTAGTTCAGTCAGTTCCATAGATTCATAACCCCACTCTAGAGGAAATTTTATCTATAGATTACTTGGTCTATAAAATTCATAGATCTTAGATACCTCTTTGCATAACACATGCAGTCACTATTAATTTATTTAATGTATGACATCTTGATAGTAAGTCTCTTGAAAGACTTATTGGTTAGTATGTTACTCTTTACTTGTACATATTTTCTCTTACCTTGTTCCTTATATATAGTTTCATTTTCATGTTCCTATACATAACTCTTATACTCAAAAAACAAAAAAACAATATAATATGTTAAAAAAATACCAAAACATTTAAATATTGCTCAATAAATACAAAATTTCAGATTGTATACATTACCATTTTTAGATTCCTTCTATTTTATAGGTACTACATATGATATCTATGCTAGTATAGTCAATTTTATCATATATACAAGCTTCACTTATTCTCTTTAAGTGTTTATAGATCATTATAGGACTTAGGTCCTCTACATAGATCTAGATTTGATATTATCTACCCATTAGGGGAACATACATAGACACATGGATTTAGCATTGATACAATCACCCATTGGGGGCATCATACCACACAACTTCTGGGTTGCTAGGTTACATCTTTCTATACCCTATATCATAGATCTAGCATTGATTATATCCTGATATTGATCATGTTATACCACTTAGATTTTTTATTGAATATTACTACTATAGACTCAACTTATATACATATTTGATCTTATATGGATTTGTTTCACATGTTCATGCATACTTTCATTTCTAGCTTTCCTAGTTTTAGATTTGATTATGTCTCTTTGTTTCTACATTTATTTGAGGGTATTTGAATATGCCTTTATTATATAGCTCTACACCAATTAATTTAATTGTGTGTATGATTTGGACATGTGCCCATGTACTTGTGTGTGCTTTAATGATTTGTGTATGTGAAAATTTGAATATGTCATTCCATGCAGCTCTAATCTAACCTTGCTTATTATATGCATATGTAGACATTTGAACATGTACTTATATGTTTTCTCTTTATCAAACTTAGTGACATGTGCCCATGTCCCTTGTATTGTGGCCTTTTGGCATAATTTTCATGCCCCATATATTTGTACATATGCTATCATGTATGCATCATGGCTATGGTACTTGTCTCTTTCTTGTTACACTTACACTCAATTTTTGATGTCATGAGGGACCTCATGCATCTCTCCTTCCTCCTTAGGTGCCTTGATGGACATTATGCTCCATCCACTAAGGTATTTACTCAGATTATACTTAGATTTAATGTTCATATACATGATTAAATTATTATATCTATCTTGACAACCATGTAAAATCTAGATCTAACATACATCATACAGTACCAACTTATGCTCATATTATTTTACATTTTGATGTCATGTATACACATTATATTGGTTTATCATGTACATATCATATATTTTTAGTCTAACACACATAATATAGAGTTTATATTTTGAAGATAGCGATTACACAAGTTCAAAAACTCCCCTCAAAAGAAGGGGAATTCATAGG
This sequence comes from Torreya grandis, assembly GCA_037957365.1. Lineage (NCBI taxonomy): Eukaryota > Viridiplantae > Streptophyta > Pinopsida > Cupressales > Taxaceae > Torreya > Torreya grandis. The sequence goes on from JARHVA010001886.1 coordinate 1,309,774, forward strand.
GGTTTGTCACAGAGGTCAAACCATCTAAGTGCACTCTGAACATAGTTTTTGATGTATAAACACATATTATAAATCTCAAAATTAGGAAAACATAGTGAAAAATAGTTATACATAGATTAGTTTAAATTTTGCATAGAAAAAATATAATTAGACACTACTATGGCATAGTGGACACTAGCATGGTATGCTAATATCCAAGGGACCGTGCTACTATCTAATAGCCTAGAAATAAGAAATTTTAGAATTGCCATAAAAGTACAGTATTTAGAGTCTAGGTTTGCATAGTTTCAATCACATATTATTAGATATTCTCAATTTATGCTTAATTATAATAAAGATTACACAATCTTACTCAAATTGGGGGCATTGTGTACAACATTATTAATCTTGTTTCAGTTTTAGATACTTAGACATAGATTATTATGAATCAATCTAAAATCTATATGCACATTTATTAGATTTAGGGGCATGTACATGGCACATTGTTCCCATATGTTTATTTTGACACCCATACTCTTATATGGAATGATAGATCCATTCCATTCTCCACATTATTACTCTAGGCACCATTTATACCAATTTTGCACTAGATTGATGCCTTATTTCATATATAGTGGTTAGAATTATTGAGTAGTCCCTAAGCTACATACCTAGGTGCTTGAGTGGCCCTTGAGCCATTTTTAATTTTAGATTTTCTAAGTGGCCTTAGAGCCATCCTACACATTTTTAGTTACATCATAAAACTTAAATTACATTGTGCAGTTTTAGTTACAAATGCATCTACTACACATTGGTAGGTAATGATGGAGTCATAGCCTACTTGAGTTCTTGAGCCACTTACTGAGAAAGGTTAGACAAGCCATCAATCTAATCCAATTTATTCATATATTATGATCCCCAAGAAGGGGTGTGTAATGATGGAATCAAGGCCAAATTGAGTTCTTGAGCCACCCACACATGAGGATTGAGCAAGCCATCAACTCAGTCTAAGTTATTCACTATTTGATCACCATATACATACACAAATAGGATATCACCAAGATTTTTCATTAGTTCATGTACCTAACAAGGTGTATTCATTCCTTTATTCTTTCTATTATCTCTTTACTTATTTTTGTCTTTGCTTTTGATATTCCTTAATTAAAGACTAATTCATTCAAGTTTCATTTGTAGGATACACAATAGAACACACTTCAAAAAATAATACCTAGATTCATGGTCTTCATCTCATAGGTAAATCCAGGTACATTTTTTTCCTTTATCCTAATCATTTCACTTTACTGCATTTATAGAATAAAGGGTGGGGGGTAAATTTAGCCATTAAAATTAACCATTCATGCCTTGGAGTGTCATTTGAGGTAACTTTACCATTAGTATAGAACTTGACCCATTTTAGGGGCCCTTTTGATTCAATTTTAGTCACAAATAACATTCAAGCTTATAGAACACCACATGAGACACATAATGGCATAATCCCTTAGTGATTTAGGTCCTTAAACCCTATAAAAAGTAAATTTACATCTCCTTAAGAGGATTAGGTCTACCTAGACCAATTCTTAAGTCACCTTCCAAAGTCTTTTTTATTATAACACTATATAAACACTTATTTCACACTCTTACACCCTAAGTGGACATTATCACATAAAATCACACAAAATCACCATTTCACATTGAGGGAAAGCTACCAATTCTTCCAATATTATATTTACTTATCCCATAAATTCAATAATCTAGCCCTAACACATGTATCTAGATCTCAAGTGGCCTCTAAGTCATCCTCTCATGCATTTTCACTCAGGTATTCTAGCATTCACTTTCACTTTACACCAAAATTAGACTGGGAGAACTACATTGGGCTTGATCCCATTTCAATGTAATGGTATGTAGGTAATGATAAACATATGGGGTGTTGAGGTCACGTCTAGCCTACCCCATTAAATCATCTTTCTCATGATGTTCATTCAAATCCTTAGAAGCATGAAAACCCAAGGTTTTCATAGGAAAATAGAGATACAAGAAAAATTATTGATCTCATAGACTTGAAATTTAGATCATAATTAGAATAGGGTCTGTTATATCAAACCCAAAAATAATTCATAGAAACTCTAAAGGAGGAAAATGTCACTGCATATGATAATATTGCATCACAATAGTGTCCAAGACCATGGTAGCATCTAAAAATAATGTGTTAGTGTCCCGAATTAGTTTTTATTATTGGATTATATTTATGACTATCAAACTAGCTTATGGACTAGTTTTTAGACCACCAGTTGTGTGTCTCAGTCACTTTCCAACTATGTACATCTCTTGTAAATTCATTATTATTTATAAAATAATTAGATAAATCATTTATTTTAAAAATTAGAGGCTATTGATATTGCATATTTATTCCCTAATTTATTAATCTATAACTTTAAAAACCTAGGGCTTTCCATTCCATAGTCCCCTTAAAAGTTAAATAACTTATGTATTTGATATTTTATGATTTTAGAAAACTCCTTAAGGATGAATACCTAGAATAGGGTATAAATCCATATATGGATAAGTAGGTATACATATACGAGCATATACTATGGCTTAGGTTAAAACCAAGATAAACTAGGGTTTTGAGAGCTATCAAGGATCTCTTTATACTTTTTGGAAATGAACAAATCCAACCTGTCAAATGAGAGATACAATAAAACTTATTTTTCTCAAACTTCCTATGTGTTTTAGCATGATATTTTTCTATTATTTAGTAAATATTTTCAATGTGCATTATTTCTCAATTCCTTTGTAATATATATATATGGTTTAAAGGACTTGGAGTTAGTTGTTTATATATAGATCTATAGAGTATTTTCATATGATGTTATATTTTCATATGAGTTATATTTTCAAGTTAAAGTTTATCTTTAAGATTTGGTCATGTATATGATAATGAGATTCGATTAAAAAAATAAAATATGGTTTGAATTTAGTTCCATATTAAAAAATAAATGTCTTCTTGAAACATTACAACTGTAGTTGATTCTGGAAGTAAAGTGCAAGTAACTTCAACTATGCTTTATTTGGTGGATGATATTGCCTATAGGTAACTTGGTATAGTATTGATCTAAGTACCTTTGATTGATTAATTTTTTTACATTGATAAAATATGAAGGATTTTAATAAGTTTTAACTAGTATATTTGTGCATGATAAATTCTACATTAATAGACCTATAGAACATTTCTATTTCTCTAATATAAGCTATGCTAGAAATTTTAAGAGAATATATTATCTCTTTTAGTGAATAAATTTGTAGTATGTGATTAATAAATAATTATAAATTTAAGTATGAAATGTGTTATCATACCGTATTATTCATTGGTAAAGTTAATTAGTTAAGATTACCTTTATTAATTTTTTTTTCATGTGCTTGGAAGAATTCTTGATGTTAACACCAGCCTCTATACTAAAAATGTATATTTGCATTCATTAACATATAAAGGTCTATTTTATGTGTTTATGATATCTTCTGCCATTTTCTAGATATCTAAATTTAGTGAAACTATCTATGAGATGAAATAAGTTATAGAATGCATTCATGGTGTGTAAATATTAATAACACTTAGATATAACATGATAATTATGTTGGTTGTTTTGATATTTTCCTCTTGAAGGTAAATGAAAATTATTCTCTTTCCATATTGAATTGTGAATTATGATGTGGGAAATTTGGTAAGGTTTATATCATATTCCCTTGGTTAAATACTAGGCTATGATTAATAGCTTCTAAATCAAGTTATACATGAGGGTTATCAATCTTATACAAGCCCCATGTTGTTCTAATTTAGTTCTAAGTTGATATGATTATTATGCTTATTGGTTAGTAAATATTTTAATTTAGTTGTATACCCACCACACCAATTAATATAATTAATAAAATAATGAGGTATTATGAAATACTAGAAAGGTTTACTCAAAAACTCCTTTTATATGATAATTACTTCTAGATTTTTCTATGGTTATTTGTTGATTATTATTTCCAAAATGCTTACCTTGATAGAAAGTAGCATTTCCATCTTAGTGCTAACTTATCTTGTTAAAATGTATTAGTACAAGTGGTGAGTGGATCATACAAATATCTATTTCCAAGTTGAAAATACTTTGAATTATCTCCCTTTGATTTCTAGACCTTGCAAGACATGTTCAAGTGTTTCACTTCTTTGATGCATTTTATCCAAAATGTTGTTCATATGAGTAGGGTCTCTGGTTATAATTTACAATAGAACCAAAGGGAATTATGATGAATTGTAACTCTTATTTAATATTAATTAAAATTGATGTGAATAATATTTAAATAAGTATCATCTATATTTGGTACCTTTTGATGACTAAATTATAGTCCACTACTCAATCCAATATTCCTAGATAACTACTATAATATTTTATTTTGGTATTAAATTAGTTATATTGCAATCCATAGTTTTTTTCTAATATAAATTTATGTATTTTATGTTATTATAATTTCATTTGTGGTTCTTTTTGAAATAAATAATTACTATGACTTTGGCTATCTAGTGAGAATCCTTGACATTCTAAGTTATTCTTAGATTCATTATTTGGATCTTGTTAAGTTTCGAGTAGAGTTTGGTTCTTTATCAAAAGAATTGATTCTATTCTTATTTATGTGTGAAACTATTTAAATGATAATTTAATTTAAAATTACTACATACTTAGACCTAATATATGGTTGTAACATACATTTGTATGTGTATATGTTACATGTTTGGGTTTTTGTTCAAAATAAAATGATGTCATGTATTGGATTCAATTGTTAGCTATAAAAATATACCACTACATGATATTTTAGAATAAACCCATATTTTTAAGGAGGTACTTATCAATTATATATATGGTGGTATATAATTTTTCCATTTATTAGAATTTTAAATTAGCTTGCATGAATAGAGAAATTTTGTATGATGATTATTTGGCAAAACTTGATACATTTCTTGTATTATGATTAAATGTATTACACAACCTAAAGATTAAAGGATATAGGAGGTTAACCTTAAATTTTGTCAAGGTTGTATTTAGAATTAGGTTGAAACCATTTTTTGGTATTGACTTAATTTCCTTCAATCATTAATCAAGGTCCAAATTAATTAAATTGAATTGACAATGTGTAAGTTCTGGTGGATAAGTTTTCAGTGTGGGAATGCCATAAATGGATTGTGGTTGTTTAAATTGAAATTATGTATTTAATATGGATCTCATTACTAATAAAAATTCTTACCAATCATCATTGGGATATAAATTTGACTCAAATTTCTCCAAGGTATGGTACCACAACATACATTTTCCTAAAATTCTAAAGTTCATTGTATATGGGGATTAAGTTCGATAAAGTTTTATTAGTCTGGTAATTAAAGTGTCACATGAATGAAATGAGGTGCATCATGGAAAGGAATGGTGATTAAACAAAATGTGTTAAATTTCAAATTAGGAAAGATGCATTAGGCATAATTGCATCGATTCTAATCGATACTCATTATGTTAATGGTATGCTTGTTTTCATTAAATCATTCATATGTGAGTGGGTTGATTATTAATTCTTGGCATTATTTTAAAAACCATAAAAAGTGTTGATTAAAATCACACCATGATAATGAATTCAACAATACTATTTATTGTTGTTTATCTTTTGTATGAATCCCTATTTGCTTGAGTGGGCTAATGTGTATTGTGTTAAGTTTACATTATTTTTTGAGATTAGTGTAAACTTTGAAAATTAGTTAACATCAATAGAGAAAGTATTTGATGCCATGTTATAATTAACTATGCCTAAAATAATTTTTTTCACATGATCAAAAGACTATATAATGACTGTGAATAAAATTAGAAGTTGAGTTTTATTTTAGAAAAAAGAGTGGTTCCTCAAGTTATCAAGCCAAAGATTTAATCCACATGAGATATTAGCTAATGTTACCTACTTTATATTCACATACTATCCACTATTTTTCCTACCATCATTCTCATAGATTTGGTGATATTAAATAATGAGGGAAATGACAAAGTATTGGAATTAATTATCTTACATTAATGCATCAAGAGTAGCATTACATGAAATTAACCCTATTTAGTCTATGACATAATGTTTAGATAAGTAGATTTTTGAGTACTCTCCATATCCAAGTGGATTGTAAAATATATCTAGTTGTAATTATATATTTTATAACTCCTAAAGTAAATTAAAGAATATAGATTCATGATGCCAGAGTGACTTGCTTCCTTTGAAGTTTGACCATTAAATTATAGTTCAAGTATGATTATATAATATTAATATAATAAAGTAAAGGGTGTGAATTACCACATGACCTAGGACTTTTTGAGAAATATTAGTAAGGATTCATTTACACCTACTTATGTGAAGAGTCATAAAATTGGACAAAACACACAATACCTTAAAACTTTAAAATGAGCCTTAATGATATTGATAATCAATGCCAATGGAAACAAACCCTAATGATGTTATTAAGAGTGCTGCATGTGAGATAAATACATGTACAAATATTATCATATTAAAGTGATCTAGTCTGGGTACCATATACATATTCTATTAGATTTAATAGGTTTCAAGAAAGCTTATTTATGATGAAGTGATTACTTTTGAGGTAAAGTATATAACTATTACAATTATTATTGGAAATTGGTGAAAATAAATTAAATTAATAGGTTTAGTAAACTCTACCTATGATTACCTGGAGATGGTAAATGTTCACATAAACAATATTATTATAATTATTGTAATTTGAGATTCATGTATGTTGACTGATGATATGAAAATGAAATTCAAAACATGAGGGGCCTTAAAATTTGTGGGTCAGTTATGGGGCCATTACATTGATATCAAAGCTATAGATATAAATGTATTTCAAAAAAGAGACTCAAAACTATATGGGTTGGTAGGTTAAAGTAAGCTTAATTCACTTTTAACTACATCATGTTATTGGATGGTGGAGCCTGATCTTATTATAATTCCTGGTTCCTGATAGGGGGTGTAGGGAGGCAATTCCACCCCACTATGGTTTCCATGGGGTTTTGGGGGGATAGTGACCTGCTTGGGATCCCCTCCTGATAGGGGTTTGGGGGTAGCACCCTGAATCAAAACTTAGTTAAAAATGCATTCTAAAATATTTTAATTTTATAGTAAATCTAGACCATTCACTATTAGGTTATATATCTAATGGTAAAAATTATGTTTATTCATTTTTGATCTATATAACCATCCTTTTGATATGAGGGCAAGGTAATTATGGAAAAACACTATATGTGAGTGAAGAGGAGATTACAGTGGATGTATTATATGTTTTATCCCTTCATTTTGTTTAATTGAATAAAGAGAATAATTAGCTATTTTTGTGTGGACATAGCCCATATTAGGTGTACCATGTTAAATATGCATCTCTATTGTCTTGTGTTTTCTTATTTTTATTTCCATCTTTAATTCATTAATATTGATTTGTGTTCTATATTCCTAATAACTAGTATTAGAGTTGAAGGTTTATTTGGTAGATAAACTCATAGGAAAAGAGGGTTCCTAGTTTGAGTGGGAGTAATGGCATAAGAAATAAAGTTTAAGGTTGAAAATTTCAATGACCAAAACTACCAGATATTGAAGATGTAAATGGAGGACTATCTATATCAAAAGGATCTTTTCCTACCATTAGGTGAAATAACAAAGAAGCTAGTAATTATGAAGGATGAAGATTGAGAGGTTCTTGATAGAAAGGCATTAGGAACAATAGGGATGTACTTGGAAGCATTGATGGCCTAAAATATTTTAAAAGAAAAGACAATAATGGATGTGATAGAGGCATTAGATAGAGTGTATGAAAAACCCTCATCCTCTAATAAGGTATTTCTTATGAAGCATTTATTTAATCTAGAAATGCCAAAAGGTGAGTCTATTGTTGATTATTTAAATGAATTTAACATGATCACAAATTAGTTAAGATCTATAGAAGTAAATTTTGATTATGAGGTTAGGAATATTTTGATTATGTGCTTATTGATAGAAAGATGGAATGGCTTGGTCATGGCTGTGAGTAATTCTATCCCTGGTTCAAATACTTTAAAGTTTGATGATGTTATTGGTGTTATTCTTAGTGAGAAAATGCAATGGAAAAATATAGGTGAGACATCAGGTAATTATTTGACTATGGAGAATAAGGGAAGACAAAAATATAGAGCAAAGGGCCTAGGTAATCATGGTAAGTCTAAGAAGGGAAGATCCAAATGCATAGGAATGTTGGTGTGTTGGATTTGTGGGAAGAAAGGACACTTGAAGAAAGATTATTGGTTTTGAAGAGGAAAATAAGGAGATGGATAATAAGATGAAAATCAAGAAGCAAATGTAGTAGGTGATGTGTTAAAAGATGCTTGAATCCTTTCCTTAGATACTATTAATGATTCTTAGGTGTTAGATTTAGGGGCTTTATTTTATGCTACACCCCATAAGAAATATTTTCAAGATTATGTTCAAGGTGATTTTAGAAATATTTATTTGGCTGATGGTGAAACCTTTAAAATTTTAGGAAAGGGTAAGATACAACTAAAATTATAGAATGGAAATAATTGGTTGTTGAAAGAGGTGAGGTATGTCCCTAGGTTGAGAAGAAATTTAATTTTAGCAGGGCAGTTGGGAAGTGAGGGATGCAAAGTTACATTTATAGAAAATTCATGGAAGGTCACTAAAGGATAATCGATAATAGAAAAAGGAGAGAAGGTAGGTACATTATATTTATCTAATGGTAATGTTTACTCTTCTATTACTTTATATTATATAGAACCAGATACAAAGTTATGGAACCATAGATTGGGCACATGAGTGAGAAGGGGATGTAAGTTCTCTACTCAAAGAATTTGTTGTCAAATTTGAAGAAGGTGGATTTGGAATTATGTGAGCATTGTGTGTATGAAAAATAGAAGAGAGGTAAATTTCTCAGAGTTGGGAAGATAGAGAAGGATGAAAAGTTAGAGCTTGTGCATATAGATATATGGGGAATAGCTTAGGTATCATCCCTTGGTGGCTCTTCTTATTATGTTACTTTTATTAATGATGAAACTAGAAAATCTTGGGTTTATTTCATATTAAAAAAATCTAATGTTTATGATACTTTTAAGAAATGGAAAGCTTTGGTTGAGAATGAGATAAGAAATAAGTTAAAGTGTGTCAGATTAGATAATGGAAGTGAATACTATAGCAGGGAATTTGATAATTATTATTCATTCCATGGGATTCATAAAGAGAAGATGGTTCCAAAAACACCACAACAAAATGGTGTGTTAGAAAGGATGAACATGACAATCACGGAGTGTGAAATGAGAATGAAATTACATGCAAGGTTGCCCTTAAAATTTTGGGTAGATGCTATGGATACTACTATTTCTTTAATAAATAGAGGGCCTTCAAGTCCTTTGGATGGTGGCATTCCAAAAGAAGCATGGATGAGTAAAAGGGTAAATTATTCTTTTTTAAAGACTTTCAGTTGTGAAGCATTTATCCATATTGATAAAGAAAATATAAAAAATATTAAAGAAAAGTATAAGAAATGTACTTTTATTGGATATAGAGTTAATGCAATATGTCCATGCAATATGAAATACTTGATGAAAAAACTAGAAACAAGAAAAACCAAATACTGATTATGCAATACTCGATGAAAACACTAGAAATGAAATTTCAAAAGTCCCTAAAAATCAAAATGTGAAACAAATACAACAAGTACTTCAAACTCTTGGAAGTGCAATTAGATGATCTACAAGAGTAAGTAGACTCCCTGCATGATACTCTCATTCACTTTATTATTTATTATTGATTGATGGTGGTGATCCAAAATGCTATGAAGAAGAAATATACATATAAACCAAAAAGAAGTGGGAGTAAGGCATGAAAGAGGAGATGGACTCCTTGGTACATAACCAAACTTGGGATTTGGTGTAGTTTCCTATAGGTAAAAGAGAATTTTAAAATAAATGGATTTATAAGTTTAAGGAAGAAGATGGAGGCAAAAAGAGGTACAAGGCCAAACTTATTATTAAAAGGTTTTCAAAAAAAAATGTATTGATTTTAACAAAATATTTTCTCCAGCTGTAAAAATGACTTCCATAAGAAATATTTTAAGTTTGTTAGCAGTAAAAGATTTGCACCTTGAACATTTATATGTGAAGACTACTTTCCTTCATGGTGATTTAGAGGAGGAAATATACGGAGTAGCCATAGGGATACAAAGTAAAAGGTAAGGAGAAAATGGTGTGTAGGTTAAAGAAGAGTTTGTATGGTCTAAATCAAGCTCCAAGGCAGTGGTATTTGAAATTTGTCATGTTTATGATAGAACAAGGTTATAGTAGATGCCATTCTGACCACTATGTCTATTTTAAGAGATTAAATAATGACAGTTATTTTATCTTGTTATTGTATGTATATGACATGTTTGTTGTAGGGTCAAACAGGTAGGATATAAATGATCTCAAAATAAAATTAGCACATTCATTTATGATGAAGGATTTGGGTGCTGTAAAACAAATCCTTGGTATGAGAATAATAAGAGATAGGAAAAATAAGAAATTGACATTGTATCAAGAAGAGTAAATCAAGAAGGTGTTAGTCAAGATCAATATGCAAGATGCAAAACCTATAAGTACACCTTTGGGAGGGCACTTCCAATTAAGAAAGGAATAGTATCTTAAAATGTAGGAAGAAATTAATTATGTGTCTAAAGTTCCATATGATTTAGTAGTTTTAATTTTAATGTATGCTATGGTGTGCACGAGACTAGATATTACTCATGCAGTGGTAGTTGTCAGTAGGTTTATGAATAATCTAGGAAAGGAGTATTGGGATGTAGTCAAGTGGATTATTAGGTACTTGAGAGGGACCACTGATAGATAATTATGTTATAAAGGTTTAGATGTTACCTTACAAAGATATGTTAATGCAAACATGGCTAGAGATTTATATGGAAGGAGGAACACAACAGGTTATGTTTTCATTATTGGTGATACAATAATTAGTTGGATTTAAAAATTGTAGAAGATAGTTGCTTTGTCAACTATAGAGGTAGAGTATGTTATAGCTATATAAGCTAGCAAGAAGATGATATGGACTTAATATTTCATGAAAGAGTAGAGATATAAGTAGGAAGATTACAAGTTGTATTGATAGCTAGATTATGATTTATTTAGCAAAGAAATCAACATTCCACTCAAGAACCAAACATATAAAACTCAGGTATCACTTCATTCATTTAGTTTTGGAGGATGGTAAACTAAAGTTGGAAAAGATCCATATAAGTTATAATCCTACAGATATACTAACAAAAGTAGTCATAAAAGAGAAGCTGGAGAGTTGTTAATATTTAAAGGTTTTCAAAGATAAAAAAGAAGATGAAAAACATGCCAAGGTCAAAGTTCAAATAAAATTCCAAGGAAGAGTTTTAGTAGTGGAGTTGTAGTAGTTAGTCTTCAAGTGGGAGATTGTTGGATGGTGGAGCTTGATCTTATTATAATGTCTAGTTCCTGACAGGGGGTGTGGGGGGAAACACCCCCCATACTATGGTATCTATGGGGGTCTAGGGAAGAAATTATCTACTTGGAAGCCCCATTGGTGGGGGTTTGGGGGCAGTGCCCTATAAGCAAAAATTAGTTAAAAATGCATTGTAAAATATTGTAATTTCATAGTAAATCTAGACCATTCACTATTAGGTTGTAGATCTAACAATATAAATTATGTTTGTGCATTTTTTCCCTATATGTAACCCTCATTTTGATATGAGGGTAAGGTGATTATAGTGGCATGTTGTATGTGAGTGAAGAGGAGATTATAGTGGATGTATTGTAGGTTTTATCCCTTCATTGTTTTGGACTGAATAAAGAGAAAAATGGCTATTTTTGTGTGGATGTAGACTATATTAGGTGAACCACATTAAATCTGTGTCTCTATTGTGTTGTGTTTTTTGCATTTTATTTTCATCTTTAATTCATTAATATTACTCTATGTTCTATATATAACAATCATTCTATACTAGCAACATATATTTTAGATCTCAATAATCAAATAGGGTGATAATCCACTCCATAACTTTGAGATGTTATAATACATTATCTTCCTTTGGAAGTAATGATTTAAGAAAATATTTTGGTAGTAATATGTTTTTCACCTAATTCATGGGTTGAGTCAACCCTTCATGAAATTAAGTTGCATCAAGGCATGCATTATTTTCCTCCAATTGGCTTGTATGGGTAAGTCAATATGAGGAAAAGTGATAAAAGTTTTGCTCTAAAAAATAAAGGAAAATGTTTGGTATCCATCGATGACTTATATGGGTGAGTCATCATATAATGCTTAGGAAATTATAACCTCTATCATTTATAACTTTTATTAAACATGCCTTTCAAAGAGGGGGAAAATGACTTGACAAAATTCTAAAGGCCAATGAAAAAAGACAAATAAAGGAGATGAAAAGGCCCGTAAGAATAAGCCTGGGACAAATACATGCAAGGGGGAAAATATATATACAAATGGATAATGAACATGCACAGTAATGAAGAGCTAGATAAAGTGAGAGATGCCAACAATGAATATAGACATATTAAAGGGTTCTTCATGCAAAGTGCTCCAAGTAGGATTAGACATGTCTAGGTGTAACCATTTCAGCATGATACCTTCAGTTCTAAAGATGAAGACTCATTTGCATGAATGACTTAAGTTGTTTAACATTGGAGAGCTTAACATGACTTATGTGCATGCACTCTTATTAGTTCCAAGGTTTTCAAACATTCCAATAATTCAAATGGAATTCTAAGTTTAGCATTAGCATTTTTTTCATACAAAGAGAAACCTTTCAAATGGTCTAGTAGCTCAAGAAGAGTTCCATTTTTAGAGGTGGGCATGAATGTCATGCATGAGGAAGATTAGTCTAGGCTTGAACCCACCATCTATTTTTTAATGCCAAAGGATTTTTATGTAGGACAAAAGACAAGAAAAGATAAATTTAGAAGGCTTTGTTATCTTGGTATAATAGAAATTAGACTTGGGCTAATGAAAGAGTTATCTTCTTCTTCTTCTTCTATTTTCAATGCCAACCTCTTGGTTGTGTATTTTTATATATAATTTGGATTTTTATCCTTGAATTGTATCCATCTTTTGGCAAGACAAAATTATACCAAAGACTAAGTTGTAACCTTTTTATATTCATAGAAGGACTATTGTTTTAAATTTATAACAAGCTGGTATAGTGTATTTTGTCATTTATTTGCATAAGTGATAGAGTTTTCTTCTTTGCCAAGTCTTGATTCTTACTTAGTTACTAGTTGGTCAAATTATGCAGGTCATGCTCTATGTTTAAGTGTCTTTTGCCTAGAATTTTAGTGGATGTAAGGGCTAATTAGTGACTTCAATCAATCCTATTATTTCATTTCCCTCAAGTTTTAGTTACTAGATCAATTTTTTTCATGAAATACTTATGCATAATGGTCAATTAGAGTTGAAATTTTAGCCTTTTTATTATCTAAATCAATGTTTTTTAAGATCTCTAATTGAGTGGATCAACAAATCATTCAAGTGTATCACCATCATTAGGTAGGATTTTATTTCAAGTTTTCTTTCTCCCTTATCCCAGGCAAATTATAGTGTAGAGTAGTAAGATCCTAATTGATACACTAAATGGAGCTAGCCCTTAGATCTAGAGACTCAATCCAATGATTAGGTCACCCATAACCTATGATTGTTTTCATGTTTCATCAAATTGTGAAGGCCTAGAACTACCATCACAAGGGTGAAAGTTTGATTGAAAATAGTTTTTGGCATGCCTAGTGGGATCATGAAGAAATTCTTTACATATCTAAAGAAATTTTGTAGCAGAAAAATATATCATCCAGTTGTAGAGCTCATAACATCTTTTAGGAAATTCATTCATGCCAAAGGTTACTAAAAGGTCAACAAATAAAGATAATCCTTTTTAATTTTTATCATACAAAAGACAAAGGTTTAAGATGGCAAAACCATATACTCAAAAATAGTATTTGTCTCCTAGTCAACCTATTGTTCTAAGCACTCCAATCTCCACTATATAAATGGCAATCAAAAATCAAGTGTTTGCTCCATTCAATAGAGGTATCCCACTAAATTTGGCCTAGTTTGAAGACATTTTGGTGTCTACCCTCAAGATCATCCTATTAATCATAGGATAAAATCAAACAACCACTATTGAGCATATCCAAGATGTGGCTAATATCTATTCAGTCCATAAGATTGTTGAAGATAATGTTTCTATTAGATTGTTGGATACCTCATTCAAAGGAAAAGTGTTTCAATGGTATATAAATATACCACTTAACTCTATTTCCACTTGGGCTAAATTAGGTGTAGCCTTAGTCAAGTAATTTGTGGACAAATCTGATCACCTATCTTTAGTTGAGATATTAACCACCATAACAAGGGTTCCTCATGAGTTCATGTCTGATTTTAACCTCAAATTCCAAAAGACATGGACTAGGGTACCTGCATTGATTAGGCCATCCTTTGAATATGTATTTATATGATATTTGAAATATCTTAATTCTAACATTAGTGTGATGATATAGTCAATGGGTGGTACTACCTTGACAAATGCTTATGAGGTTACAATAAGGGCAAAAAATAGTTTGATATAAGCTGGTAAGCTTTATCCAAGACCTAAAATGCCTATATTTCCATAAATAAGTTCTATAACAGCCCCTCAAGCTCCACAAGTTCCTAAAATTCCATCCTTGGCTCCTATTCCATCACCTCAAGCTCAAATTGAAGCCCCTACTAGCTAAGTTAGTGAGATAGGAGAGTTGAAAATATTGTTACAATATTTTGGGAATGAAATAGTGAAACTAAAAAGGTAATAATTTTAGTCAAATAATCCCTATCAATAGTAAAATAAGAACCCCTGTCATCTCTTCAAAGATCAAAGGTATCCTTATAAGGGTTTTAGAGAGGATAGATTACCTTATCAAGCACACGGAGCCATATTCGAGTTAAGCCATATGATACCCTTGATCTTAATAATACTTCCACTTCAAAATCCATTGTTACAACTCCATCTCAAAATAACTTGGCATAGGATTTAGGTTGGTAGCCCTCAAATCTCAATGATGCTCAATATTAAGCCTTGGTATCACATAGCATCACCATGCCATATATGATATAAGAAGAGTTTTATTTTCAAGGAGGTCAATCCTAAGATATAGGTTTGGAATCAAAAGGGGAGACTCAAAAAGTTTAAGGGAAACTTGATGCCATTAATGTCAATTAGCAAGTAGATGATCATGCTGCTTTTACTCAAAGTGTTGAAACTAACAATTCAAGTGGTCAAGTTGCAACTATAACTAGAGATAAAATAAGATCCAATGAAGAGGATCAAGATATGATAAATGATTTAAGTACTCCTAGGGTTATTTATAATATTATAAAAGAGCAAATTTCTATCCCTACAACTTAAAAAAATAAAAATATAGAGGTTAGTAAAGTTAATCAACTACCTCTAGTTCATGAACAACTATTGCTTTAGAAAGTATAACCAAAGGTTAGTATATCTCAATTAAATATATTAAATTATATGAAGAAGTATAACATCAACATTAGCATGTGGTATTCCCTTTCCATTCCAAGACAAAAGGATAAGCTCATCCAAGAGCTTTCAACTCTTGAATTGTCTCCAAAACTGATTGAGAAAGAAGGGGTTGTCTTGACTAATTCAGATCAGCCAACTAAATAAAAAGTAAAACAAGTAGATAAGATGGAAAAGGATGAAAAAACTAAGATAAAATCAAAGAAAACCCCTAATTTCTACCTTTTTTTATATTAGGTGATACTTTGGTTCATAACTATATGGTGGATAGTGGCGGTAGTAGTACGATCATGCCTAAATAGATTATAGATAAGCTTGGACTTATTTATGAGCCAAATAATAAAGGAGTTTTGAAATTGTATGGGTCACAAAAAAGATGATAGGCATTATCAAGTATCTAGACTTGACATTACATGTATGTCTCAATGTTACTATTTAGCAAGTCATTGTTGTGGTAAATTTGACTCCCTACTTTGCTATGTGACTTTCAAGGGATTTCACCTCAAATATTGGGAGATATTTATCAAAAGATTGGACTTATTTGATTTTAGAACCAGGTATGGTAATAAGGTAATAATTAATTCTAAGCCTATTACACATTTTCATATAGAGCCATATACACCAAGTGTTGTGATTACTAACTGTATCATCTCAAATGATATGCTAGAAATTAGTGATGTAGAAAAGGAATCACCTTTGGATAGAGGTCCAAATTTGTTTCTTGATGAGTGCACTTATACCTTGCATGAGCATGATATTTATAATCTGATTGAAGAAGAAGGTCTTGTTGTGTATTGTCTTCATGAAAATGATGCACCAATTCTAGCCATGGTCAAATAAAATGAGTCTAATGAAGGTTTGTGGCAATTGTACTTTGATGGATCAAGGAATAAACATGGAATAAGAGCTAGAATGATGCTAGTTTCTCCAATAAAACAAATCTATTTATCATCTATTAAATTTTAGTTTGGTTGTTCAAATAATATTACTAAGTATGAAGCACTAGTTCATGATTTGCAGTGGGATAGGAAGATGAAAGTCAATTCTTGTCAAGTTTTTGATGATAGTGAGCTTGTAGTCCACTAAGTAAAAGGGTTGAATGTATGTAAAAATTTGTTGCTTAAATCTTACAAGCATAGAATTTAGGATTTACTTGAATATTTTTAGGCTTTTAAAATTTAGGTAGTACTAAGAGATAAGAATAACATGTTGATAGGTTGGATGCCATTGGGACACAATTTAGTATCCCAACTAATGTAAAAAATGAAAAAAATTAGTTACACATAAAGGTGGTTGTAAGGCAACCTATCACAGATAATCATGAGAATTGGTAGGTGTTTGAAGATTACAATCAAATCATGAGATTATTGTATCGAGAGGCTGAATTTTTTTTAAGAAACCAGTCAAAGAACTTACAATAGTATAGTGATCAGATTGTCCAATTTAAAATGAATAAGCTACCCAAAATATTGGTCACACTTGAGAACATTTTCAATGGAGATGATGAGCTAAGGAAAGAAAATTCATCCTTTTCAATAAAATAAGAGCACTATGCAAATGTAGAGATTGTAGTTGGTAAGATTTTGAATTTGGGTAAGGTATGCACTCCTTCATAAAAGAAAGATTTCATTGAGTTATGCACAAGTTTTTCTGATATATTTGCATAGTAGTATAGTGATCTAAAAGGTTTTGATCCAAGTTTGGCTTAACACACCATTGAGTTAGAGGAGGAAATTAAACCAGTGAGACAAAGACAACATCCCATAAATCCAAAGCTTGAGCCTTTGATGAGAGCTGAGCTTCACACGCTCATGGAATCAACTATTATATTTATACTTAAGCACTCAACCTAGATTGCAAATCTTGTTTTGATAAGAAAGAAGAATGGTGAGATTAATTTGTGTGTTAAATTTCATGATTTAAATATGTCTTCACTTAAAGATCACTATCCATTGCCATCAATGAAACAAATTTTACAGCTTGTTGTAGGTTCATAGAGATTTTCTTTGTTGGATGGATATAGTGGCTATAATCAGATTTTGGTCAAAGAAGAAGTCCAATTTAAGATAGCCTTTACAACCAAGTGGGAGATATTTTCATATAGAAATATGCCTTTTGGTTTATCTAATTTTGGAGCAACCTTTCAAAGAGCCATGGATATGGAATTCCAAGGCCTTATTAGCAAGTTTTTACTTTTTTATTTAGATGATATAATAATGTTTTTAAATAATGCATAAGATCACATGGTTCATCTCAAGTAAGTGTTCAAAAGGTGTAGGCAATTTGGGGTGTCTCTAAATCCTCAAAAGTGTATTTTTTTGGTTCATGAAGGTAATATTCTTGGACAGGTTATTTCAAAGCATGGTTTAAGCATAGATGCTGAAAGGATTAGATCCATTCTTGCACTCTCCTTACCTAAGGACAAAAAGGATTTGCAAAGCTTTTTTTGGAAAATCAATTTCATTAGGAGATATATTTTAGATTTTGGAATTTTAGCTAAGCCACTTACAACCATGCTAAAGAAAAATTAGAACTTCATTTGGTCTAAAGAAGGAATAAGAGGTTTTGAGGATATTAAGAAGGCCATAGCTAGTGCTCCTATGCTTATAAATCTAAATTTTATGTTGTACACTTATGTTAACATGGACACCATTTCAGGCAATCTTATGCAATAAAATCATGAGTCCTTAGAGAAACCAATAGATTTTTATATCCAAGGCTTGGAAGAGTATGAAAAAAGGTATTATTTTGTTGAAAATTATGTAATTTAATTCATAATATCTCTTAAGAAGTTTAGGCACTTGTTGTCTAATAATAAGATACACCTAATAGTACCCATCCAAGCATCAAAGATTTTCTTTTGAACAAGGATATAAATGAGAATAGAGGTGGTTGGATAACCAAGGTAATAGAATATGACATGGAAATTAAAATCATTAAGTTGATTAGAGGCAAAGGGTTGTGTGAGCATCTAGCACAAGACTTGAAAGAGGCTAATGAGCTTATTTTGGTGTTAAATGATGAAGAGGTTGCAGTTGGTCATACCTCACCTTTTAGCTAGTTTCATGACTTGGTAAGTTATCTCTAAGATAGTATTTATCCTTCTCATATAAATGCTTCAAAAAAATATATTTTAGATTGCAATCAATTCCATTTTTACTTGTTGATGGTGTTTTGTTCAAGAAGGATATCAATAGAATGTTGCTAAGATGTGTAGAACCAACCCAAACTCAGAGATTACTTGAGAAATTCCATGATGGGCATGGTGGAGGACATTTTTTTGCAATAACTACAACACTTAAGATCATGAGAGATGGGTACTATTGGCCTAGTATATTTGGTGATTGCCGTGCATGGGTTAAAAAGTGCAAACAATGTGATATGTTTGTAGGAAAAGTCAAGCTTGCATCCTTACCTCTTCAACCAATTGTGATGGATAAGCCATTTATTCACTAGGTATTATTATTTATTGGCTTCATTAATCCTCCAAGTTTAGGGCATAAATGGATTCTAACAGCTATAGATTACTTCACATGTTGGATAGAAGTAGTAACATTGAAAGAAGCAAATAAAACTAATGTTCTTGATTTCTATGAAGGTTTGATTACTAGGTTTGGAGTTCCTTCAAGTATTATTTTTGATAATGTAATGGATTTTATGGGATCTAGGATCAGCCAATGGGCTGTCCAACATGGATTTTATCTCAACACTTCATTGAAAAATTATCCACAAGGTAATGGACTTATTGAATCTATGAATAAGAATCTCAATTTGAAGTCAGCTCTATGGGCTAATATGATCACCTACAAAATATCAGTAGTCGACTCTCCATTCAAGATGGTATATGGTAAGGAAGAAAGGTTACCCATTTCTCTTGAATTTCCTACTTCAGAAATAATGCATCATCTTGAATTGTTAGAGAATGAGCCTATGGAAATCAGGTATGCTGAGCATATGGAGTTAGATGAGACAATAAATCAATCCATGCTAGCCATGAAAATTTATCAAGCACAAGTGAAGAGAACTTTTGACAAAGGAGCTTCTTCACAAAGTTTTAAAGAAGGAGATTTGGTCCTCAAGTGGGATGAGGATAGAGCTAAACCAGGAAGGCACACCAATTTTGATTCTCTTTGGAGTGACCCATACATAATTTCTAGCTATAAATCCCACAATGCTTTCCAACTTGCAAAGTTGGATGATCAGGAGCTTCCAATCCTAGTCAATGGGATACATTTAAAACATTGCTATTGAAGAGCAAAGCTCCTTGTACATAGTTATTTGTTTTGATTTCCTCCAAGTGTTGTTCATGCATAGTAGTTTCATTTTGTTTTGTTTTAATAAGTGCTTGTTTACACATTTGCTTTGTTTGTTAGTTTTCCTATTTTGTGTTTCCTTTCTATTTTAAAGGATGAAGGTTACTTCATGTTTGGTCAAATGAGATTTGAATGCATGGAATAAGTTTACCATTGTTTTTGTGATTTATATATCATGTATATGGCCTAGTTATTAATCATAGTAGGCATGCTTCCCAATAGAATCACCAAAAATGTTGACATTTTTTGACCCTATAGGTCAAAATTACAACCTCTATCATTCAAAACATTCTTTAAACATGCCTTTTGAAGAGGGGGAAAATGACTTGAAAAAATTATAAAGGTCAATGAAAAGAGACAAAGAAAGGAGATGAAAAATCCTACAAGAATAAACTCGAGACAAATACATGCAAGGGGGAAAAGATATCGACAAACGGCTAATGAACATGCACAGTAAAAAAGAGCCAGATAAAGTGAGAGATGTCAATAGTGAATATAGATAGAGTAAAGGGTTCTTCATGCAAAGTGGTCCAAGTAGTTTAGACTTGTTTAGGTGTAACTATTTTAGCATGAAACCTTTAGTTATAAAGATGGAGACTCACTTACATGAAGGACTCAAGTTGTTTAACATTGGAGAGCTTAACATGATTTACATGCATGTACTCTTGTTGTTTCCAAGGTTTTCAAATGTTCCAATAGAATTCTAAGTTCAACATTAGTGTTATTTTCATACAAATAAAAGCCTTTCAAATGTTCTAGTAGCTCAAGAAGAGTTCCATTTTTGGAGGTGGGTGTGGATATCATGCATGAGGTAGATTAGTCCAAGCTTGAGCTCACCATCTATTTTTTAATGCCAAAAGATTTTCATGCAGGACAAAAGATAATAAAAGACAAATTTAGAAGGCTTTGTTATCTTGGCATAATATAAATTAGACTTGGGCTAATGAAAGAGTTGTCTTCTTCTTCTATTTTTAATGACAACCTCTTGGTTGTGTAATTTTCTATACAACTTATCTTTTTATCCTTGAAATGTATACCTCTTTTGGCAAGACAAAATTCTACCAAAGACTGAGTTGTAACCTTTTTCAGATTAATAGAAGGACTATTGTTTTCAATTTCTAGCAAGTTAGTAGAGTGTATTTTGTCATTAATTTACATAAGTGATAGAGTTTTATTCCTTACCCAGTCTTGATTCTTACCTAGTTACTAGAAGGTCAAATTACGTAGGTCATGCTATGTGTTTAAGTGTCTTTTGGCTAGAATTTTAGTGGATGTAAGTGGCTGATTAGTGCCTTCAATCAGGCCTATTCTTTCATTTCCCTCAAGTTTTAGTTACTAAATCAAACCTTTTCATGAAATAATTATGCATATTGGTCAATTGAAGTTGAAAGTTTAGCCTTGCTATTATCTAAATTAGTGTTTTTTAGGAGCTCTAATTGAGTGGATCAACCAATAATTTAGGTGTATCACCATCATTAGGTAGGATTATCTTTCTCCCTTTTCCCAAGTAGATTATAGTGTAGAGTAGTAATATCCTAATTGATACACTAAAGGGAGCTAGCCCTTAGATCTAGAGACTCAATCCACTAATTAGGTCACCCACAACCTAAGATTATTTCCATGTTTCATCAAACTGTGAAGGCCTAAACTAACTTCAAAAGGGTACAAGTCTGATTAACAATAGTTTTTAGCATGCTCGGTGGGACCACGAAGAAATTCTTTGCATATCTAAAGAAATTTTATATCAAAAGAAGATATCATCTAGTTGTAAAGCTCATAACATATTTCAAGAAATTTGTTAAAGCCAAAGGTTACCTCAAGGTCAAAAATTAAAGGTACTCATTTTTAATTTTTATCATACAAAAGACAAAGGTTTAAGAAGGAAAAACCATATCCTAAAAAACAATATTTGCCTCCTAATTAGCCTATTTTTCTAAGCACTCCAATCCCCACTATCCAAATGGCCATCATAAATCAAGTGTTTGCTCCATTCAATAGAGGTAGCCCACTAAATTTGGCCTAGTTTGATGACATTCTGGTGTCTTCCCTCAAGAGCATCCCATTCTTCATAGGAGAAAATCAAACATTAGATTGTTGAAGATAATTCTATTATTAGACATATCCAAGATTTGGCTAATCTTTATTTAATCCATAATGTTGTTGAAGATAATGCTGTTATTAGATTGTTGGCTACCTCATTCAAAGGAAATGTGTTGCAATGGTATAAAAATCAGCCACTTAACTCCATTTCCACTTGGAATGAATTAGGTGCAACCTTAGTCAAGCAATTTGAGGACAAATCTTATCACCTATCTTTGATTAAGTAATTGACCACCATAACAAGGGCTCCTCATGAGTTCATGTCTGATTTTAACCTTAGATTCCAAAAGACATGGACTAGGATACCTACATTGATTAAGCCATCCTCTGAATATGCATTTCTATACTATTTGAAAGCTCTTAATTCTAACATTAGTGTGATGATACAATCAATGGGTGGTATGACCTTGCCAAATGCTTATGAGGTTGCAATAAGGGAAAAGAATAGTTTGATACAAGTTGGTAAGCTTTATCCAAGACCTCCAATGCATATATTTCCATAAATACATTCTATGCCAGCCCCTCAAGTTCCCCAAGTTCTACAAATTCCATATTTGGCTCCTATTCTAGCACCTCAAGCTCAAATTGTAGACCTTACTAGCCAAGTTAGTGAGATAGGAGAGTTGAAAAGCTTGTTACAATATTTTGGGACTAAAATAGTACAACTCAAAAGGTAATAATTTTAGTCAAATAGGCCCTATCAATAGCAAAATTAGAACACCTATCAGCCCTTCAAAGATCAAAGGCCTCTTTATAAGGGTTTTAGAGAGAATAGATCACCTTATCAAGCATAATGAGCCATAAATCGATCTAATCCATATGTTACCCTTGATATTAATGATCATTCCATTTAAAAATCCATTTTTCTAACCCCACCTCAAAATAACTTGGCACAAGATTCAGGTGTGTAACTATCAAATCTCAATGATGCTCAACATCAAGCCTTGGTATCACATAATATCACTATACCACATATGACACAAGAAGATTTTTATTTTCAAGGAGGTCAATACCAAGATATAGGTTTGGAATCACAAGGGGAAAATCAATAGTTTCAAGGGTATCCTAATGCCATTAATGTCAATTGGCAAGCAGATGATCATGTTGCTTTTACTCAAAGTGTTGAAACTAACAATTCAAGTGGTCAAGTTACAACTATAGCTATAGATTAAAAAAGAGCCATTGAAAAGGCTCAAGAGATTACAAATGATTCAAGTAATCCTAGGGTTATTTATAAGAGTATAAAGAGCAACTTTCTATCCATACAACTTAAAAAAATTAGAATATAGAGGTTAGTAAAATTAATCAACTACCTCTAGTTCATGAATAACTATTGCTTTAGAAAGTATAGCCAAAGGTTAGTAGATCTCATTTAAACATACTAAATCAAATGAAGAAGTATAACATCAACATTAACATGTGGGATTACCTTTCCATTCTAAGATAAAATGATAATCTCATCCAAGAGCTTTTAGCTCTTGAATTGTCTCCAAAACTGATTGAGAAAGAAGGGGTTGTCTTGACTAATTCAGATCAGCTAACTAAGCAACAAGTACAAAAAGTAGATAAGCTGGAAAAGGTTGACAAAATTAAGATAAAATTAAAGAAAACCCCTCCTTTCTACCTTTTTTTGATAGTAGGTGATACTTTGGTTCATAATTGTATGGTGGATAGTGGAGGTAGTAGTACAATCATGCCTAAACAGATTGCAGATAAGCTTGGGCTGATTTATGAGCCAAATAATAAAGGAGTTTTGAAATTGGATGGGTCACCAACAAAGATAGTAGGCATCATCAAGGATATAAAATTGACATTACATGCATGTCCCAATGTTACTATTCAACAAGATGTTGTTGTGGCAGATTTGCCTCCCTACTTTGCTATGTGCCTTTTAAGGGATTTCACCTTAAAGATTGGGGGATATTTATTAGCTGATTAGACTTATTTTTTGTTCAAAATCAGGTATGGTACCAAGGTAATAATTCATTTTGATCCTATTTCACATTTACATATTGATCCATATACACCAAGTGTTGTGAATACTAACTATATCATGTTAGATGATGTCCTAAAATTAGTGGTGTATAAAAGGAATCACCTTTGGATGGAGTTGTAGATTTGTTTCTTGATGAGGGGGACTATACCTTTCATGATCATGATCCTTATAATATTATTGAATAAGAAGGTCTTGGTGTGTATTGCCTTCATGAGAATGATGCACCAATTCCACCATGGTCAAAGAAGATGAGTCTAATGAAGGTTTGTGGCAATTGTACTTTTATAGATCAAGGAATAAACATGGAACTAGAGCTGGAATGATGTTGGTTTCTCAAAAAAAATAAAGGTATTTATCTTCTATTAAATTTTATTTTGGCTTTTCAAACAATGTTACTAAGTATGAAGCACTAATTCACGGTTTGCAGTGGGCTAAGAAGATGAAATTCAATTATTTACAAGTGTTTGGTGATAGTGAGCTTGTAGTCCACCAAGTAAGAGGGTTGAATGTATGTAAAAATTTGTTTCTTAAATCTTAAAATTATAGAATTTGGGATTTAATTGAATATTTTTAGGCTTTTAACATTTAGGTAGTACCAAGAGATAAGAATAAACATGTCGCTAGGTTGGCTGCCATTGGGGCATAATTTAGTCACACATAAAGGTGGTTGTGAGGTCTTCTATCATAGATAATAATGAGAATTGGTAGGTGTTTGAATATGATAATTAAATCATGAAATTATTGTAAGAAGAGGCTTAGTTTTCTTTAAGAACTAGTCAAAACACTTATATTAATATAGTGATCAGATTGTCCAATTAAAAATGAGTAATCTACCCAAATTATTTGTCACACTTAATAACATTTTAAGTGGAGATGATGAACTAAGGAAAGGGAAGTCATCCTTGTCAAAAAAAGAAGAGCACTATGCCAATGTAGAGATTGTAACTAGTAAGATTTTGAAGTTGGGTAAGGTATGCACTCCTTCATAAAAGAAAGCTTTCATTGAGTTATGCACAAGTTTTACTGATATATTTGCATGGAAGTATAGTGATCTCAAAGGTTTTGATACAAGTTTGGCTCAACACACCATTGATTTAGAGGAGTAAACTAAAATAATGAGACAAAGACAAAGGCACATAAATCCAAAGCTTGAGCCTTTGATGAGAGTTGGGCTTCACAAGCTCATAGAGTTTGCTATTATATTTCAAATCAAGAAATCAACTTGGGTGGAAAATATTGTGTTGGTAATAAAGAATAATGGTGAGATTCATTTGTGTGTTGACTTTTGTGATTTAAATAGGTCTTCACTTAAAGATCACTATCCATTGCCATCAATGAAACAAATTTTACAACTTGTTGTAGGTTCAGAGAGGTTTTCTTTATTTGATGGATATAGTGGCTACAATAAAATTTTTGTCAAAGAAGAAGACTAATATAAGATAGCCTTTACAACCAAGTGGGGGACATTTGCATACAAAAAGATGCCTTTCAATTTATTTAATGTTGGAGCAACCTTTCAGAGAGCCATGGATATGACATTCCAAGGCCTTCTTAATAAGCTTGTACTTATTTATTTGGATGATATAACAGTGTTTTCAAAGAATGTATAAGATCACCTTGTTCATCTCAAGCAGGTGTTCAAAAGGTGTAGGAAATTTAGGGTATCTCTAAATCCCAAAAAGTGTGTTTTTTTTTGGTTCATAAAGGTAAGCTTCTTGGACATGTTATTTCAAAGCATGGTTTAAGCATAGATTCTCAAAGTATTCAATCCATTCTTTCACTCTCCTTGCCTAAGTACAAAAAAGATTTGCAAAACTTTTTTGGGAAAATCAATTTCATAAGGAGATATATTTTAGATTTTGGCATTTTGGCTAAGCCACTTACAACCATGCTAAATAAAAATTAGAAATTTAGCTTGTCTAAATAAGGAATAAGAGGTTTTTAAGATATTAATGAGGCCATATCTAGTGCTCCTACACTTATAAATCTATATTTCATGAAAGATTTCATTTTGTACACTTATGCTAACATGGACACCATCTTAGGCATTATTATGCTATAGAATTATGAATCCTTGGATCAACCAATATCTTTCTATAGACAAGACTTGGAAGAGTATGAAACAAGGTATTTTTTTGTTTAAAAGCACGAAATTTTAATCATAAGATCTCTTAAGAAGTTTAGGCACTTGTGTAATGATAAGATACACCTAACCAAGAATCAAAGAGTTTCTTTTGAACAAGGATATAAATGAGAAGAGATCTAGTTGGATAACCAAGGTAATGGAATATGATGTAGAAATTAAGGTAATAGAGTTGTTTAGAGGCAAGAGGTTGTGCGAGAATATAGCACAAGACTTGGAAGAGGCTAATGAGCTTGTTTTGGTGTCAAATGATGAAGAGGTTACAATTGGTCATACCTCACCTTCCATCTAGTTTTATGACTTGGTAATTTATCTCCAAGATGGTATTTATCCCTCTCATCTCAATGCTTCAAAAAGAAGATATTTTAGATTGCAATCAATTTTATTTTTGCTTGTTGATGGTGTGTTGTTCAAGAAGGATATCAATAGAATGTTGCTAAGATGTGTAGAACCAAGCCAAACCCAGAGATTGCCTGAGAAATTCCATGATGGCCATGGTGGATGAAATTTTTTCACAAGAACTATAGCACTTAAGATCATGAGAGGTGGGTACTATTAGCCTAGTATATTTGTTGATGCCATGCATGGGTTAGAAAGTGCAAATAATGTGTTATGTTTATAGGAAAAGTCAAGCTTACAACCTTACCTCTTCAACTAATTATGATGGATCAACCCTTTATTCAATGGGTATTGGACTTTATTGGCCTCATTAATCCTCCTTCAAGTTTAGGACATAAATGGATTCTAATAGCTATGGATTACATCACACATTGGATAAAAGCAGTAAAATTGAAAGAAGAAAATGAAACAAATGTTCTTAATTTATATGAAGGTTTGCTTACTAGGTTTGGAGTTCCTTTAACTATTATTTTTGATAATGTAATGGATTTTGTGAGATCTAAGATCAGCCACTGGGCTATCCAACATGGAGTTTATCTCAACACTTCATGAAACTATTATCCATAAGGTGATGGCCTTGTTGAATCTATGAATAAGAACCTATTGGGAATCATAATAAGGACTATTGAAGACAATTAAAGGTTATGACATCTCAAGTTGAAGTCAGCTCTATGGGCTGAAAGGATCACCTAAAAAAGATCAATAGCCAACTCTCCATACAAGCTGGTATATGGTAAGAAAGAAAGGTTACCCATTTCTCTTGAATTTCTTGCTTTAGAACTAATACATCAACTTGAATTGTTGGAGAATGAGTCTATAGAAATTAGGTATGCTAAGCTTATGGAGTTGGAAGAGACAAGAAATCAATCCATGTTAGCCATGAAAATTCATCAAGCATATGTGAAGAGAATTTTTGACAAAGGATCTTCTTCATAAAGTTTCAAAGAAGGAGATTTGGTCCTTAAGTGGGATGAGGATAGAGATAAACCAGGAAGGCACACCAAGTTTTATTCTCTTTAGAGTGGCCCATACACAATTTCTAGCTACAAATCCCACAATACTTTCCAACTTGCAAAGCTGGATGGTCAATCACTTCTAATCCCAGTCAATGGGATACATCTAAAATGTTTCTATTGAAGAGCAAAGATCCTTGTACATAGTTGTTTTGCTTTCCTCCAAGTGTTGTTCATGTATAGTAGTTTCATTCTATTTTATTCCAATAATTGCTTGTTTGCACATTTGCTTTGTTAGTTAGCTTTCTCATTTTTTGTTTCCCTTTTATTTTGAAGGATGCAGGTTACTTCATGTTTGGTCAAAGGAGATTTGTAGTCATGGACTAGGTTTACCATTGTTTTAGATTAGAGGTAAAAGCAGGTTTTGAAGGGGCCCCGAAACCCTTTTACAGTGAGCAAAAAAAGAACAACAAAGCCCACAGGCAATGCCTAAAAAACACTACAAAGAAGTAGCAAAAATAGGTTTTGGATGGTCCTGAAACCATAAGAGATACATCCGATCAAAACCCAGAAACAGAAGTCTGGAGATACAACAAACAAAAGCTAACAAAAGAAGAACAAAGATCTGTACCAGTTTCTTTACCAACAAGAAGGACTAGATTATTCATCCAGTTCCAGTATCAAGTTCATGGCTTATTTTTCTTTCAAAGTAGTTTCCTGGGTGGTAGCCTCCAACAAAGCTCCTTTTTGTGTATCTTTCTTTTTGGAACTTTGCCTTGTCCTTTTGCTGGGACTCTCTAGTGATTTGGTCTCCTCATTGGCTCGTTTACCTATATTGATAGCAGCTACACAAATGTTGGACGTTACTTCCTCCATTTTCTTTCTGTTATCCTTTATTAACTCCCGGAGATTGTTTTCGTAAGCTTTGAGCTTCACAGGGATCTCGCTTAACTAATTTTCCATGTTTACTTTGTTCCAGGCAGCTTTTAGAGAATCTTCCAAAGTTTTCACTTTTTTCTTGAGATCAATGATCTCCCTACACAACCAAGAATCTAATTGGGAAGAAGACTCAGCTTTACTATTAGCCCAAGTCATAGGAGTGTGAATTTCTTCATTCTGATTCTTCCCTCTCCAATCCTCAGACTTTTTATTTGGGCTATTCCTAGCTTCTTCAAAGAAGTCATCTTTGCTCTTTTGTTCCCGCTCATTGATTCCATCTTCAATTTCCATCTCCATGTTTTGGATATCTTCCAGGACAGATATTTCCTTTTCTTTCTTAGAAGTAGGTTCCTCACCAGGATCTTCCTGGACAGTGTCTTCCTCCGCCACTTTTTGGTTTTCCTCCATCTCTTCTATTCTGGTAACAGAATCCTCCTCAGTATTGACTTTATCCTTTTCAATTTCCTCTGATCCTTCTTCTTCATTACTAGAGTTTGTGTCCCAGCTCTCTGTTCCATCTTCTTCCTCCGATTTTTCCTCCTCGGGTTCTTCAAATCTCTCCCGACCCCTTTCTTCTTCTGCATTCTGTTTGTTAGGACTAGGGGTCTTAATTTTTCCTCTTCTGCTTACATTTTCCTTTTTTTTTTGTTCCCTAGCAACTTATTTTTCCCCTGTTTGGGATACTTAACCAGTGCCCTATTCTTGCAATAGCCTTCAATAAGCAGAATTAGGCCTTCGTGAAGAATAGGGCGCAAATCCTTTTTCCTATGAGCATAAAGGCTTTGAATCAGGGAATAGCAAAGATAGAAAGGAAAAGACAAGCTAACCTTATGCTTGAAGTGATTGAGGAAGACAAAATGGAACTTATGCACTTGTTTGCTTCTTCCATCCAGGATGAAGTACTCCCTTATACAGCTTAGGACGTCCCTCCATATCCCTTTTATCTGATCCAGCTCATAAAAATCCCCATTTTTGACCAACTTCTGCTCCTCCTCATCCGTTTTGGGGAACTTGCAAAATGCCTCGTTCAAAATGCTGGTCTGCCTTGAAAATTTGATTCCTTCCATTGACAACCCTATAACCTTAGCAAGAAAATCCTCAGTTAAATTTACAGTTATACCATGCAGGGTGACCCTGTCGTCAGACCAATTTTTGAAGAAGGCCGTCGTGATATGCAGTTTAGAGCCATGGAGTCTTTCCATGTAGCTCGTTACATTTCCTTTCTGCAAAATTTTCCAGACTTGGTGTTTCTCTCTCCATTCTGCAAGCTCTTGGGCTCCTGTTTATGGGGTTCTCCCTTCCTTTCACGCGCCATGCTCATTTTCTTTGAAACTCGATTATTGTGGATATTACCCTGGATCCTCCTGCTGTCAAGTTGATTGGGATGTCAAATTTGTTTATGGCTTTTCAGGATCCGTTTCTCCCTCTTGAGGGCCTTGCTTTTTGTGAGTTATATATCATGTATATGGCTAGGTTCTTAAGCATAGTAGACATGCTTTCCAATAGAATCACCAAAAATGTTGATAATTTTTTACCCTATAGGTCAAAATTGTAACCTCTATCATTCAAAACTTTGATTAAACATGCCTTTTAAAGAGGGGGAAAATGATTTGACATAATTATAAAAGCCAATGAAAAAAGACAAAGAAAGGATATGAAAAGGCCCGTAAGAATAAACCTAAGACAAATACATGCAAGGGGGAAATGATATAGATAAATAGCTAATGAACATGCATAGTAATGAAGAGCCAAATAAAGTGAGAGATGCCAATAGTGAATATAGATAGATTAAAGGGTTCTTCATGAAAAGTGGTGTAAGTAGGATTAGACACATCTAGGTGTATCCATTTGAGCATGACACCTTTAGTTTTAAATATTGAGACTCATTTGCATGAAGGAATCAAGTTATTTAATGTTGGAGAGCTTAACATGATTTATGTGCATGCGCTCTTGTTGGTTTCAAGGTTTTCAAATGTTCCAAAATTTCAAACAAAATTCTAAGTTTGGCTTTTACATTATTTTTATATAAAGAGAAGCCTTTAAAACATTCCATCAACTTAAGAAAAATTCCATTTTTGGAGGTGGGTTTGGATATCATGCATGAGGTAGATTAGTCCAAGCTTGAGTCCACCATCCATTTTTCAATACCAAAGGATTTTCATGCACGACAAAAGATAATAAAAGACAAATTTAGAAGGCTTTTTTATCTTGGCATAATATAAATTGGACTTGGGTGAATGAAAGAGTTGTCTTCTTCTTCTATTTTCAATGCCAACCTCTTGGTTGTGTATTTTTATATATAAGTTGGCTTTTTATCCTTTAATTGTATCCCTCTTTTATCAAAACAAAATTCTACCAAATACTAACTTGTAACCTTTTTTAAATTAATAGAAGGACTGTTGTTTTCAATTTCTAGCAAGCTGGTATAGTGTATTTTATCATTGATTTGCATAAGTGATAGAGTATTCTTCCTTGCCAAGTCTTGATTCTTACCTAGTTACTAGCTTGTCAAATTTTGTAGGTCATTCTTTGTGTTTAAGTGCCTTTTTGATAGAATTTTAGTGGATGCAAGTGATTTATTAGTGCCTTTCATCAGGCCTATTATTTTATTTCCCTCAAGTTTTAGTTACTAGATCAAACCTTTTCATGAAATAATTATGCATAGTATTTAATTAGAGTTGAAATTTTAGCCTTTCTATTTTCTAAATCAGTGTTTTATAGGATATCTAATTATGTGGATCAACCAATCATTCAGGTGTATCACCATCATTAGGTAGGATTTTATTTCAAGTTTTCTTTCTCCCTTTCCCCAAGCAGATTATAATGTGGAGTAGTAAGATCCTAATTGATACACTAAAGGGAGCTATCCCTTAGATTTAGAGACTCAATCCACTGATTAGGTCACCCAAAACCTAGGATTGTTTCCATGTTTTAGCAAACTATGAAGGCCTAAAACTACCTTCATAAGGGTGCAAGTCTAATTGACAACACTTCCTTTGGAAGTAATGATTTATGAAAATATTTTGGTAGTAATATGTTATTCACTTAATTCATGGGCTGAGTCAACCCTTTAAAAAATTAAGTTGCATCAAG
This sequence comes from Torreya grandis, assembly GCA_037957365.1. Classification (NCBI taxonomy): domain Eukaryota; kingdom Viridiplantae; phylum Streptophyta; class Pinopsida; order Cupressales; family Taxaceae; genus Torreya; species Torreya grandis. Next base: position 1,341,335 of record JARHVA010001886.1, read on the forward strand.
GCATGCATCACTTGCCTCCCATTGGCATGTATGGGCAAGTCAATATGAGGAAAAGTGATAAAATTTTTACTCTAAAAGATAAAGGAAAATGCTTGGTATCCATCGATGGCTTATATGGGTGAGTCATCATATAATGCTTAGGGTATGATGTCCTTGGGAAGTCCAAGGGTATGAATTCAACCTAAAGGGTCAATTAGGGTGAGTAAAAATGAATTATTTGGACAAGTCAATGAATTTTTAGGATCTTCACTTATGAATTATTACCACAAGTCATTTAATCCATGAGGCATAAATGGTTGTTGTGACTTGATGCTGGTTTAGTGGATATAAAGTGTTAAAATTTACAAGAAACAAACCATTGAATTAGAAGATGTGATTTTATAATTCATGATCCTTGAATATAAATCTAATCATATTGGCTTAGATGTTTGTCTTAGTAGACCAACATTCTTTTTATAAAAGTGATGGATCTTGTAGGATTCATTTTGGTAAATATGCTTTCATTGACATTACTACCAAGTATGGGCATGAGTGGTGAAATATCTTGAACATAAAATCCAAGGTATAATTTTTAATTATTTTTTTTATTGGCATAAAATAATGAAGGTATTTTCTTTACTTGATTAATAATAGGTATACATATGCTTACTACCTATCTTTGGCTGATATGTCAAGGATCCTTGAATAAAATTTATTCCTTACTAAAGATGTTATTATATCAACATGGTCTCTTAGAGGAAATAATGATCTTGTATAATCCATAAAAAATTAGTAGGGGCATGGAATCCATGGAAATTAAAATAAACTTATGAAGGTTTATTTTTTAGTATTGCTACTTATATGTTGAGAATAATCTATAGGGAATAATGTTGGCATGAAATATGCCATGGAATTTGGAAATCAAATGGTTGTTGTGGTGGTTGGATGGTTCTACAACTAATATATTTAATAAGGTAAGGAATATAACATGGTCTAATAAAATACTATTTAATTATGCATGCATATCCTCAAACTTATTGGTTTTTATTCCATCTTTCTATGTTGATTGAGGTGAGAAGACATTGATTAGTTTTTGTGTGAATTAAATATTATGATTTGATTTGCAGTCTGAGTTTTAGTAGAAAATCAAGTGATTTAATTAGTTGAACCAAAACTATTATGACAAGGGTTATTGATATAACTTGTGTTCAGGGTTAGTACAGATACACTACCATTTATCTAGACAAGCCATAAAATTGAGAATCAATAAGATTAATACCATCATTTAGCATAATATTGGCCAAATAAATCTTTGATTCCATTTAAACAAAAATAACCAACTTATAACCAAAATTTATGTGCTTGATGAAGCACAACTTGGTTCCTTAGATTGGAATCTTATGTAGGTCTTGCAAGGTCTTATTTGTTGAAACTTAGGTCTGTGATGAATAACAAGTGCTAGTTAACACTGGTAATTATAGACATGTTATATGAGAGGTAATATCCTTATCATGTCTAAAAATAATATGTTATATAAATTAATTATGATTTAAATTAAACATAATAAGAACCTTGTGCTAATGTTATGCTCAGAAAGAGGGAAATAAGAAGTCTTGATAAGAAAGCATGAAAATTCTAAGTACCCTCCTCAACAAGTTGAATGAGGACATGGTTGAATGGTTAGATGCCCTTGATGGATACCATTTGATTATGGGATTGTTTTCCTTGAATAATTGTGAGCTCATAATAATATGGAGAGCTTCATCAAAAACCTTGGGCTTGCTTGTAAATCCTTTGAATGGATTATTCTATGTTTGATGTGGTTGGTCTAAGATGTTACATTAACCCATGTATAATTTTTTTTGAAAGAAAGATAAATATGGTAATAAGGGTTACTGCATTAATTTAACATTCTATGAAGGATGTCTAATAAGTATTTTGTGTAATGCATTGCAAGTATAATGGAAAATACCATGATATCTTAGAATTTTTTAAAAAAAATCTATCTTGTTGAGGTGATTGTCACTTGTTGTAAATAATTTTGTAGATCCATGTGATGATACCCATTTTGTAGGAAGTGGTACTAATGGTACAAACAATAAAATTTTACATACTGTTAGTCCTAATTTATTTTTCATAATTCAAAAATTATGGATATCTCTAGCTATGTATGACTAGTCTTGGTACTAAAGGTTAGGTGTGTTTGGGAAAAAAGACTAACTACCTAGAATTGTTCATTTGGGCCTCGATACGACACAATTTTTAGGGGTGATGTCATATCTCCACCTTAAATATTTGATATAAGATTATATTTACTGATTTTAATAGTGTTAAGGAACCTTAATGTGAATTTTTGACATACTTTGATTAAAAGTGGTCTTTCAGTCTTAGTGGCCATCATTGGCTGGTGGCCAATTGTGCTCACTAGGATTTTAATGAGCACCCTCATTGTGGGAAAATAATTTTGTTAATTTTTAGACAATATATATTTGATAATGTTCTAAAATATCATTTTGTTGAAGTTTTTAATGTTTCTTTTTTTGGTTTAAGTCTTGAGTGTCCTTGACATGTTTATCAAACTAAAGTCATAGTGTTAGCTTACATTGTAGGGTGTAAATGTTTAATTATGTTACATGGTATTAATCTATAAATAATTATGGACCCATGATGCATTTAAGGTATTATTATGGAACTGACCTTAACTATGACAAACTAATCACTTGATTTTTAGGGTTTGATCTTGAGTAAGGTATTTAGGTTTATTAAGACATCAACAAGGTTAATGGGAAAAAATCATAATGCTTGTCCTCATTTAGAAATTGAAATAGTTAGGTCAATTTGGTTATGATGATTTATATTTTTTTTGCTTCATTTTTATTGGAGTTGTACTTATTTAGTGCTTGCTACTCAAGTAAGCCAGACATAAGAATCCTATAAAACCAGGGCACGCTAAGGTTAGAAGCTATTATAAGGCTCTTAAATATTTATTTCACATGAAAGGAGGACTTAATGATACAATTAATGGAAATCCTTCACCTTCATTATTTCATTTCATAAGAGTGTTGGGAGAGTCAAGGCTCAGAATGATAGCTTAAGGTAAATAAGTAAGGAAGAAGGTGGGAGTTAGATCCTGACTTCAAATCATCTGGCAAGTTACTTATCATTCTTGTTAAACTTATACATTTTATATTATACAACAATTTTAGAAAAATAATTGAGGATAGATCCCAAAAATATGGTATAAACCCATATATGCATACATAGGTATACATGTATAAGTGTATACCATGGGTTAGGTTAAAACCAAGATAAACTAGGTTTTTTTGAGCTATCAAGTATATCTCTATGATTTTGGGAAATGAACATATCCAAACCATGAAATCAGAGATACAATAAATCTTATTTTGCTCAAACTCCCTTTATGTTGTAGCACAAATTTTTTGTATTAGTTAGAAAATGTTTCTAGTGTGTATTTTTTCTCAATGCCTATTTAATATATATGGTTTAAAGTAATTGGAGTTAGTTTTTTATATCTAGACTTCTATAAGGTTTTTGGATGATTTTTTATTTTCATACAAGCTATATTTTTGAATTAAAGTTTATCTTTAAGATTTGGTCATGTATATGACAACAAGAGTCGATTGTAAAAAATAAATATGGTTTGAATTTAGTTCCAATCTAAAAACTACAACATGTCTTCTTGAAACATTATGACTGTAGTCGATTTTGGAAGTAGAGTGTAATTATCTACAATTATGATTTATTTGGTGGATGTTATTATTATTAACTTAGTATAGTATTGATCTGAGTACTTTTTATTGATTACTCTTTTAACATTGATAAATTATGAAGGATTTTAATAAGTTTTACTAGGTATATTTGTTCATGAGGAATTATGTATTAAAATTTCTATTTCTCTAATAATAGTTTTGTTGCAAATTGTAAGAGAATATACTCTCTCTTTTAGTGAATACATTTATAGTATGTGATTAATAAATACTTAGAAATTGAAGTATGAAATGGATTATTAGACCATATTATTAGTTGGTAAAGTTAATTATTTTATTTTACCTTTATTGGCATTGGTTTTCATGTGATTGTAAGGAATCTTAATACTAACACAACCCCTATACTAAAAATGTACATTTATATTCATTAAAATATAAAGGATTATTTTATGTGTATGATGTCTTCTACCCTTTTCTAGATGTCTGGATTTAGTGAAACTATATAATAAATTAAATAAGTTACATGATGCATTCATCATGTATAAATATTGACAATAATTAGGTATGGTGTGAAGGTTATTCTATTTATTTTGATATTTGTCTCTTGAGGGTAAATGAAAAGTATTCTCTTTCCATATGGCATGGTGAAGTATGATGCAAGTATTATGGGAATGTTTGTATCATATACCCTTGGTTAAATGTTGGGACTTTATTAGTATATACTAAATTAAGTTATACATGAGGGTTCCCACTCTTTTACAAGACCCATGTTATTCAAATTTAGTTATGGGGTGTGATGACTGCTATCTTATTGATTAATGGATTTTTAACTGAGTTGTATACCAACATTGACTAATATAATTAATAATAAAATAATGAGGTATTATGATATAATAGAAAGGTTTTCTCAAAATAGTCTTTTATTTGATAAATGATACTGGATTTTTCTATGCTTATTTATTGATATATTATTGCTAGAATGTTTACCCTAACGAAAAGTAACATTATTAGCTTAGTGCTAACTTATCTTGTTAAAATATCTTGGTGTAGGTGGTGATTAGATTATGAAAATATCTATTTCTAGGTTAAAAATACTTTGAAGTATATTCATTTTATTTTTAGACATTGCTATACATATTCAAATGTTTCACTTGTTTGATCTATTTGATGCAAAATGGTTGTTTAGATGAGTAGGGTCTTTGGTTGTAATTTACAACAACATCAAAAGGCATTAAGATATTTGTAACTCTTATTTAATATTAATTATAGTTTCCATGAAGAATATTAAAATAAGTATAATCTAGATTTGGTGACTTTTGATGACTGAATTATAGTCCATTACTCAGTTTAGTATTCCTGGATAATTACTATAATATTTTATTTGGTGTTACATTAGTTATATTACAATCTTTAGTTTTATTCTAATATAAATCTATTGATGTTACATTATGATAAGTTATTTTGGGTTTCTTTATGAAAGAAAGAATTACTATGATTTTGGATATCTAGTGAGAATCCTTAACATTATGTTATTCTTAGATTCAATGTTTGGATCTTATTAAGTTTAGAGTAGAGTTTGATTCTTTACCAAAGGAAATAATTCTATGCTTATTTATTTCTACAACCATGATATTGTAGCATGATATTACTACCTATATTTGGGTTTTATACTAGGGATCCTTGAACTAAATTTATTCCTTACTGAAGGTGTTGCTAGATCAACATGTTTTCTTAGAGTAAAGCATGAGCTTGTTTAATACATCAACACTTGGTAGATGGATGGACTCTATGGGAATTAAAATAAGCTCATAAAGGGTTGTTTTGTAATATTATTATTCATATTATTAGAACAACCTACAAGGAATAATGTTGGCATGATTTATACCATGGGATTTAGAAATAAGATGGTTGTTATAGTGGTTGGATGGTTCTACAATTGATAAATTTAAAATTTTAAGGGTTTTAGTATGGCCTAATAGACTAATATTTACTTAGGCTTGTCTATCTTGAAATTTTTGGTTGTTATGCTAGATTTATCTATTGATTGAGGTGGACATACATTGATTATTTTTGTGTGAATTAAATATTATGATTTTCTTTGAAACTTGATGTTTGGTAGAATATCAAGTGATGTAGTTAGTTGAATTTGTGAAACACTATTATGGTAAGGTTTCTTGTTGTAACTTGTGTCTGGGGTTGGTACAAATATACTACCATCTATCCAAATAAGTTCTATAATCAAGAATCAACAAGATCATTACTGATGTTTAGTATAATATTGGCCAAATAAATATTTGATGCCATTATAACATGGATAAAAAAGCTATATAGTAGTTACGTGCTCTATGAATCACAATTTGGTTCCTTATATTGGAATATTATGTAGGGATAACAAGGTATTATTTTTTGAAACTTAGGTATGTGATGAATAACAAGTGCTATTTAGCATTGGTAATTGT